>JAOXNO010000024.1:91793522-91805994 GCA_028565335.1 Limnodromus scolopaceus
AAATAAAACAAAAGCAACTACAACAACAAAAGATAAATATAGCCTTTAAATATTACCAGAATACATAAAAATACTTGGGTAATGTCATAGGGTTTTACAGGAATTTAATTGATTTGAGATTTTTATTATTTTTTTTTTACATTTTTGAAAATTCCTAAACCGATTTTAATTTTTTTGTACAGAAATATGACCACCTAAATATTGTCACGGATACGAAGTATCTTTCAACAAGTGATCTTTAAAACTGCATTCCTATTGTTTGTAAGCTGTATTAGAAGACTGTTTTTGCAGTCTGCAGAGCTTTTATGCATGTCCAGTTATTACAGAGGCAACTGTATAAAATGAAATGGATGATGTAATACATTTCATTCTTGCTCTATAGTGTTACGTGGCTTGCTTATTTCAATGCCTCTTTAATAAGTAAATTGTTAGCTGGAGAACCTTCTCAATACATGAAGATTAATAAAACTAGGTAAGAGTATATATAGTTCAATAGCAGTATTCAGTTTATTGCACTGTAGGTTGTATTCACTGGAGGAAGAAACATATATTTAGCAGATGCCCTCAGGTGGAAATGTTCACATGAAAGCTGGCAGGTTATAAACTTTCAAGTATAGAAGTATTTACCACTACATAAATTATAATATATATGTTGCATAGTCATAGCTTTCATGGCTGTTATAGCCCAAGATGAAAGCATGTTTCTGATGTGTATGTCATAGTTTTCCTCCCTATTAACCCCCGAATACATCTTTTTATTATAAGCAATATTATTCTCACAGCTGTTATTCATGATTGACTCCAGCTTCCATGAGACTATTTTATATGCTGTTTATCCTTTCCTTAGTTCAGTGTTGTTATGTGCAGGGCTTCTACATCTAAATTGTTCTTTCATATCTATCCACTCACTGGCTGCACCAAAATAAAGAAGTTTTCTCAAACAAAAACATCAAACCCATTAAATACACCCTTACGACTAGATTATGACATTTCCTTTACCAAGAGTCACTAATTTAAGTGCATCTCTCTAATGTATTAATATCACTGCACATTAATGACCATTTTCTGACACCACCAGGAAAGAGGAATCTCTTTCAGCAACCTCCATTCCCTCTCGGTGTAGAACACCAAACGTTGAAATTCCACTCCTCCATAAAACCCTTTCAGGAATAAATAATTAGGAACATCGTTTTCTATTGGGTTTTCCCACGCAGCTGTATCTAGCATCTAAGAGAAGTTCTGTTTACAACTACAATTAAATAAGTAGTTGAAGAGAAAAAAGGTGAGAGGAGGAAATAAAAAAATAAAATTTTCAGGCAAATGGCACGCAAACTCTGTGAGAAAAATCCCCCCCAGAGCCCTGTGCTTTTACTTTGACGTTGGCAGACACGGTTAGTACACAGGAGCTCTGAGAGCTGCCTGTGGCCTTGAAGAAAACACAGCACACTCACACACCTTCTTTCTTACCTTTCACCAAACGCAACATTTAAAGTCTTGTCCCTCTCATTCTGTCAATAAGTCAGTAACTTTGCACAGAAAGCCTAAGAAGGCAGCAACAAATGTACAGTCAGATGTTTTGCATGTAGTTTTAAGACAATCAATAACGATGGGTCACATATATTCCAGGTAACCTGATGGGACAAGAGGCCAGATGGGTACAGGAATTCATCAAAACAGATGTTCACGGAGTCTTTTCTGGACCGGCTGGAGATGCTCTTGCGATGATCACTTCAACAGGCTCCTATCATCATCCAAACAAGGACCATCCTGTTCTAAAGATTTGATTCCAGATGTGAACATCCCTATGGAAAGAATAACAAAAAAAAAAAAAAATTTAAGCATTATTTCCATGAGTGTCTAAGCATCACAGTCTTAGAAGACCCAGACCCCTCCAGGGCTATGGTGTAAGAGCCTTTTTCTCTGCTGAAGGTTAACATTTATGCAATACATTGCATCTGACTGGCATTATGCATGTAGCACTGTTTAGGAAATTTATCACTGTGTGTAAACTTTTTATTCCTTTTTTTTTTTTTTCCTTTACTAAGTTCAGCCACAGCTTGTCCCAGTATGTTTTTTTGGCTCATACATAATATTGCTGTTTCTGATATTTTGACCATGTTTAAATGTATTGTTTTACAAAATGTTGGGTACTGTACATATGTTTCAATATCTGTTGAGTATTCTACTCTTACGTTTTTCTGTCCTACTGAAATTGGATCCCTCAATTTTTAAACCATATGAGGTTGCTAATAAAAATATTCATTTGAAGGCCAAAGGTGGTCCAAGGGGTCAAAGGCTTATCTGAGTATGAGCTTAAACTTGTCTTCAGTAATAACCTCATCTTCTTACAATCAGATGTGTGATGCAATCAAAATAATATCTCATTTTTTTTTTCTAAGTATTCTTTTCTCACTGTTGATTGGTTATTAGATTTGTGGGTTCAGTAATCACTCTGGGCATGAGGTAAATGACATTGATGATGCAGTAAGCAACTGTTTCAGTTTAATGAAATCATAAGCATTTGCAGATCTGTTCCAGACTTCCTGTATTTGTAGCTATCACAATAATAAGGTACAGATAAAGGTATAGCTCTGAATAATTCAGGCTGCAAATTTCTCATGATTTCTGCTTTCCATTTTTTTTCTTTCTTCTCTGCGCAATTTCATGACTACTGTATTTTTTCTGCTTTTCCCGTTACCTCTCTCTTCTCTCCTATGATTACATTCATTCCAGTTGCTCTTCCTCACTACCTCAGTATATTTTAAAAAGTGGGCATATTTTAATATATTTTTATATTCAGTGTGTTTTTATATACTCAATAAAACACTTATGCAAAACAAGATTTGACCTTTTTTTTTTTTTTTTGCAGTGTCAAAAGCTTATGCTGTGCAAGTGTGGGTAAGCTTTTGGCTATCTTTTATCAACAACCCTTTCCTAGTTCTAAGTTGAAGAATATTTAATTTATTTCTGTACTATTCCTCCTTATTCTTTTTCTTGCCGAGTCATGATGCTGGACAGACGTGTTAAAAGCAAATAATAAACTCTACTTAATAAGCATTAAGAATAATAATCCTATAACATAAATGGTATATGCCAACGTTAATGACTGGCTATCAACCAGACCACTGAAATGACAATAACAAGCAACAACAAGTTTAGCCCTCGGCAGAATGGATGTGTCAACCCAGACAGAGCTTCCACGAAGACATGCAGCCATCCAGGTCTCAGGCTGCAGGCAGTGCAAGAGCCTTTCGTTGGCAAAGCGTGGCAGCTGTGTGAGGTGTGATCAGGTGGATGATCTGCTCGGGCTGGTGTGGTGGCAGAGCTATGAGAGGAAACAGAAAGGTTGAAGAGCACCGGGGAGTCTGAGAAAGAGATAGGCTGGTGGAACTGTGCCCTCTCTGAGAACAGAAATAGGAACAGCCACGAGAGAAAAAAACCACAAGATCAAGAGGATGCTGTGTCCTCCCATCAACATGCTGAAGGCAATAGCTTAAAGGAAAGGAGGAAATGGAGGCAAGTCCACACTTGGGGTGGCAAGCACACCGCCTTCTTGCCCACCTCGTGTTCCCAGGTGCCTCTATACCACAGGTATGAGGCTCTTGATGTGGAAGGCCAGTCAATGGATGATGATGTGGATGATGGTTCATCTTCACCAGAGGTGCTGCCAAGGTCAGAAAGGCCTACCCCCTGTATCCCAACCACCTCCATGAGGAAGAAAAGAGAGATTACAGTTATAGGCAACGCCCTTCTGAGAGGAACAGAGGATCCAATATATCCCCCTATACTCAGTACTGGTGAGGCCTCAACTTAAGTACTGTGTTCAGTTTTGGTCCCCTCACTACAAGAAAGATAGTGAGGTACTTGAGTGTATCCAAAGAAGAGCAATGAAGCTGATGAAAAGTCTAGAGCACATTTTATAAGGAACAGCTGAGGGAGCTGGGGTTGTCTAGTCTGGAGAAAAGGATGCTGAGGGGAGACCTTATCACCCTTTACAACTACCTGAGAGGAGGGTGTAGCAAGGTGGGAGTTGGTTTCTTATCTCAAATAACAGGTGATAGGACAAGAGGAAACGGCCTCAAGTTGTGTCAGGGGAGGTTTAGATTGGATATTAGGAAAAATTTCTTCACCAAAAGGGTTATCAAGCATTGGAACAGGCTGCCCAGGGAACTGGTGGAATTTCCATCCCTGGAGATATTTAAAAGATGGGTAGATGCAGTGCGTAGGGAAATAGTTTAGTGGTGGACTTGGAAACGTTAGGTTAACAGTTGGACTTGATGATCTTAAAGGTGTTTTCCAACATAAACAATCCTATGATTCCATGATTCTATGACACAAAATAAGGAAAAGAAAAAAAAAATCCTTCTGCGGAAAAAATATTTAACTTAAAGTGTTCTTTTAAGTATGTAGAATCTCTCAGACATCCTATGGAAAACTCACTGTCAGTTTATGCTTGATAAAAACCTTTTAAGCATCTACACTTGGCATTTTAATTTAGAAAAAAAAGTATTTTGTATTTTAAAATTTGAGAGTGTTACTCGAACTTGCTTTTATCCTCATTCTTGTCAATTTTCAGTTACTTAGAGACATTTCAAACCTGGAAATAGTGTCTACTTTCTATTACATATCCCATACTATTGCTTTTAGATTCTGCCCTTGCAGATATTCAATCAGTTTCTCCAGTTCTCTTAGATCTTTATCAAGACTTCAGGTCTGAGAAATTGAAACATCCAAACTACAACTGATAAAATTGTACAGCAAAATATAACTGCCTTCTAAATATATCAGCACAACCTTTACCATCGGATTCTCAATTTATTCTCTACTGGAAATAAAGCAAGTGAAGAAAGGAATGTTTCTCATCGAGTTCCTCAAGTTTCCACTGATAACATTGTAGGAGTAAAATGCTATGAAAATGTCATCATGTGTGTTGTGATAAAAGTGCTTTTTTATAGATGACAGTTTGACAGAAAACAACAGCATTCTTCATTATACTTAGGACCCTACCCCACACCAGAACTTTATGGGAAAAGACGTGTGCAAATGTTTAGTGTTACACTGTAAAAATACTCTCTAAGCAACCAGCATTTAAACTGAGTAAACATACAGCTTTACTGCATATTAAATAATGTGCAAGCAAATCAGGGTGAGCTTTTCATTCTTTCTTTTCATCATTCGCAAGACTGGAATTATTGCCACAGAGACAGAAAAAATAGAATAGAAAGCTACGGCTATTCCTATACGTTTCAGATACATCTTCTGTGGGATTCTCATACTTCATCTGTTCTCTTGTCTTTAGAGAACATTGCTAATCTGTGCAATGGACAAATAGAAGTCTAACGTGGATGAGAAGCGTGTACTTCTTTCAAGTAGATCTAATAACAGCCTATAAATACTTGGTATGTGAATCACTGACTTTAAATCTTATATTGATGTAATTAACGAGCATAATTGTACTGCAATCATGGCTGTTTCCTTTTCCCAGGAAATTTTTTGCTATAAAGATAAGTCAGACTCACACAACTACCACCCTCCATGACTCTGAACCCATCTTATAGCATAAAGCAGTTTTCTGTCGTTTGTCCTTATCTTTTTCAGACTTGCTCTTTTTAGTGTCCACAGTATTAGAACTAACCTATGCCATGTTTGTAACTGAGGGACAAAATGGATAAGCTCAGTTCTAGCTCACCAAAATTCAGCTAGTTCAGATGGATTTTTGAGATGTTGCCAAAGCTCCTAAGGAAATGCTTAACTTGAACTCTGGAACAAGCCACACTAACTTGTACAGTGTACTTACTGTTACACAACTGCTTAAAAGTTTGACTAACCTTAACGAGCTCATGCGTCAGACCTGTAAAATGTATGAAAGGCTAATGGTAATCCCAAAATAATTCTAGAAATGTGGCATAATTTTGCCACCAAAAAGTAAATTTGAAACTGCTGCAGTCTGTTTAGTTTTTATTATTACTATTATTTTTTAGGTGAGAGAAGTTGTAGCAAAAAAAAAAAAGGCCTATAAATTAGAAATGCATTAACCAGTATATAATTGAATGTAAGCATATTAAAGTAACACAAAGTAGTGTAAACATCGATAGTATGTAAGCGTTCTGTAATACTATCATGGCATAGCTAAAGACAATGTATGAATGTCTTGCATAAGTCTATGATCTGCACGACCACCGAGGGGGCAAAAAAATGCATGTAGTTGCACGTAGGAAGCATTCAAGCAACAAAAGTTCGTATAAGGACAAGATAAGCAAAATAAGATATTTCAAATAAACAAGGCATTCTGCAGAGACCCTGCATCCAAACACATGAGAAAGATGACTGGCAAAATCAAAAATGCTGAAAGCAGTATCAGGAGCGGATAAGATGCGAAGGGCACAACAGTATAGAAACACCAGGTAAAGCAAGGGAAATCAGAGAAGAGGACAGACTCACTTCAGTTCTGACTTCTTTCAGCAATGAGCTCCCTCCACCGATCTCCCGGGCCTCGGTGACTAACAGTCACCAAAGGCTGTAGGTTTCAACCATAACTAAACAGCTTCAGCTCTGTAGCCTTGTATGCTCGGAGTTTGTTTAAGACGTAAGTGCTAAAGAAAAAGTTTCAACAATGCAGTAATAATGATTAATATCGTGTAAGAACTAGCGAGTAGCATCATGTGTTGTTAATGAATAAATTTAGCAAACCCCATCAATTTTTTTTGTGTTTGAAACTTCTCACCACAGTCATGTCCAGATACCTGACATATATACATACTTACACTTATATCCATAAAAACTTAAACAGTTGCAAAATTGCTTGCTACTTCACCAAACAAAATCTACCAGCTGCGTATCAGTACTACAATTTGCGCTGTTGACGTATTCACCATATTTTAGAAATTCATTAAAATAGAAGGGTAAGGACAGAAAACAAAAGTTATGATAGGTTTAAAAATGCTTGTTCAAGGTAACAAAGCATTACTAAAAATGATAATGAGAACAAAAGCCTTGGAAACAGAAAGACGAACACAGCGTATTTGAATAGTTTCTACTTTAACTTCCCACGAGAATTACATTTATTTGTAACTGAAGCTCTTCCAGTTTCATTTTGAATTTGGATTTAATCACTGCCTTTTAAATCGCTCTATGAGATTTTTTAAAAGTTTGGGTTTGGTTTTTTCCAGGTGTGCAACACCACAGAAGAAAGCACTTAACAATTATGACTAGTGAGGCTGTTACTCTTTCCTCAATTTTGCAATAACAGTAAAATGTTCCATGCATTATGTAAAGATCTATTTAAATACTAAATGTTTCCAGGATGCTATGTGCTATCACCAAAAACACTATTCACAGAGCACTGATGAAAAAGTACTTCTGTTTAAGGCAGGGCTAAGTACACTGTCAAGTCACTGCGAGTTTTGCTAGAGAATGACACGTGCTTTCTTTACTGAAACACTGAGTAGCAACTTACATTCAGCTTTTTATCAAAGGTAGGACACCGATGTACCTTGTCAGGATTTTACAGCACAAATGCACGTCTTATGAACGCAGCAGGTGTAATTGAAGATGTTCCTCTTGACAGCTATGGATGACCGCACAGTATCACACCCACAGTAAAGCCAACAGAGAAGCCCTTTAAGCGTTCCTGATCCATTTCAGGGCAGCGCCAAATAGTTTTGTCTTAGAGTAGTCCTGAAGATGGTTCGTGGCAACTCGGCTGGCTTTGTGTAAAATATATTCTGATTTAGGTATTCTGCAACTTCTGCTACTGAACCGTTGGGATACAGTAGTATCTTAAACTCTTCTTGTTTCCGAAGTGATTATATGATTACGTTCTCATTCTTTCAGCTCTTTCCAGAAGCTGCAATTTGACTCTCTAGTCTTTCCAGAACTCTCCTTCTTTTTCCTGGTTGTTAAAGGAAACAACAAAGATAATTGCACAATGTGGAATAACTACATTTACAGTTGCTGCAAGAGAAAATATCACTAATAGAGGATTTTTTTAGTACATAGTACACTACCTTTCATACATAATTAAAATGGTATCATGCTCTTCTGTATTTCTTAATGGTAGGAGCACTTAATTCTGTCCTCTGTAAGATATAATTTTAGGAAGATTGTGCTAAAAACCTCTTTCGCAGACTGTAAAAAAAATAGATTTTAGTTTAGGTTCAGCTTTTCTGAGCCAAAGATCAGGGAACTAATCTTTGCTATAGGGTAAATGTTCATAACACCAGTAATTTCAGTTTCAGGTTCCCATAACTGGATTTATCTTTCAAAATTGAAACATATAGACTGCCTTTATAGTAATGGGTTCATCTCGCCCTAAGCAGCTGCCTCTTTATGTCTAAATTAAAGGAATCCTTGAGTGAGTAGAATGGTTGTAGATATACTAAGTTCTGTTGTTCTGACATTATATTCTGAGTTGATAATCTGCCATAGGGACCAACGTTTCTTAATGACTATTTTTTTTCTGTATAAACCTTAGTGTAAAAATCTGCGCTATGATCCAGACATTTTAAAAACCAGCTCTTTAAATTCTCATAACATGGAATACATCACCTATGGATGCTGTCATTTAATTTAATTTTGTCTTTGGAGACAGTTTAATTTCATGTATGCTTTTTTCCAAGCAAAAAATATATGTCTCTGTTTTTTCTATTACAAATAATAACTACCAATAATTAACCAAATGTTAAGGAAAGAAAAGTTCCAAGCCATTAATATAAATATATTTTCAAATGATTAAAGATCTGTAAATTGAAAAGGATCAAAAATGCTATAGAGGTTATAAATTCAATTTAAAAGTTAAGATGCATTAAATTTTTGTCTAGTTGTCTGTACAGTATCAATTCAGAATTTTTTGTATCTTCCTTTCAATTCAGGAGTTACTCACACAATGCTTTGGTTTTCTAACCCTTCCTTTTTTCAGGCCTCTTGCCAGTTAAGTCTGTTCATGTGTTCATTTCTCCATATTTAGTAGCTCTATTAGCATAAAGTCTGAATACCTATGTTCGAGATCAGTACCTTGAGCTAGAAAATGCTTACGGAATGAGGCAAATTCCCAACATTGCTTTTTGTCTGCACTCTTCAGCATGACATCCCTACTTATCTGTTGTGCTTCATTCAGGTGTTGCACTGTCTAGAGAATCTTGTAATTTACTGATGGTCTTTTTGATTACAGTCTTCATCCACTTATCCTTAAAAAGCATTCATAGTCACAAAACTGTTTTGTCAGATTTAGTAGATATTGCTATCCCCATTTTACAAATGAGATGCCAATGGATAAGAAAATTAAAGATTTGTTGCTAGAATTACTTGATAGTTAAAAACTTTGTTGTTTTTATGACTTTGTGGAACCTGTGCCAACAAAAAAAAAAGATATACTTTCTGAGCTGGCAAACTACAAAACAAAAGGATAATTTAGTAGCTAATAAATAACTATAGTGGTCTCTACGATAGAAATTGAATTATAACTTTTAAAGTAAAATGCTATTCTCAGCTGCAGCCACTGAAATCCAGAGCGGCTCCAGGTTTGTGGTTTTAGTATTTTATGGAAACAGCTTGCATTTATTTGCAGACTGGAGGAAGGATTTCAGAATGCACCCTAGAGCTTTATTAAATTTGCTTAGAGGAATATTATTCCAGATCTCTTTTATTAAAGAGCACACATTACAGTATTATAGGAAAGAGCTAAAGCAATAACAGTTACCAGAAGTCTTCAATTTTTTTTTAAAAAAAGCAAAAAGACTCAATGTTCAAAAATAATGTAGGAAATTATCTTACTACTGAGATTGTTTCCTGAAAACACTTTGGAAACTCAGTATCTTAGCTGTCTTTTTTTTTTGTTGTTGTTGGTTGTTTTGTTGGGGGGGGTTTTGGTTTGCTTATTTTTCTGTCTCCTTTCTCACATACTGGTAACAGAAGTTAATCAAGTCTAAATTCTGCCCACTTTGTTAGTACCTACATTAGTTTTGTATGACTGAAATGTGAAAATATCTTTCTCGGTATTTACTGTAATTACAAGAAAATAAGAAATAACAGCACATTTATGAAGCATTAGCCTTTTAGTCAGAAAGAACTTTGAGGGCTTCCTCTCTAAGGAAGAAGATAAAACCTCTCTATATACAAAGTTCTTTAATGTCTACTCTTCCCCTCAAGGAACTTAGGTCCCACATTGCCTGAGTGTTCCTTTTTATCTGTTCTACATTTTGAATAGGGTTGACTTCCAAAGAGGACTTTATACTTTCAGAGTTAAAAAAACAACCCACTACTCATACTAAAAGGCCCTCTCTGAAATATCCTTCCCAAAGAAGACTACCCTAGCTATCCATGAAGTAGATAATGCCTCTTCTTCTTAAGATTTATGACCAGCATGTAAAAAGCCCTAGGCAAATTTTAATTTAATAGTGTTTTTCAGAGGTGTGAGATCTAGAAACCAAAAGTCTCAGACTTTTATTCCCATCCAAATTTGTATTGATGTTTCTCTGGAAAATAAATAAACTTGCTTAGTTGCAAAATGCACTGAAAGTGATATGATGGGTACAAGATGCTCAACAGAATTAGGTATCTTTATGCATACCTAATTTTGAAGGAGAGAATCCTTTTTACAAAATTGCCACATTATCTTTTCACCAAAAAAAAAAAAAAAAGAAAACTCTTCAATGAAAATTAATCTGAGTATCAATACAGTAGATTTAAACAAGACTAAAATTATTTATACATTGAAGTTCAGCTGTACCAATTTAAATTTATATACACCTGAATTATGAAAAATAAAAATGTCTAAAGAACTCAAATGCCTTTCCCTTCAGGCATTTCCAGGAACACCAAATGTTACAAAAATTTTAAAATCTGAAGTAATTCAATTTTTATTCTCCATAGATACATTTGGCCAATAGCCCACTTTGCTTATTCTGGATTTATAAAAATAGCTGCAAGTGGCAAGAAGAGTGATAGTACTTGAGATGTTACTTTTAACTCATTTCTACAAAAAAAGATTGTACATATATTCAGACTCGCTGTCACTTCCAATATATTCTTATATTCATCTTCCAGCTGTCATTTCCATGCTTGTTGAGCATCACTGCCACCCAATACTTCGCTCACAGGCACTAAAGGCCAAGTCTCCCCTTTCCATACACAACAGGATTCCTATTGACTTTAGTGACAGTTGTACTCATGGAAGGAATAGAGTTTAATTCACTATCTTTTATATTCAACAGTGCAAAGAAAGTTTAGGTTGCTATTGGATTTTTTTCATGTACAGAAACCAAGTACTACCAAGACATACAAAGCATTATATTTCTCCTTTTATTTATGCTTGCTGCATTTACTTAAAGTTATCAGATACTCTCCTACGATATTTTTTCTGCAGCTGTCAGAAACATCTGAAAGATTAACACTTCAAAATATGAAATATGACATTTGAAATATTAGATAGATATATATAGAGAGACAGTTACTAAGTTATTTTTGTCTTCACAAGAAGTAAGAGTAATTTTCAAAAATTCTTATCTTCCTACTTTTAAAAATCTTACTGCTTTGAGAGGCACATAAGGTTGGTCACGCTCACCTAAAAGGTTAATGGTCAAGTTGTTAATGTTGGTAGGAAATATTTAAAACACATCAGTGTAAAATAAAATCAGAATGGAATGTATTAAGAAAAAAAAAAGTGAAATCACTGCAATTAGAAACCTAATTTATTAAATCATATTCACTGGAAGTTACAATTTATCATAATTTTGTAAATTTGGGAATAGTCTTATCCTCTTCATTATGAAACTGGGTAAAACCAGGAGAAAGAGGACTGTGAAAGGCATAGGTAATATGAATTAGATGCTTATGCTCTTATAATTATTCTGTCAAGTTAGGACTGAATAATAAAACTTCTTTCTCTTTTGTTTGGGGAAACTGCTGTTCCAGTAGAAAATATCATTTGATATCACTGGGATTAGATTTCCCTTCTTTAGCAGTTGGTAAACTGGTAAAATGATCTGTAAATTTGTAAAATAATCTAGTTATGTACTTCTATAGTAATATACATGTTGTAATGAAAGGTGCTGTAGAAGTATTCTCTAGTATTTACATTCCAGCAGTACAAAGGAAGCTGGGCAGTACAAAGGAAGATGAACATTCTTCCACTTTGTGCAATCCTGAGTGTGTTTCAACAGTGAAATATGACACACACAGAATCACACACAGATAGTGAAACTCTTTTTTTTAGAGAAAAAAAAAAAAGTAGAGCAGTCTCTAAAATAACCTACTCTTTGCCAGAACTAGAATAAGGGGAAGTACTTATGGAGTTCTAAATATCTACCTACCAGTCACAGAACCACAGAATCATCATGGTTGGAAAGGACCTCTGAGATCACTGAGTCCAACCACATACACACACAGAAGACGCCCACAATCTCAGGCACTAGAACATGCCCTGAAGTGCCACATCTACACGTTTCTTAAATACCTCCAGGGATGGTGACTCCAC
>JAOXNO010000024.1:91835584-91847769 GCA_028565335.1 Limnodromus scolopaceus
ACTTTCATTCAGTTAATGATTCCAAAATATTTTCATTTCATTGTACTGGAAAATTCAAACATACTACTAGAGGTGTTTTAAGAATTATTCTTATCTGAGAAGTAGAACAAAACCATTCCCTTCTACTTGTCTCACTATGTTAGTGTTCACAAAATTAACTCCCTTATAAGAAATACTACTAATAATGCAACTATAATAAAATAACCCCATATATCCTTTCATCATCCCAAATTAGCTTAATGTGATAGAAGACCTCTATAGAGAGGATAGATTCCCTATAATATATTGAGTATTTTAGTAAAATGTAACTCAATCTGCTTTGACATCTATAGGGGTATCCATGATTTTTGATCTCCTGATCCTTTATACGATGAATCTCTTCAGTCAAGCATTGTGAATGCATAGAAAATTTACTTCTCACTCCAAAATATCTTCACCACTTGCTCAACAATTTACTTCTGAATGTGCCCCATAGCTCCCTCTTTTTATATTACTTCTGTGTTGAGGAAAATTTAAAGACCATGAGACAAGGTAACAGCCTTCCCTTAAATAAAAAGCAATTTGAAAGAGGAAGACAATTAACTGTTCTTTATTCCATTGGTCCAGAATTAATGGGCTTAATTTGCAAGGAGGGATATTTAAGGTAGATTTAAAAAAAGGTAAGGATCTATCTATTGGTTAGGGTAATTAAGCTTCGTAATACATTGTCCAGGGAGCTTTTAGAATCCATATAATTGATTTTTTTTTTTTTTTTCTTAATAGGTAAAGCAAATGTGTTAGAAATACCTAGGCTACAACCGATTATGTCCTAGGGCAGAGAATTTGATTATATGATACCTCAAGTTCCTTTCCAGGTCTATTTTCTGTGTTTTGTAACACTGCAAATAGTGAGGTAATCATATCCCCTTTTCTAAGAAAGCCCTGGAAAACAATTAGGGGGGATCGATGTACGGTAAGACACATAGCAGTATCAATTACAGTGTCTGGCCTTCGGTTTTAGTACATGAGGTATGGATTTCTGAAGAGCCTTAGCCTCCTCATTAGTCTGTTGTGTGACAGAGCCATGCGGCTGTGGGGCTGCGGCGGTATCGATAATGGCAACCAGAGCAAAGAAAAGCCTTTTAGCTGTTTGTTATAGTTTGAGGGAATTTTTGCAAGAAATAATAATCATAAAGTTCTAGCTTGTTTTTGCCTGTCTTTTGTTAATCGTGCCAACCATGGCATTATTCAGTTTCACCAAGAAGCAAAGCAGGTTTGGGTTGTTGGGGTTTTTTTTCAGTCCAAGCCAGATACATTGGTCAATCAAATTTCTACTATTGCAGCCTAAATGCTATCAATCCTGGACAGTTGGAGAGTTCATCATTACTTAAGCTGCAATTGCAACTACTTTGAAAAAAAATTGGGCCACATAAGACTGCCTTCAGTGAGTTATACTACTATAAATCTTCATATTCTACCACATTCCAGATTTCATCCGGGGATTCCAGTTTGAAGCATTAAATGTGGTTTCAAGACAGTGTAAAATTAACTGAAAAGGACATTTCAGAAGCAAGGGAAGAACAAAGAGCTAGTCCATACAGCAAAATAAAGTCCATTGTAGGATTTTACTGATGTTATAGTAGCCTATACCAGAGAAAAACTTAGCATCGCTAACAAAATTTCCAGAAGTAATTTTTCATAGATGATTATAAATAATAGCCTCCAAAATAAAAACTTTTGGGTTTATTCATCCAAATCTACACGAAATAACTCAAGGATTCCGCCAAAGGTTGTGTATTGTTTAACTAAGCATAATTATTTAGCTATTAAAAAATATTTATTTCTGGTATCAGACTTTCAGTGGAATGTTTTACTCCAGACTGACAAGTGTGCTTCCACATTGTGTTAATCATGAAATTTGAGTTTTTAAGGAACTATCACTTCTAATGGAATATATTTCAGTCTACATATAGTTTGAGTTCCTTTAATAAAAAATCAAAGTGCTCAGTCTCAAGGGAAAATTGAACATAACATTGGATATCCAAAATGGCAATAACAAAAATCATTGGATACTTTTGAAAATGTTGTCTACAATATTTCTGGGATTCATTATTTGTCAGAAAAATGTATTTATTTTAGTAGGCATATACTTACAGTCTTCTAATAGTTCACGCCATATGGAATAACTTCCCATCAGAAAACACTACACTCAAGACACCACAGTATCTCCGTAACAAAAAAAACACTTCAGAAGAATCTTTGTACCCTTCTCTTCCCTCCACATTTAGAAGTTCTGAACATTTTTAAGATAACAATAACAAGTTTTTAAAAGCTGATTTTTAAATATACGTCTAATTCTCCATCAAAATCCACATACCTGTTGCCTGTGTACTACTCACTTTGATTTGGTCATACCTCAGTTGATCTGGACTGTAGTATTACAAAGTTATTCAAATGAGCTTTTCATAATAATGGCATATTATAATATATATAATATTATATTATAATATAATAATAAATAATGACATACAAACATGTAGGCTTCTTGGCAGCACTAGGGCAGCTCACGAGAAAGGTGGGAGGTATGTTTTCGTTTTGGTTTTTAAGATGTTAACAGGCATTGCTCATATTTTATTCCTCCTTTTGACTGTATTATACACATTTTAAAACAGCCAGGATAAAAAAAGAAAAAAAAGGAAGGAAGGAAGAACAAGAAAGAAAATATAATTTGATTATACTATCAAAACTGATACTAGGATCAAAGTATAAGACATTAAAAATACAGAGTCACTTTAAGCACAGCAACAATAATAAACACAATATAAAACGTACACAAAGTACTTCAGTTATATTTGAATGCTTCTATGTTCTTTCAAAGAAGTGCTAGTTAATCCTATAACTATTTTTTAAAAACTATTTATATTCTACTCTGCACTTTTTGCTTACTTGGAACTCTTTCAAACTTCACTGTGAAAAATCCTAGATTTTCAGAATTGCAGCTGATGTCACTTGGCATAATCTTATTGAAATTCATGAACTACACTTCTCTATCCTCATAAACTGGCTTTTGGATCCAGATCCACATTGGAGACACTCCTGTCCTGTTTTGATTTCTTTGGTCTAAGTTACACATACAAAACCCAAGTAAATTATGTAGTTTCTGTGTATGCAAGGAGTTCTTCAAAGTGAAATAAAATAGACAGCACAAACATACTCAGCAACAAAATGGTAAAAATCTTTTTTTCTTGACTCTGAAAATGTTAGTCAGAATCTGAATGGACCTTTCCATTGCTTTTCACTTGGTGGAAAGTCTTTAATTCCACCTTCACGGTGGAATATCCTTTTAAAAGAGGAGATGATTGCATCAAAAATATATTTAATTATGGGGAACACTTGTTTTATGTTTCATGGAAGCAATAAAAAAGCTGCGCCCATGTTTATGCTTGGCATATTTTTCCTTGATTGATTAATAATTTCTCAAATTATTTACCCGTTATACATTATTACTTCCTTCTTGCAGTTCATAAATTGTTGTTCTTTTTATATTGTTTTAACTGTCATATTTACAGATTTAAAACTCACACTGGTATATGAAAATTATTGACTTTTGACAAACGTGAATTTTAGGTAACCCCTGCAGCTCATCACAAACAATCCTGTATGTTCATATTTTGAAGTTTAATTGCTTGTGTGTACACAGATGGTCTAGTTGTCTGATGTGGCCTTCTTGCGCAGGGTAGGTGAAGTAAGAGGCTGGCTGCAGAAAGAAAATAAAGAAGAAATGAAAAGCACCTGGAATTATTTATCATTTTACAGGCATGCACTATACTGTGACACTAAATAATTTAATCATGCTTTGTATTTTACTTTATCGGCTCTGTTTGATAATAATAGAGCCTGTAATAATAACAGTATTCTTAGTAGTAGTAGCTATACTAAAACACTTAGTGGCACAGGGCTCAGAATTCACCTGGGCTTCTAGAAATGCCCCTCAGGAGTCAAACACACAGAAAATCCATTTTCCAGCATCACGTCCCTTGAGCATATGGTTAAAGGAGTGGGGTAAACTGCGCTGCCTTAGGAAGCAGATTAAAGAAGGCACGAACCATGTGACATTTGCTGCAGGCATTCTGCCTCCAGGATGTTGATGCAGAGAGAATGCCTCCAGGAGTATTATGCAAGTGTGGTCAGGAACAACTATTACTTTACACTTTTAAATGGAAGTGGCATGTGCATCCCTTGCACAGGCTTCAGGATGAAAAGGGCAAAAGAGAAGCTGTGCACCAGCTAACAACTACTTAACACCCCAACACATTTCTCTGAAAATACGTTTCCTAATGACTCATGGTTAAAGATTAGTGCCAATTAAAATAAAATTAAAATGAACTTAGAGGTTACTTGTAGCTAAATACTATAGCTCAGTGAGATATTCCAGAATGAACTCATTATATTTATAATTCAAACATGGGGAAAATCTAAAGTTTTGAAGTATGCCAAAACCTGTTTTGCATTTAAAAAATGCAAAATCATCTCTCATTTGGAAGACATCAGAATGCTCCCAGAACTATTCCACTGCTAAGACTACTGCTCCCCTGCCCACCTCCCTGCCCCCGTGCCAGAATAATCAGGAGGTTCAAACTGCATGAAAATTAATCCTGCTTTAAGTTAAATGGTCCTGGAATTTACCATGTAGCTGGCATATAGGTCCCATCAGTGTCCTGTGTAAGCATCCAGTGAGCAGGAATCCCTAAGTCTTAGTTCACTAAACAGCCAGAAAACCGAGGTCCAGGTTTTAAACCAGGCAAGAACCTCAGAGCTGCCAAAAAGAGAGAAAGGTATGGAGCTGGTTTCTTAGCCCAGCCAACCAAAGAGTTTACAAACTAGACGTGCTTTGTCAGAATTTCACTGAAATCGGTATTTTTCATAGATTTCTGAAATTCCATCTTATTGTCACTTCTGCCTGAAAACAAGCAAACAAAAAATATCTGCTGGAAACTTCCGAAAGTATCTACACCTTATTTAAAAAGGTTTCCATCAAAGTGCTCTTAGATAGTAAAATTTATAGCTGAATTTTTATACAATTGGAAGCCTAGACTTACTCTTTTCTAAGTGAATGAAATGCCATGACTTGAAGACTTTTGATATTGTGAAATGCATTCAGGAAGTAATTTTTGTAAATCATACAAACTTTCATCTTCTTGCACAGTAATATAAAGCTGCTACAGAAGCTGTGACCGCAGGTCACACAGTAAAGTCCTTCTTATCTCTGTAGTGGACTGTGTCCTATAACAATGTCTCGCGCTTACAAAGCCTTTTGTATATTCAAAGCACTGTGCAAACAATAATTAATTAGTCACAAAATTTTGAGTAGTTCATTTGTTGCATCTACACAAGCTTGGAACAAGTTCAGAATAGTTTTATTAAGACCACTGAGCAGTTATAAAGCACCCCAGAATATTTAGCCCAGGTAATAAATTCCAGTATTGAGAATAAAACTGGTTACAGAAAAAAAATACAAAAAAACCCCCCAGAATATGTAGACCTCAGACTTTTTCCCCCCTTAAGGCTTTTTTGGGGGGATATTTCAACTCAGAATTGAGTAACTAATATCCAGAGCTCATATAACTTGTCTTCATATATGCAGTGAGAGAAGAGGCTAAGCCCTTACTCTAGCTCAAAATAAGCAGGAAGCTGAATGCCAGTTTCTGCAATGAGAAGGGTTTGAGCTTCTCTTTAAGCTACTAGCTGCTCAAGGGTGTAAGCACTCTTATTTTCTACTATCAAAATTCTGAAAGTGGTATCTTTGTTATACTGTGAAACGGGGATATTGTTCAGCTCCTGAGAAGTTATGCAGGGGGAGAAAATGGTCAGCCCAATGCTATTCAAATTAGCAAAGGAACTTCTGAAGAACAGTTTAGTGCACTGTACCTTCAGTTGCTAAAGATTCTTGTGTGTCTTTGCACTTCTCCATGAATATAATAATGAAATCATAAAAAGTTTCACCAAACAATGCTGATTATCCAGGAGGTGCCAGCACGCATTCCAACTTGATAGAGGAAGCCCCTACTGCCTCTTGCAGAGACCACTTCACACACCCTTGAAATGCAGCCACTTTGGGCGAAACTCAGCACCTGTTTAACAATGCACAGCAAACCTCACACAGTGTTTTACTAGAAGAAAAAGAACTGCGATGTCCAAATAAAAAGCAGGGGGATTTACTGGCACAGTGTAATTACTTGAGTTGGAATTTGTCCAGGACACTGGGGTTAATGCTCCTACTGTTATGGAAAATCCCACTAGCTATTTAATGGCTTCAGATGGTAGAGGCTGGAGCATGATTTGATGGCTAATATAAAGTAGGTGATGAGAATCTCAGAAAGGTCTTTGTGTCTGCTCTCACTCTGGTTTGAGGGTAACACAGTGCTTACTGCTCTGCGCAGTCACCAACGATGTGTACTAGCAAGGGAAAAGATGAGTGCCAGGCCTTCGGAAAGCTTTGTGATCCACCAAAGGCTGTAAGGTCTTTTTCTCGGTGTTAGACATACACAATTTTGAAACTATAAGCTGTTAAAGGTCACGACTCAAAGAACCACTTAAGCATATGACGGAAAATCATCAGGGAGACGAGGAAGCAAGCCAGCCGTTCAGGACTGTATTTCTAGGATGGTCACAGCTCCTGCATTATTCTGAGCTGAAGTGATAGCGCTGTAAATAGGATCTCCCTACTTAAGACACCGTCCTAAAACCTTAGTGGGGAAGAACCGCACGATATACTGGAAGGAAGAGCTGCTAAGCAGCATAACAAAAATATATTAATCTGCAGCGAGAACCTTTCCACTGTCTTTGAAAGAATTCACAAGTACTTGGGTCAGACAAAAAAACATACTCTCTCTGACGTCTCTGCTGTAGTGGTTCGTATCATCAGAAAACTAATATACAGATATAAATTATTTTGGAGAAATTAATCTGCTTTAATTATTGAAAATGGGTTGCATGTTAATATTGTTGTATGATGGAATATAATTTATTTTATAAAAGGGCAGCTTCCACTGCTGCCTGGAGGAACTGACAGTACAAAAGCTCGTATGCCAATGCACAGGTATGTTCTACCAGGTGTTGAACAGATGTAGCTATAAGTTTTCTATGTGTATGTGTACGAATGAGTTGTTTTTTCTGTATTAGAAAGGGTTATACATTGATTTCACAAGCTATGTGGATGCCACGATACATTCAGCCCCTCTGTTACTGATAAAGCTAACACAGACTTTGACAGACCATAGTTACTTAGAAAACTAGTTCTTATTAGATTTTTCATATAAATCCTTTAATGTTCTTAAAAAGAGAGTTTTTAAAAGTTACTTTTGCCTCTGCTTTGCAGTGCAGTTATAAACATTTGCAAATCAGAATGGGAAAGAAAAACCTGGCATATAGATTTTATTTTAAATTGTTCTTATCTAGCTCATCATTACCTCCATCTTAGCTATTTCAAGGCATCTAGTCTAATTGTGTTGTTCTGACTCCCATTGTTTTCAAACTAAAGAAACAGAAACCCACCCCTTATTTTGTATGAAGGATAAATAAGTGGAACTGCCTTCTCTTTTCCAGTGACTAAGGAAAGAGCCAGACAGCTAGTTTAGGAGAGATGAAATGTTCCAAAAATTTGGAAGTAATGATCTCCACATTGCAACAAATAAGTGTTCCTGGAAATTAAAAATTATCCTTGAAAATCTACCTTAAATCTCATTGAATAGTAATAATATTTATATTTCTAAGAAATGTGCTTTCAAATTTGTATATAATGTAAAAGAGCTTTAAGACTATCTGTAGCTGATTAGAACACTTTTTAAGTTAAAACCCTGCAGTTAGGCAGAAGAGCTTTTAATGCACATTCAATAAAAGACTATAATATAGAAGAAGACTCTTCACTGTTGCTTGGAAAAGAAGTCAGAAGATGACCTTTTATTTTTTCCTGTTCTAAAGAATGAAACGTATCTAGTTGCTATGAAAACCTCTGGAAAAAATCTTACTACATTCACAGTGATAAGGTATGAGGGGAGAAAGATAGGGCAGTGACTAAAAAGTAAAGAATAAGTGAAACAAATACTGCAGGTGTTGTTTACTGTAGGTATATGAAAACAAAGAGAAAGATTCAGTCCCTGGTTTGTATTTTTATTTCTAAGAAAAAGTCATAAAGTGTTATTACATTGAATTGTTCTATTTTAAAGAGTTATTAAAGTCCTTGCTGGGAACCTGTCTATGTACAGTTTATGAATTATGTGTAGTACTGAGGACTCATTAATTGTGTCAGAGTCTAACCACAAATTCCACGTCTAGTTCTGTCCTTTCTAGTTGCACTTTAAATTGAAAATCCACCACTCTGTAATACAGGAGCTGATGTAGGAAAAGTTTTAATAGTTCTTTATTTCAGGTGAAATCCTTTTTTAGAAAAAAAGCTGGCTTGTGGTTTTTTTTTTTCGCCCTGTTTTTTTTTTTCTTCGCCGAGTCTGAATGCTAAAAAGTGTCATTTTTCTCTGGCTACCTAACACGTTTGCTTCCTATGTTTGTTTGTTTTTTTTTTTAAAACGGTTCTCCCAAGTTGTTAAAAGTCTCTTGCTGGAGTGTATTATTCAATTCCTTTGGTGAGGTGATGGGCAGCACAGGGGGTTGGGGTCCCTGTGCAGAGGTATCTTTTTTGCTGTTCAGTCCTTCTTATTTTCCTCTGTAGCAGGTCAACCCTGGATGGACGCCAGGTGCCCACCAAAGCCACTCTACCTCTCCCCCTCCTCAGCTGGGCAGGGGAGAGTGCATATAATGAAGGGCTGGTGGGTGGAGGTAAGGACAGGGAGAGATCACTCAGCGACTGCCATCGCAGGCAAAACAGACTCGACTTGGGGAAAACTAATTTAATTTATTGCCAATCAAAATGAGGGTAAGATAATGAGAAAGGAAAACTAAATCTCTAAACGCCTTCTCCCCCACACCTCTCTTCTTCCCAGGCTCAGCTTCGCTCCTGACTTTCTCTACCTCCTCCTCCTCCCCAGCGGCGCAGGGGGTCGTGGCATGGGGGTTGTGGTCGGTTCATCACACGTCTCTACCTCTCCTTCCTCCTCAAGGAGAGGATTCCTCACACTCTTCCACAAAATTCTCCAACGTGAGTCCATCTCACGGGCTGCACGAACTGCTCCAGCGTGGGTCATTTCCAGGGGGTGCAGTCCTCCAGGAACAGACTGCTCCAGCAGGAGGTCCCTCACAGGGTCACAGGTCCTGCCAGGAGCCTGATCCTGCCCAGGCTTCCAATGGGGTCACAGCCTCCTTTCAGGTGCTTCACCTGCTCAGACATGGGGTCCTCCATGGGCTGCAGGTGGATCTCTGCTCCACCATTAACCCCCCTCCATGGGCTTCAGGGGGACAACCTGCCTCACTGTGGCCTTAGCCCCAGGCTGCAGGGCTGCAGGGGAATCTCTTCTCTGGCACCTGGAGCGCCTCCTTTCCCTCCTTCTTCACCGATCTTGGTGTCTGCAGAGTGGTTTCTCTCACATATTCTCACTCCTCTCTCTGCTGCTGTTGTTTGTGTCACAGTTGTTTTTGGGTTTTTTTTTTTCCTTTTTGAGTACATTATACCAGAGGCACTACCAGCATCGCTGATGGGCTCATCCTTGACCAGCAGCAGGTCTGTCTTTGAGCCAGCTGGCATTGGCTCTATCAAACATAGGAGAAAAGTCTAGCAGCTTCTCACAGAAGCCACCCCTTCGGCCTCCACCACTACCAAAGCCTTTCCACGCAAATCCAACACACCTTCACTGCTACTTGCTTTCTGCTGCTCCTCTCTTCTGGTCTGGGTTCCTCTGTGGGCTGCAGTCCCCTTAGAGGTGTCCCTGCTCTGGCATGGGTTATCTATGGCCACAGTCCATCAGGGGTCTCCCTCTTGCAGCCTAGGTCGTGACTGCAGTCCTCTCAGAAGCATTTGTTCTCATGGCATATGCCTTCTTCTTTCAAGAGTGTATCTCCAGCTGTGTCCTTCACAGCGCCCTTTTCCACATGTCTTCTCTGCTTCCTCCTCCATTTTCTCCAGACTGCATCTCTTCACAGTCCTCCTCTGGTGTCCACTTTTGCGTGTCTGCCTGTGTCTCCTCTCACATATCTCTTGTGTCTTCTCACCTCTTTTCTTTTGTGTCTCCTTTCATGTGTTCCCACGTATCTCCTCAGGTGATGCCACATCTCCTTGCAGCTTCCACTCTTTCTTAATTGTGTTTGAGAAGTGGTGCTGTCTGCTCCCCTCACTGGCTGCAGTTCTGGGACAGAGTGAGGTGTTCCCATCCGCTGCCAAGCCAAGAGCTCACGGCCTCCTCCCACACAGGTGTCAGTCTCGGGGCAAGAGCAGACCGAATTGGACCAATGGTCCAATTTCTGAAAAGGCAGAAATGAGGCAGAAAGGTGACAGGAAGTGCTCCTGTCTGCTCGAACCTCGGGAAGCATAGGAGTACGGAGACGTAAAACACTGAGACCCAAAATACAGCAACGTGAGAGAGTAGCACAGGCTGAGCTTTGCCAGAGCTGCGTGACATCTTCCAATTACTGTTGCTTATGAGAAAAAACAGATACAGATAAACAGATAGTACTTGATTTAATTTTTATGGAAGGAAGAGTATGAAAATAGATGCCATTAAGACCATAAATCACATTATGAAGCAGTACACATAAAGAAGTTATACACACTGTGTAATGAAACCCATTTGTTAAAGCATGAAATACTTATATTTTACAGAGGAACCGCAACACGTGCATTTTAAAACGCATGCTAAAATACATCTCTGTATAATATAAAAGATCCACCAAGTGGACAATTCTCAGATAAAATATGCTGTTAGGTTGAAAGGATATTATATTAAAATAATATATCACTTTCTATATTTTTCATATAAAAACTGGCAATACTATAAATTAATAAATTCATTCAATTTCATTGCTTAGGCTTAGCCTTCTTACATCTGTCGTAACCCCAGGTTATGGGTCAGCAACGCTTGTTTTGTTATCCTGTCGGTGCAGAGCTGTGTTTGATCCCGCCTCGCTAACGAATAGCGCCCTATTAATTCTTCCGCTACATCTCAGCTGCGGGACGCGCTCCGCGTTGTGCTGGCAGACAGCTTGCGTTTTTGGGGGAAAGAAGTGCAATCGTCGTAGGGAAAACGTAAGTTAGTAAGGAAGTTGCATGAAGTGAAACACAGCAAAATAACAGCCCTAGGGAATGAAGGGAATTTGCAACTTCCTATGTTTATTACATGTGGACGTGCCTTCCTCAACTGTGCCTCAGCGTGGTCTGGGAGAGCGTTACTTGGCCCGAGGCAAAGCCACTCCAGGGCTTCTGTTCACAGAAGAAATGGACAGTCACGGGCAAGAGCTCAATCCCATGCCCCTTTTTACTGACTAATATAAATGTAGAAATAGATTTTTTTGCCAAAAAACCTGCTACGATAATCCACCCTATCATTTTGCTTAATGCTGGCCTTTAGGTAACAAGTAATTAATTTATTGTTCTGCATTTTTGCTAGTAGTCTGTTACATATTTCTTGCAAAGGCATTGAGAACAACAAAAAAGCATCAAGTCAGTTTTGATCCAGGTTCTTTCCAGTACCAGACGGGACCATAAAGCCTTGACTGTTGAGTGCTTTACTGGTTTTGTGCTTAAAATTAGTCAGATTTCATGTTTAATTTGTTTCTAGATTCATTTTGCATACCTTGTGTCTTACTGTTGCTCGCCTATTCTACACTGAAAAGTCCTCTCTCAGATGTGTTCTCCTCTTTACACATTTTTAGATAGCTTATGATTCTTTCACCTTCTCTCCTAAACGTCCTAGCAGACTGTGGGTGAAATCCAGCTCTCGACTCAGACATTCTCATTCAGCTACCTGTAACACAGAAATCCACATGGAAACTAGGAAGGAATCTAAGCTTTCATTACAGTCCACGGAGATCTAATCAGCACAGTCAAAGGTTCCCAGCAAAGTCTTCAGGCAGATCTTCAGGGCCACAAAGATGATTAAGGGCCTGGAGCATCTCTGCTACGAGGAGAGGCTGAGGGATTTGGGTCTTTTTAGTCTTGAGAAGAGAAGACTTAGGAGGGATCTGATAAATGCTTACAAATACTTAAAGGGAGGGTGTCAGGAGGACGGGGCTGGTCTTTTCTCAGTGGTGCCCAGTGACAGGAC
>JAOXNO010000024.1:91856578-91891737 GCA_028565335.1 Limnodromus scolopaceus
TCGGCAGGGGAGTTGGACTAGATGATCTCTATGGTCCCTTCCAACTCTAAAAATTCAGTGAAATTCAGTGAAATTTCCTTTCATATCATAGTGTTCTCCTTTCCCATTCTCTCGTTCCCCACTTTAGCCAGGATCCCAATCTGCTCTCATGGTGTTTTGTTTTATTCTTCATTCTGCCTTCACATTGGCCCATGGATTCAGACCAGGGTGCAATTGAGGGAGCTGCTTGGGCTGCTGCAGGACATTCTGGGAATGTAGATCAGAAAATCTGGACCTGCTTCTGCATAAACCGATATTTGCCACTTCTTCTGGGAATGTAGAATGGGAAATCTGGACCTGCTTCTGCATGAACCAATATTTGCCACTGATAAGCACATCAGCTTTAACTGTTTGGATAGTGTGACATTGTTAAGACATGTATTTAGGTAGTTTCTTTCAAATAATAGCTGTTGAAGTTGAGATACTTAAATGAAAGCTATGAGAAAGAAAATAAGAAAATAAAGGTATAATTTAAATGATAGAAATGATAGAAATATTTTTGTAAAAAAGCCAAAGCAAACTGTAGTCCAGTGACGAAACAATCTGTTGAGTGACAAAATGCTTTGTATTTTCAGCCCTTTTTTATAGGCTTTATATAAAAAGGTACATTGTTATTTACTGTAAAATGATTAAACTAATGTCTAGTTATTAGACCTTCAGATTCAAACCAAATGGAGCACACAAATGCAAATTACTATAACACATGTATAAAATGCTATATGACTACAATGTATATATATTATACAATGTCTGAATTATAGGTATGACAATATGGAATATGACAACATGAACCAAGGTGCCTTGAAGTGCTTATTTTATTTATTAGGCTTCGCATATAAGTATATATACTGAAGGGCAGAGATGAGGTGCAGCAATATCTATATAGATAAAAAACTGTCTGCTCTAAGCTACTACCAGACATAAATCTGTGGATAGTTCACTGATGGCTGTTCCCACTTTGCTTTCAATAACGTTCCCTTGAAATTTTGCCAGATTTAAGTTCTGGTAAGACAGAGTTCTGAATTACTTTCTTTTGTTCAGTATTTAACATTTTTATGTAGCTTCAAATGTATGCACTTAACAGTGGAGTGAGAATATATATATATATAGTCCTTGCCCAAAAAAGATCAGCTCTCACAATGAAATGGATAGAAATGATTCACACAGTTAAAGTGAGAACAGAACTACTTATAGGTAATTTCCTACATAGTCCAGGTGTGGGTTTTTTTGAGAAGTAAGGAAGTTTAAAGGGAGAGGGGAGTAGGAGAGGAAGAAGGAATTAATCTGTTGCAAACCACAGGACTGACAACATGGACTGCAATATTGACCGGCAGGGAGAATTTTTGAGTTTGTCTTGACATGATATCCGCACTGATTTGCCTCTCCGCATTGATGTGCTATTAAAACTGAGCCCAGAACCAAAATAATGTCCTTTTTTATTTGAATTCAAAGAGTAACCACTACAGGCTAATTTATTCAGAGGTGTAGATTATCCAGGATGGGAGATGATTATAGTACATTAACCAACGGTTTGTAAATTCTGTTGGACTGGATGTTTCTGCCTTGTTGAAATATGTGGCGTACCAATGGGAAGTTGGAACAGCAGTTTTCCATTACTTAGAGTTCTGTGTGGTCATCAGTGACAGACCTGAAACATATCACTTGCTCACTGATCCTTATGAAAGCAGTAGTTTCCTTTGATATATAAGCAACCGATAGGGCTCGTTGGCACTGGAGTGACTCAAAGACAGATGGTTTGCAGACACGTGCATGGCAAAGAAAAGGCACGCTTTACACATCATGCTTAAACTAGGATCCAGTACAGGACCACATCCAAAGGTATCAGTATACTTGAAAGCTGGGAAATACCAACTGCATCTATATACTACTTTTGAAACAATCAGGAGGTAGATTGACAGAGCTTCAGAAAAATGGGTATGCATGTGACAATATGTACCTCTTACGTACCTCCCCACTTCACCAAGGTACAAAACTCAACCGAAAGAATTTGATGTTCCTTTAATAAATCCATGCATTAGACATAGGAATTACACCTGTAGATTGATAAAGATTTATTTGTAATTTTATCTGTAAATAGGCATACTTTTATCAAACTTCAGACAAAATATAAGTAGTATGTATGCACATGCACATGTATATTTTAGTACCTGTGTTAGTATCTATAGTGTCTATAAGAGAATAAATGACATGAGCACTATAGATAGAACTGGGTGTGAGTTTCAGTACTAGAAAACTGATAAATATAACTGCCTGCTACACTGCACTTCATGCATTTTTCTGTGCTCATAGAACTGAAACACATAAACCAAAATCAAGTTACATTTCTAGAGCAGAGGATTTGTCTTGTTCCTTAACTACATATCCAGAGCCTGAAGTATATGAATTATCTTGTTTAACCTGGGAGTTTGATTATGCCTCCATCAGTTTCATACCTCCATTAGTTTCATACTTCAATTAATACATACATTAATCTATAGCTAGTATAACCATGCTGTGAATTCCTTATAATGCCTAAATGAGAAAATTGTTGAGTTGAACAGAACTTTTTTGAATGATAGTAATTCACGAGTAATAGCATTCAAAGTATAAAACTAATGGAGGTATAATCAAACTCCCAGGATAAACAAGAAATTCCATAAAAAAGAACTCAAAATTATTTTTCAGCTAAAAAGAGCAAGACATTGTTCAAAAGCCATTGATACAGTGAATATCTTGAATAAGAAACAAGCTCAAGGGTCAGTAGCACAAGGAGAATAGAAATGGAAAGGACTTATAAGCCACTTCTTAAAGCATGTCTCCGCTGGGAATTCCTCTCCCCTAAGCTTGGTTTCAACTGCTCAGTGACTTTTTGAGTTGCAATAACATCTGCGTGATCTTCCTTGGGCCCATTTGCGGCCTGTGAGGCCTGTGTGCTTCTCGGCAGTTTGTCAGTCTCTGCATAACATCCAGACCTTCCCCCTCTCACTGCGATTGTTTTAGTTCCTGTTCTTTTTGCAAAATTCTGTAGCCTCTGGGACTGTCTCTGTGTAAGTACGCCCGGTTCCTTCACAGAAGGAGTGAGCTCTTTCTTTTCAGAGACATTCAAGTAATTTTTAACACTTTTCATAATGCATGTACTCTGAAAATCAAGAGGGAATAAATCACAAAAATCAAAAGAAGGTACCAAAAGATAGCATAGATCTACCAATAGATAGATAGATAGGTTGGGGTCTCTTCCAACCTAGATGATTCTGTGATGCTATGATGAAAAGCACAAATTCATGTAAAATGTATCTAACCTCTGTGCGATTTGTGTTTTGCCCATGTTAGACTGAACGAGGTTTCAAAAACTAGATGTATATTTTTGATGAAATGACTCTAAAATTATTTTCTTTAGACTTTAACATAGTTTTAAATACTCTCATGTCAATTTTTTTTTTCAGTTCTTTTTCTGGGTAACCCTAATAATTTCCCCTAATTGAAAAAACTTCAGAATAATTTTCCCGTATGTTTTCCTAAAAGCCACTGTTGGGGCCTCCTCAAGAATCTTCTTCTTTCTAACTCTAAGGTAGGAAAGATGAATTTAGATGCAGTACTTTCTGTTCAAACACCATATATTCTTTTCCATATTATATTCTGTAGCAGCATGTTCTGGAAATGCTCCTTCTAGAAGGTTCTCAAAGCTATTGCACAACATATACTATATGGGGGTTTTATTGGTTTTGACAACTATTACATTTGTCCAAAGAGGAATTGGGGAGAAGTTTTCCAGAACAAGAAATTCAAATTAAAATTGGTGAGCAGCTTGGGCTAAAATATGGAAGAATTTTTCAAAAAGTTAGAACACAGTTCATTTGTGAAATGCTAACATATTTTCTTTTCATTATTCAAAAAGAAGTTTTTTTTTTTTCCATTCAAAACATTGTTCATTTGGAATTAAATCTAAATTCTTCTGAAGATAGTTTTGAAATATTTAATTTAAAAGAGATCAGAGTATTTATCCCAGGATTACTTATATTGACTCCAAATTAGTCTTAATACTGTTTTGTTGTTGTTGCTGTTGCTGTTGAGGACAACCCTACTCTTTATTTTGAACTTTCTAACTCTTATTCAAAAATCAACAGCAAAAAGAAATTGGTTCAACTGGAATCATTTTTTCATGAAGTTTTAGTTTGATCATGAATCAAAAATAAATAATTTTTCCAGTGTTATTTGAGAACCAAAGAGCATATGTTATAGGGAATTTAATGAGATTTCCCTAAGAAAGCTTCTCCTATTGCTTTATTTTCTTTTCCCCCTTTTTTTTTTTTACTGAAGGACAGTAGGTAGAGGTATTGCTTGACATAATCCATTGACATAATCAGAAATTCCCTTTGATGTTAATGGTGAGGTCTATTGATGGTGTTATCTTCAGGTTTAAAACACCTAAGTATCCTGGAGATACAGACTTAAATCCCAGTAGGACTGAATCAATCTTTAACCTTCAAAGGCAGATAGATCAATTGCTCTTGTGTGATGTTTGGTTTAGACCTTTGAAATGGCAGACCTTTCTGCTGAGTTTGGAGACTAAAGTTGCAGTGGCCTTATTCTTGAAGGAAAGGAGTTGCTTTTCTGAGTGCAGTCAACAGGCTTCCCAGAATTATGTAGGGGCTTGGGACCCATAGTATGTTTGTAAAATACCTTGGAACAAAAGATCCTCAAATACAAAATATGTTTTCTTTGTATTTATACAAACCTCCCAACTAACTACTATCCTTGCCCTCAGATATAATAACAAAAAAATAAGACATACTTGATATTTGAATTATGACTTTGTTTTCAGAAAATATTATTATGATATTTATTCATCTGATAATGATCAACTAATCTGCAGAGGGTAGTACCACTGTGAATTATTTGTGAAGTAGAAAAAGAATTTATTAAAGAAAATTTTGAACTGTCAAAGACATGTATCAACCTACATGTGGACGAGTGATACTTTGCAGTTCATGCAAACTCTGTTCAGAAATATTTTCTTTTTTTACTATTATAGTATTTATCACAAAATAAAAATATTTACAAATCTAAATGAATGACTGAGTATGAAATAAACCCCTGAACAGTTTCAGGCTTCTATTAATCTGGAACTTATTTGAGCCTTTTCTAACAATAATTAATGAACGTAAACACAAAAACTTTAAAAGTCTTTATTTTTATAAGCTGTCAGTTTAAAGACAAATTTTTTGAGGAATCGAAATATGTCTTCTTCAGACTAAAAACCTGAAATACAGTATTGATTTTATGAATTTTACATATTGAGTAAAGATCCTAGGAAGATTAGTTGCTGCCTAGAGAGCTTCCAAACAGATTGTGTTTCACTGGTGTATATTTTTCTAACATTAGTATAAATTCTCTGTACCTGTTACCAAATTAATAGATTTGAGGGAATGAAGGATTCTTCTGGTAAAGCAAATTGAAATCATTTGGAATTCATTCTCGCTTCTTATCAGCCGGGTTGCTGCCCCGTCCCTCAAGCAGACAATCTCCAGTACAGCACCATCTGAGGCTGTCATTAAATCCTCAGCGTCAGGTTTCCCTAGCAACAGAAGAGCTCTCCCTGCTTCACTGCCTGCCTCTGAAATCCAGAACAAAAACAGTTAATCTGGTGCCGTTTCTCTACGGGGTTTTTTTTTTTGGTTTGCTTTTTTTTTTTTTTTTTGACAGGTTTATTCTGAGACCTTCTGTGTCTGGAAAAGAAGCGGTAAGTAGCAGTTAAAGTTTGTGATTATTAAATTATAGGGCTGTATTTCAGTTGCTGATGTACAGGCGCACCAGATGGTGGCCTGCTGCATTCGTCACCAGATTAGAAAGATAAAGTCTGGGCTATATGTAGGGCTACACATGCGCTTATGAGTTTACTTTGTAAAGCATGAAAGGTTACAGGGCTTTTAGCGCTTATTTAAGACAGCAAATCTCGAAAAGCTTTGCTTTCATTTGGTTATGAATTTGGCAGGAGGAACATATTCCCCAAGTGTTTAAAGTTAGTTTCAGTCTTACTGTTTTCACACTGTTTTCCCTCTCCAGGCTGACAATAACAAGCAGCGTGCAAGTTACCTAGAGCGTACCTGGTTTAGGAATTATTGTTTACATGACAGGCAACAGTATTTGAGTCACAATATGTAATAATGAAAATCTGTGATCAGAACTCACGTGGTTTTCACACGGAAAAGCTGCAAAAGGCTTCTGAATGTGATTTAGAGACGGAAGGTTTGTACTTACTAACGTATTCTAAATAAAAGCTTCTATCTTCTCACTAAAAACAAAGAAACTGCCCTCTGAAATTAGCTTTTCGTCATTTTTAAGACAGCCAAATTTTCCTAAAGGCAGTAGGAAGCCCACCCAGCTAGCACAGGGAGCTCCCAGATCAGCTGAGTTTTGAGTTTCACTTCAGTAATTATCCACTATTTCTCATTATATTTTTATGTTCTGATTTTGTTGTTGCAACCGATAACATGCAGGATGTTTTTTAGAAAATTGACTTTGATACGTTATCCATTTTTTGGAAACAATATTTATACAAAATATAGTTGATAGATCTTAAAAAACACCTTCATAAATAAGCCTGAATTACTGCCATTTCTTGGTGTACAAAAATTGGCTACGTTAATCATGAAAGCTATGATATAGGTTGAATAAAACAGCTGTGACTGTAGCTTTATTACTTAAATTAAAGCACCAGATTGTGCCTTTATACTTCTGAAGACTTGAAGAAAAAAGGTAACACTTTGATATAAGAAGCATTTTTGTTTATACAATTATGCGAGTGTCTTGTAATTTTTTAATGAGACAGAACATTACTAAGACAAAGAGATACTGTAGCAAGTATCAAGAACTTTCACAGAATCAGTATTTTTGCCTTTTTGTAAGGTGTCTCCAGAGATGACTTCTCGATATGTTTTTTACAGAAATCATACCATTATGTGTTAAACTGATCTTTCTATAGTTGTAAAAGTTACTTAGATTGTAACTATAATTTCGTGTTTCATTTTTGAGTAATTTGCTAAATAGTTCTGATGGTTAATAAGAAGTCTTTAAGCAATTTTATAAATATGCAATGTTCATCTAATTAAGGGTTAAACCTCTTTTCTGAAGTAAGTACAATGACAGTCATTGTCCAAAGGCCTTTTCCAAGTAACATCAGCAGTAGATGGCCTTTGCTAAAGAACATGTGTGGTATGACAGAGGACATTCTTGTGAAAGGCACGTAAATATTTACTGCAAATATGTTATAAAGATAGAATATCATTTTAACATGACATATTTGAAATGTTTTAAACATAGGAAGACACTTCTTTATGCACGGTGGTGTATTACGTTCGTAACATCGCACAACAAAAATATCTCTTGTTTTTTACACCTCTGTGAAGAGGAGTTAGATAAACCCACCAGAGGAGTTGTGCATTTGAGTTATCCAGTCAGTACATTTTCCAACATGAAAGGGAGTAGGAAATCAGCGGGCCCTTGACTACCTGGTATTATGCCAGCAGCAGCCTTGAACTGATTTGAGGATGAACAGGGAGCAGAAAAATCCACACTTCTCAGACCTTTGGCACTGATCTCTCTCTTTTTTTCCAATGGTATGAAGGCAGTAATGGGTAAGTCGCAAAAACCCCACACATCTTGACCTCACGTCGGTCGTTACAAACGTCTAGGTACCGCAACCTAGTGAAGATCCCTCGGTGTCCTCGCAGTGCACAGCCGCACTCCGCACCCACCAGTCTGAGCCAAAGCAGCCGTAGAACTCAGGCCACACTTCTACCGATTTTCAGCAAGTGTCTTAATCAACCCTTGCTTTTGAAATAAATTTTTCTTTCTTCAAAATGGAGTTGGTATTTTTCTACTACACCGGTGATGTTTCAATAAAATAGTCAATGTTTGGGTGATAAAACTTTGAGATATTTTGATAAGAGCTGAATAAGTGCCTATCCAGACCTTGGGTCCTTTTACTGTAAGCACGAAGCAACCAATAGTGTTCAAAAAAGTCTTTCTGAAGAAGCAATTTTGCTCTGAGGAACACGGTTGACTATTTCAGGTTAAATTTATTCCTGTGGTCACTAGTAAACTACTTGGTCTAGAGAACCAAAAAAAGGGAGTTTATCTGCATCTTAATTTTCCCTGTCTCATTGGTATTCATAATAATGCAAATGATTTAGTAATTTTTTTCTTCAGATTATAGTCAAGTAATCCACCTAAAAAAATTGTGAGGAAATAACAAATCGCGAACCTATTTGCCAAATTTGGGATCGATTTTCTACTTCTTGTATGCACTTATGTTGTGGAAAATGTGTGGACATTTGCACACAGGTTCATCCCTATTTTATTCCAGTTCTTGTTCTTTACACACGTTCCCCAATAGTATCAGCGAGATTTTACATGAATAGGGAAAAAAATATGTAGGCTTTAATATTTATCTTTTTTTACAAGACAAGAAAGCAGGAAAAGGGGAAGAGTACACCGCCACTGTGAAAATGGAATGTAATGAATGTCAAAAATTAGGTAATTTTATATTTGGCAAACATAAATCTAGACAATTTTGTTCTCAAAACCATTTGAGAGACCTGATTTTCTTTTTTGTGTCATACATCATCTTGATTTGTGCTTTCTGATTATTTTTTTTTTCATGAACATTTGGTAGATAGAGAGAAGATTTACAAGAAAATAAGGTTTATTATAGAGTGGACATACTGACACGAACTGACTGCAATAGATGCAGCAACATGATGATTTCATGTCCATATTGATGCATTTTGTTGCTATCTCCCTGTTCTGTCAGTCTAGCATCTGTTCTCTCGTGCCAGTCAAATTAGTCACATTTGAGCCCCAGTTTCCTGAGGCTTATTTAGGTATGGAGAGCTGATAGAGAAAGAAAAATAACACCACTGGTTTCACCAATCAAAGCCATCTCTCTGGAAAAGATGTTTATGATGAAGTAAAATATAAACTAACAATATTTTCTATACTAAGTTGCAAGCCTTTAGTCATTTTGTAAAAAAAACAACTTTTATACAGTTAACAAATCAAACAGGCAGATGATCAATGTCAAATCTACTGAAAAACTGCCTGCACAAATGGAATGCCAGATTAGATAATAATCTGTCACTCAAAGTGCTGATGACCATGTGGATATTGCTAAGCATGCCTTGGACAAGAGTTGTAGTAAAAGTCACCTTCATCCTAAAATGTATTTAACGTAAATTTCATACTAAAGTGTGAAAGATAGTTAAGGTTAATAAAGATTTTCAAGTTACATGATGAAGAAGCTGTTATTAGCTATAAATACATCTTGAACATTGACTTTCTGGATTAGCCCAGTTATTGCAGAAATTATAAATCATAATAACTATTTATTAAATCAAAAGGGAAAAAGATTCATTTTTTCTATAAAAGGTATTAATTGATGAAGGCTGTAAAATATCTTAGCATGCTTTACATTGTCCAGCTGCTGCTGTGTCTGTAGGTCCCCTCCAACCCCCCAGACTTTTATTAGCTTTTCTAATTCCGTATGACTCCCAGACTGTGTGTTCCTTTGGAAATCCTCCTCTGGAAGATAGTAGCTGACATTGCTTTATGCATCAATACTGCAAAACTTAAAAGGATAAATAAACTATGCGGCATGAAAGCAGTGGTTAGGTAAAGTTGCTCCCATAAGTGGTTGGAAGGTAGGCACTCTATGTCCTTTTTTTTTTTTTTCATTAGATGCTCATAGATTTCATTCTTTTTTTTATCTTCAAGGACCTAGACTTGTTGAACACAGGTTGGCTCACAGATTGAGTGGGTGCTTCTTGATTGTTAAGAGCATATAGATAGGTCGTTGATGGGATATACGCGTTAAAATTTCCCAGGTAAAGGAATAGGTCACACACAAATCTTTCCCATCTTGGGTGGGTGCACAAAGCACAGTTCTATAAGAAAAAGGAAAGAAACTAGATGGAAAATGCAGCTCACCTGGCATAGGAAGAAGTAATGTAGGTGCCTGGAAGATTTTAATGTGACAAAAGAAAGGAGGGGTATTAGTTTCTTTCAGGAGAGGTAGTGATTTTGAAACTATGGAGCTGTTTATCTTCTTCTACAGTCAAGAGATTAACGTGGATTTCCATGGGAGTCTCCTGCTTCTTACAAGGTTTAAGCTACTTGCACTTTCCTGGGGAGGGCCTTAGCCTGTGACTTATACAGTTATACTTCTCTCTGCTTGCTCACTGTTGTGGTGTACTTTATACAATTTGGGTTAGCGTCAGTGTGATACTGAGGAAAACTCAAATCCTGGTATTTAAAGAACTTCACAAAGATGCAGAGGATTTAGAAAACAGCTGAGTTACTTAGGGCTAAAAGGTTAATTTTTTTTCCTAGATTCTAGCTTTGTGAAATAGCATCTACCTTGCAACTGTTGAAATAGAAATTATATATTCAGTCTTAAGATGGACACAATTTGGGGTTTGGTTTGGGGAGAAAAATAAGTTTTGCTTCCATTCATATCAATGAAGAAAACAAAATAAATGGTCAGTGATTTATTTTCTTTTAATCTACCCAAATTGATTTCTTCACACCTTCCATGTTTAGGTTAACCTATTGAACCAAAAGTCTAATGGTCTTCCAGCCCTATTTAACTACCTGAAGGAACTGTATATCTCTATTAATACGTAATGCTTAAATGCTTAAATCTCTAAGTAATTATATTTTTACAGGCTGTAAATGAATTGGTGTTGATGCTTGTATGTCTATGATATGCACAATTCTATTGCCGTATAATACTGAACAGAAGTGTAAACATGACATCAATGTTAGTATTATCAAAATATTATATATTCTATTTTGATAATTTTTTAACATAGTCTTAACTTTGAAGATGCTTTTGATTGTTTTATGATATCTCAAAGTAAATAGATGTGATCATCATATAAATGTCATATATAAACTGGGAAATTTCAAAAGACAAAGTTTCTAAAACAAATATGTTTATTCAAAAATATTCTTCCTGATATGGAATTTAAATATGGAATTTAAATGGAATTTAAAGAGAAGCAGATCAACTCCATAATTAACAACTGAATAAAGAAACCAGATTAGGGGGATGACTATGCTCCTACATATGCTTCTGGTGAGACCAGTGTGTAATATCATTTATGCTGAAAATTGGAAAGGAAAATGATGAGAACTGCAAAAATCTTTGAGGGGTTGTTGAACATAAGTGCTTGTGTTAGAATTTAAAAATATAACTTTTCAAATGAAAGACTGAAAGGTTGCCTTAAAGTACCTTAACAGGGACATTTCATATTAGTGAAATGTTTTTCAAATAATGTAAGCGTAACAGAAAACAGTATACAGAAACTAAAAATAGAAGATGGAAACTGGAAAAAAAGAAATAGAAGCAATGGAGTTTCCACTATCTGATGTCCACCACAAGATTTTTTCTACAGAGCATGACTTCATCAAATCTAAGTACACAGTAAAATGTAAGGCAAGTATCATATAGGGGATCAAATAAGAATTTGTTTCCCTGAAAAAAATTTCACACATTAAAGAAGAATGATTTCTGTGGGTGGGAAAGGAAAGGATCACTATAATTTTTAATATCTTCTGAATTTTTATATATTTGGAGTCTTTTTTCAATATGAGAGTATTGCTTTAGCCTGCTATGATTCCCCCAAGTAAGGTCATTTCCCGTGTAAACTGATAACTATTCAAAGTTAAAATATCAAAATCTGGTTCATATTTTAAAAGTAATGCTCAGGCACAAAAAGAAGGAGCGGAGAAGTGTCACCAGTGAAGCTTGTCTAAAGTAGACCTCTGAACGTAGACACCCAAATTCTCTCTGGTCTTTGTCACAGATCTTACATGGGAAACATACGCAGTTACAGTGAATATTTATTTCTCAGGCTGCAACACAGCAGTTGTTCAAAGTGAATTTGGAAGAGTACTGGGCATGGTGTGCAAAAAACCCAGGCATTCTGCCTTTTTGAGTCACTGTTAGCATTGGCCAACAAGCTTCAGCCCAGCACAGCAAGTAGCACAGCCCGATTGGAGTGGATCTTGACAGCAAAACCATTCACGTGGAAGGCTTAGCATCCACATTACGCATTTCAGGATCTTTATTTTGGATTAATTTTTGTTTCTCCCTGGGGACTTGAATGCATGTTAGCAGTTGGATTTATTAGCTACACATCAGGACTGCATGTTGTGGTTTAATTTCACTTGAAAGGAATCCTGTTCATGTCACAGTGATGTGATCAGGAGCACGGCAAGTAGGGACAACCAGCATATTCACTTAAAAAAACACATTCCTGATCCAAACAAAAGCACTGTGAAGTACAGCTCTTCCTTCAGCTATAGATTTAGCTCTGTACTTTCCATTTCTTTATCCACTACTGTGTGTTTGAAATGAAGTGTTTTGAAAAGCAATACCAAGAGCTGAGCGGTCTTTTTACTGAGTAGCGTGTCCTCCTGTTTAATCCAAGTTCCCTCTTTTGGTGAAATACCATTTGCAGAGCTGCAGGAAGACATTCTGGAGCCCATTAGTTGTTCCCCTGCTTCCTCTCCTCTTGAACTTGTTCACCCCACTGCCATAAATTTGTGCCTACGTGACAGCTACAGGCAGCAGAAATCACGTTTGCCCTCATTTAGTACATCACTGTCACCCTGTATTTATTGCAGCTTTGTCCATAGGGATAAAGGTTTGGGAAAAACATTTAAAAAAGAGAGAAATGAAAACTAGAAAGAGTAGACATATTTCCACACCTTTGTGATTTCCTTCTTTTGGCATCTCATCTTTTGCTTTTCAGTTGCGTTCTACACAATATAGCATCCTTGGGAAAGGTGTTGAAACCTGTAGGAGTCTGGTGCCTGCACACCTTTGCAAATTTTGAGGAGGACATTTCCTAGAAAAATATTTATTCTAAAAGTGATGTCCCTTGTCATCGCAGAAGGACACCAGCTTTGCCTTCTCTAGTGCCCTCTATATTTATCAAACTAATCTCAATTTATTACTGTTGTCCGTGGGAAAGGCATTAAACTCAGTGCAAAGGAAGATTTTCAGGAGAGAGACTGCTCTTCTCATTAACCCTTTCTCTGTGGTGAGCAATGCTACCCTATGTTCACTTTAGGAGAAAACCTCACTGGATGGTGTCCTGATCCAGTAGCTCGTATGTGATGCTAATGATCAGAATTTCTGTCCCTGCTGCTTTACACTACATGGTTGTTCTTTTTCAGATAAATGATGCGTTGTTGAAAGCACAGTAGTTATTTATATTCATGTGCCTATAAGATAGAGTCCTTTAGAACATGTTGTCATTAAAAAGTGTATGTCCATACCATTGTACAACTACATGGATGAATCCCTTTTTGCTACAATGTGTCCATATTTTCCCCACTTGTCACCTATGAAATAATTTATTTTCATTCCTCATCAGGTTTTGCATCTGTACAGGCTGGATCTATGCAGTGAAAATTAAATGGCGATTAATGACATAAAGGAGAAAAGTCTTCGCACTTTATGACCTTGTTACAATCTTTAATTTTCCTTTTGTTTTTAAAATAGATGATAGTATTACTTTTTATCTTAAGAGACAACTGATGCTTCTGGAATTGGACTCTGAAACACTGAGGTGTTTATGCTTCATTTGTGCTGAATAGCCATAAAGTAAACAAAATACAGTAAAACTCTGTCTTCTTTTGCCCTTGAATGTTATCTCACCTTCTGTAAATACAAGTAACTACCACATAAAAACATCTCACAGTCTTGAATGTGCTGATTTTCAGACTATTTTAGCTCAAGTATTATGAACTGTATTTTAAAACTTTTAACTGTGTGTAAAGATGAAGAACCTACATGCTGCTTACACAGAGGTTATGATGTAATGAGAATTAGTCTGGCTTTCCTTAGTCCTCTGGGATGTGCATTTGTCTAAACAAGAGAAAAAAAAAGGATATTCAGGTCAAATTCTTGAAGCAATACTTGAATGATCATATAAATAATGGTGTATTTTTTCATGTTTTTTCTTCAGATCTGCATTTCAATCTTTTCATTCCAAGGTAATGTCAAGCTAACTCAGTTGTGAACCACTGCCAGCAAGATTTCGAAATTCAGGTGTTAATGCAACCTAAACAATCACAAAAAATGAGACTGACAGGATGGATTGAGCATCTATCCTTTTGATCTATTACTCAAATTTTCATCTCAACATGAAAAAAGGAATTTTGCTGAACATGTCAATTTGGCCAAGCTCTGCTTTTCGTCCCTACTCCCCTTCTTGTTCAGCTAAATTAAAAGACTTTATTTCTTGCCTATTTATTACTTTGCATAAGTAGCAGCCTTTATCACTCACAATACAATCTCTGCCTGATGATTAACTGTGTTGAAGGAAGCACAGATCTGCTTTCTAGTTTTGTGACTGATAATGTCCAAGCAGTCACCTCCCTTAAGGCATTGGAAGGGGACAGCAGATGACAATTTCAAGACTATTAAGAGGGTGAGTTTAATTTTGTACCCTGTCAAATCCTTGCAATAATCTTTATCACAAGAAAAGATTCATGTTGTACAATTTCCTTTTCTCATTACAATCATTGTCATAAGAATGAGAATCAGTACGTAATTGACTGGAGTAGTTATGCAGTTTAAGAGACTACTAAACCGCTGTAAACTTAACAGAATTTTCTGAAAACTGCCGTTAATCCTCCCCTTTCTAAGAGCAGAGGATGCGACTGATTAGCAGACCAAGCTGTACACTGTTGAAAGGGTTGAGAGAACGCTTTTGGCTATTTCCAACCGTAGCCCCCCAAAGTAATAACGTGCAATTGAAAGTGTTGTCTGTTCTTAGCTTCCTGCCAAGCACAAATCAGTTTGACCAAGTGCTGGCCCACAGCTGGAGGGCTGCCTGGAGTAGCAGAACAATCATGCCATACTACAGCGCCTCATGCATTAAGTCAGACACAGTGTGATACGGGGACCGCACACAAAATGTATCTTACTGAAAACAAAGACACAAACAAGTCCTGCAATCAAGGCAGGACACTGAATTGCATGCTTATCTTTTATTGGATTTTCTTTTGTATAAAAAGTCCTTTATACGCTACGTTTTAATGGAATATTTCTATGGTATGTTACTGTCAGCATCGCACCCTCACGCGAAAGCTGAAAGAATATGAAAATGGCAATCCATTCCCGTATCAGGTGCAAATTCAACACAGTGAATTAGGGGCGTCAGTGCTACCCTCACATTGTGCCATTCGGTGTAGTCTTTATTTCATGCCTCCTCGCTTTTATGAAATCTGCTTTTTGTTGTTGCCTGCATCTTTTTACGAGACTGATTCAGAGAGCGTGCTTCTGGCCTTCTAAGAATAGTAGTACTTTAGCTCAAGGTGTGAACGGCTCATACCTAGCTCATCAACAGGATGGCAATCATTTTGTACGTCTGTACGAACCGTGTTCTTCCACAGAGACTACTTTAGACACCGGATTGTACTAGAAGCTTCAAAACAATGCCGCTACTCACCATCAGAAGGTCTTTGTTGTTTCTAACACTGCTGCAGCAAAAGGTAAAGCAATTGTGAGATTCAGTAACGAAAACCAGGGCAGAGAGCAGCTAACGGTCTCTGAGATGCTCTCGCCAGTGAAACAGGACGTCGTTTGCCCGCCATTTTTACATACAGCCTTTTCAGCAGTTGTTAAAGAGACACGAAGCCTAGTTTTCACCTGTGGCACACAGGCTCTGAAACAGTAATCTATGGCATCCTCAAGTTAAAAAGAGTTATCCAAATTGCGCTGTAGCAAAGACACGTGCATTGTCATTCTTCTTGTTACTACGGAATAATTCTTTAAGCTTTCAGGAAAGATATATTGCAAGTACTATGTAGACAGATTTTTGCAGGGAACTTTCTGAAATACGTATACACACACACACATGTATTACTCAAGTATATGTGTGGATCACTGTCATCTCAGTTTCCTTGGCATCCAGAAGTGTTTAAACTATTTCAGGATTCCAGATGAACAGAAACCTAACTCTTTGGGTTCCCTTTTGAGCAATCTGTGTTTTTTTTACACTTGTAATGAATTTCCGTCACTTTCAGCAGGAACGACAACGAAAAGTACTGCTTTTGCTCAAAAAGCAGCAAGAGGTTTTTCCTCTGTTCTTGTATTTTTGACATGTGCCTTTTTAGGGGTGTTTAATGTAAACACACAGCTACTCCTTTTTCTCTCCTGCAGAGCAGCAGCTCTGCCTATGTAGTACCTGCTTCGTTGTTCCACTGAGGCAAAACTTACTCAGTACGACTCAGATTCAGATACAAAACCAGCAGTTCCTCTCTTCCTAACAGAAAGACAGGTGGTCTAAGAAAATACAGATGAGCAGAGTACAGGAAAACAATACAAAGAACTCCTGACATCGGAAAGCATTAGTCACAGGCACGCATATATACATTAATTCCCAAAATTGTCCAAAGAGATATCTGCTATATAAATTATTATTTTAATATTTGCTAAGGAAGAAATATTGCTGTGGGAGGTAATTAGTGTACTTTGTAATTCCCTTTCAGTGAAACACAGTACCTTGCCTTCCATATTCTATACAGAATACTATTTCCCTAATTAGGATTAAGAGAGTTTGAGCTCCTGAGTTAAAGTTAACCCAGTTTCCAGGGTTTTGGAATCTTATGTATGTATATAATTTGGTTTTTTGGAAGTATCAGAACTCTGGCCCTCTATTGCTAAATGCCTTACATTTAGTTAGTTAGCTATTTTTAATTTTCTCTTCCAATCATATCGTCACAGCACTGGTAAACCTGCATGTTTCCTGGCGAATTCTTTATCCCGGAGCCATCATGTCTCCTGGCTACTAGCTGAGTGTTAAAATGCACAGTGAACATGGAAGAATAGCATTTTGTCAAGTAGTTGACACAGCTAACTTATGAAGGGCACTACAACTTAATATAACATCAGTCCTTAGAAAAATCATTGAACCTACACAAAGAAGTTCAGTCAGAGAATCTGGGTGCTCAGGACCAATTTTCTGATGGTCCAGACCATGCAGCTTTTGCTTCGTTCAAGTAGTTCTATTTTAACTATGCTGAGGTTTGAGTGCTGTGATTCCCTGCTGTCTACACTGTCACAGCTCTCTTCAAAAACTGCCCTAGATAGGACTTTCAAGAAACGATATCTGTAATTTTATAACACTAACTCTTCATAAGAGCTTGGATCACCTTGAAGACAGTGTCTGATGTCACTGCCTGGAGAGATCATTTTGTTCATTAGGAGAACCGTATCAGCTAGATCCTATGAGGCAGCATCCTGACATCATTAAGCAGATAGAGAGCTAGACATGGCACAAAGACTCCATGGATAAGAAAAGAGAGACAAAAGTCAACTTAGCTAATATTTCAAGGGTCTTTTCAAATAAAAGTTTGAAATGGGCTTTGTATAATCTATGTAGAATTTTGGTCTTGCCTGATACAGTCACTGCAATTGGATGTGTAAACTACTTTTCATGTGAAGGTGGAACAACTTTCTTTTAAAAACAGATAATTGCTCAGATGATAAAGCACTGAACAGAGGTGTTGCTTAATACCATTCTGAATCAGTATACTTTATCTCCTTTTTTTTACATTAAGATTTCGAAATTGTAGTGGGGAAAAAAAGAAAAGTAACAGTGACTATGCTTTGAAGATAAAGGGTTAGTTCTGCATGTTATTAGAATTCCAGGACCAAAGGAGGATTTAGTGTTGCAAGATAAGGCAATGGGACAAGGCAGGACTCTAAGATTAATTCAAAACTGTACTATGTTAATCTTTCTAAGATCTTTTACCCTTATTATATATTTCAGAAATGAGTAAATTAATGAGCTAGGTTTTATTCTCATTAAATTCTTTGTCTTGAGAACTCTGAAGAATTTTATTGCTAATAAGTTATGTGAAATTAGGTTGAGTTCTATGCTTCTCCTGTTTTTCCATATATTGTTTTGATTGAAATGTACCACTGCTTCCAACTGCAGAAGGAAAACAGCACTCAGAGTAATAACAAAATCTGAGTGATATATTGATCTATTACTCACAGAAATGATCATAAAAAAAAAATATAAATTCAGACACATGAAAAGACAAGGATATATAATGCAATAGATTATACCATTGTTACCTTTTAAGAATATAACTTACATACAGTATTTTATACGAAAAGGGAAACAGACATTAAGAAGAGCTTATGGACCCAGACTGCAACTGTCCATGTAAATTTCTTTTTCTTAGAATAAATTTTATTCTGAAGCTTTAAGATGTTGTATCTGTTTTTATGAACAATGTATGATGGAAAACCTTTCACATGTGTCTCTGGCTGACCTGTACTGTCTTGCTTTTTAAGTTGATTCTTATGTTGGTTAGTTCGCAGCAAAGATGCCATGTAGGAGGAAGTTGCTGGCCAACTGCTGTAGAAGTCCAGGTTGCCATAGAGTTGCCTCATCTTTGTGTCCCCTGGTCAAAGGGGAATGCCACTAGCATGGCAGGAAGTTCTTGTTATCACTTTATCAAGAGCTTTTGGTCACTATATTTCTTGATGTTGTGTTGGAAATTTTAAAAATAGAGTATCATAGGTCTCTACCCTATGTTTGGATTACATTTATTGAAATTTAGCCATAATCACAAACAAGACTTTTATTTACTGAGGTAATTTGACAGTCAGGTACTTTGCCCCCTCTATTTAAAAGATGTCAGAGAAAGAATTTGAAAATCCTGGAGAGATTGTCCTGCATTCGACTTATTAAAGCGGTAGGCAGAAGGGGAATTCTGGGAAGCCCATACGAAAAGCTGAAGACAGGAATGTGGAAGTTCCTGCTGGAATACTCAAATGAGCTGTGCATCTGTTAGTCTGCTCAGTTTTTCACGTTGAAACACTGAGTTGTATTTATGGAGCAGAGTTAATTCTATTCTCGGGGCAAGAGGTTCAGTGGTGCTTGGGAAATCAAAGCACAGGGAATTGTTTAAGCTTTGCAAAAATGTGAGCATGCATGTGTAGAGCTAAAAATATGTTAGGTGTAAGTATATTAAAGAGTGGGGCATACATACAAATTGATAATTACCTTTTGCTGGAATTATTCTTTTACAAATAATAATTACATGATTATTGTAATTATATTCTAAAACCAAATGTTGACTTAAGTTTGACTAAAACTGTTCATACATCAAAACAATCTCACTGTAGGAACTGAGGTGGTGAAAAAAAATAATACGTTAATACGTAGTATAGTAGAAATAAGGACGTGATTCTTTGGGTATTTCATTTGAGTGATCTTTCTGGATAGTAAGATGCATCTAGTTTCAATTGCTTTGTGTTAACACACAAAAAAATTAACAATAAGTTTATTTTTAGCAATGTCATATAGTGACTTGCTTCTTTCCAATCCACACGAAGCAAAGCTAAATATTAGAGTAATGAGAAAATATTTCTATGCTTAGTAAATATACAAAAATAATTCCATGTCAATTAAATTGAAAATCTGACAGTGAGAAGCCCATCTTTTAACTTATATCACGATTTTTTTTGATGTGGTAGAAGTTCTAGTGTTGCTAACAATGTCAACAATTTGGTTATCTCAAAGCACTTGGAATCCAAAAAATATATTTCATTTCAGTAGAATATTTTTGAAGACTTTTTTTAAAAGGAAAGTTAGTATGATCTGGGCACTTACGGTTTTATATTATGCTTCTACATTTTTACATTTTTACATAACTTTATTACAAACATAAGGGTTTCTGCATTTTCACTAATCAGGTCATGCAATGCTGGTTTTTTCACAGCTCCATGGCATTGCTTTCTATGGACCATTTTTAAGGATCATTGATAAATATTCCATCAAGTTTAGATACCGGAATTGTTCTAAAAGCTTTTTAAAACAAGAATTCAAGGTATAGAAAGAAATGGTTTATCATGGTAAGGAGTTGTTCATTAAAGACATTAAAAATGTGGCTAAAATATAGATCTCTTCACTCAGCACACTGAGAGCTACAAGATTGCAATCATAACAGAGTAATGAAAATGGATTTAACTGATGCCATTTCTCATTTTCATTACCATCATTTTCCTGAGAATGAATTAATATTGTGCTCTTCTGTATTCTCATGGCAATTTTTGTCACAAAATGGATTCATGCCAAGCCTTCTTCTGTTCCTGTTAATCTTTGTCAAGAAGTCAGGCCAGCAAATTTTTCATGCCCCATTGAGTTCACAGGAATATGTAAAACTTTCACAGCCCTGCAGACTTAAAACTTTTTTTGGTGGTTTGGGTAGTTTAATCCTATGTGAAGCTTTCTGAAGCAATACCAGTAAAGAAAAAAACAAACAAACAAACATGGCACAACATTAAGGGTTTTATTTTCTTAATGTCATTTGTGACAAGAATGGTGGAAAGTACAAAAATATACTATCAATAGAGACTTGTTAATAGGTTATAAATGACTTAGCTATTTAGAGTTTTACATGTAGAATCATAGAATCATAAAATCGTAGAATCATAGAATGGTTCAGGTTGGAAGGGATGTGAATGTAGGGATATATAACCAAAAAAAAATATTATAGCATAGATAAGTGTGTTAACTTAAATTATGACAATGAGTCATAAGATATTGGATATAACTACAATTAAATCCACTATGTTTTCATTGTAGTGAAATATATAGGGTAGAACTTTAAAAATCTGATAGAGTACTTCAAGGAACATATACAATTCTTTCTGTATGTATATACATTTATGCATTCAAGTGATAAGTCACTGTGCTATTTGTAATTTTTAACTAGCACATTTGAATGAGTTTAATTTTTGTTTTTACATTCTCTTCATAACAAAGCTTTGGTCCATACAGATACACAGCTGAAATATTTAGTAATACTTTCGAACTAAAATAACTACATGCCAACATTAAACGGTCATTGACATTACACGTCTTACACCCTGACTGTGTTTTTGCTTTGAAAATTGCATGCTGAAAAGGGAAGGAAGATAACATGGTAATTTAACTAGGGCAGTGGAAATGTATGAAACGAAATATCCTTATTCCTGTATCGGGAAAGACTAAACATGATAGTTAAATAGACTCTTGTACTGGGTGGCCATAGCAAAGTGATGAGCCCACCATCGTTGAAATGTTCATACCCAACCTGAATCTGCCAAAGATCTGTTGAATCCCATAGAATTTTAGCAGCCAAACTATTTTCAGTAACATAGTAGGCATTTTTGAGAAATGTTAATACACTTAAAAGTCTAGTGAATACCATCCTTGTTCTTACCTTTGACCCTACTTCAGTATCTTTTGTTTGAGCTGCATTTAATTGCTAATGGTAACGCAAATGGTAATCAGAAAAGGGATTTTTCCCTTTATTTAGAATATTTTTTAAGTCAAAGCTGATCAACTGATGAAGTAGGGAAGGTCTAAGCAGTATAGGACAGAGCATAATAATGCTATATTTAATATCATTCAACAGAAAATTCTGAATGAAAACTGAAACAGTCATGATATCAATATTATCTTTATTTAATGATAATCAGCTTGTAAGAACACCTCTGAGCCTCTTTTACTTTATCTAGTCTTTCCACTTCATAGTACCTTAAATGTTTGCATCAAATTGTTAAATGACAGGTAGAGACAGATTGCTTTGCTACTCCTGCCTGAAGCAAACCAGCGTATCTGGAGTAGAAACTCAGTAAGTTCTCATTATCCAGAATGCTGGACTAAAATGATCTCTTGTTTCTAGAAGTGACTTTTTTTCCCATCAAATTAAAACAAAATGACAAATTTTTTTGTTTTTTTTTAAATTTTATTTTATTTGAGAGGAAACAATCCTAATATTAATTTTAAAGGGGAGTCCTTATTTTCCAGTGAAAGTACCTGCGAGCATTTAAAAAGGAAAATTTATAAGATTTCCAAATTCTTACTCTGTAATTCTCTTCTGAATGCCTTTCAAGATTAAGAAGTTCCAAGTTTTTTTCAAGGATGCTCACCAAAAATGCCATGTATACTTCCATTTCTTTGACTACATACTTTGGAGAACCTGCTTGCCTAGTACGTAGCTAATAAATCTTTCTGAGTATAACCCCTTCTATATCTGGGATCTAATTAACAGTGAGCAAGATTTTACTCAGGATATCTGCTTAGATTAGCATGTTTCATTGCTTTCAGACTTAGCTTCAGAAATCTTACTAATTATTAAGCATCTATAGCTGCTTTGGTGCTGGACTGTTTCATGATGAGCATGTGAATGTTGGAATAAGATGGTACTTTGATCAATAGTTTTTCCTTTTCATGGGAATAGTTTGTTGACCAACAATTTCAGAACCTGGCTTCAAAATACTACAGCTCTTTGTTTCTAGGTCATGGTGATATATTTCAATATATTATTAAAAAAAAAGAGCAACAAACACATTATTTAAAGTAGTTTCTTGTAAACTGTCCACTTGTGCTCTCTGTTTTCAGTGTTTTAAATTACTTACCTGGAAATAGATATTCCACAACCTTACAAAACGTGAAAAAAAAAATTCTCTGTCAATTAAATCTGTAGTCAATATCTTCAGGTTCATTTTCTGGCCAAAAAATGTCATATAGAAAACAGTGTTATATTTAGGAGGGGAAAAAATGGGAAAAAAAGAGGTATTAAGATAATATTAAATGTCTTATCTATTATCCCCAGAGCTGATGACTCATCAAGCAGTTTCAATTTAAAAGCAAGACTTGCAAATGAAACAGAAGTCCTTGCTCAAGGGACTGTTGATTAATTAGGCATCAGACATAAAATTCATAGAACACATTTGGGAGCAAGAAGCAGTACTCGGAGCTGCTTTGCTGACTCTATAGGACCTCACTTTCAAAAGGAAGGAAAGCAAATTTCCCAGCCTCATGGTAGCCATCATTTACTTATGCAAAGTAATCTCTAGGAACATATATATTTGAATGCCCTTAAAAAAAAAAGGAAGTACTGAACCTTGTTCTCACACTTCTTGTATGAATGCTTTAATAAGAAAACTATAATGCTTTAATAAGAAAACTATTATTCGGTGATTTCGAAGTCACCGCTGCCTTCAGCGTTTCCTGTTTCCTACCTATGGGAAATAGCTGAATGTGCTGACTTCTGAGGGACCCTGCTCAGTGTCCATCAACGTTGGACTCAGATCCGTGTTGCTGTTGTTTATAAATGCCTTTGTGTCTAGCTTTGGAGACCTGATCATGCCCCCAGGTCCAGGCTGAGCACTGGTGTGTCTGGTTTTTATGTATTCACAAAATCACAGGATCACAGAAGGGTAGGTGTTAGTCTTCTTTCAACTTTTTCTTCATTGAAGTTCTTGCACAGTTGCAGCCTTCTTCGTGTTCTTATCCTAGCTCTTCCAGCTTGACTTCATACCCAGAAGTACTAGGGACCAAATCATGTCGCATTTGTAAAAGCGTGAGAAATTTCTCCTTTTAGGGAATTTGTGAATCTGACCTCAGAACCGACCTCAGAACCCATTGCAAAAATTCCTCTCTGCATCCTGCTCAGATTTCCTCTTTGCCATGTAATCTGACTCAGTGGAAAAAGACCATCTCAGGTGATAAAGGGATATGAGAAAGCATTTCTGCGTTTCAGAGAACAAACTCAATGGTAGCAGAAGTGGAAGGGAAAGGTAATTTGGGAAAATACTAATGCCTACACATATGAGCTACTTTGAAATGCAGTAGTTTCTGTGAGTGATCATAGTGATTGATTATAGAAATCAGCATGGATACTGATGTCATTGTGAATACAAGAAAAATATTTTTGAAAATTAAAGTTTTTGCTGATTATTTGTGTAAGTAATAACATTTACAAATTCTAAGTATAATTAGTGCACTAATTTATAGATTGAACAATGCGTCATGTTTTGTTGTAAAGGTATTCTCCCACAAATCACACCACTACTTCAAGCCAACTCAGATTAAATACCTCATCAGTGTGATTTCTTTGTACCAGAGCTTGAACTTGTCACCGTTATTATTTTTGATATTTTGAGATTAGAAATACAGGTAGTTCCTTATAAAGCATCTGAAAGTACCTCATAGGGGTCATTCAATGCAGAATTGGGGATGATGGTGAGGCACCTTCCCATGTTTTCATTATTAACACCAGCTATAGTGGCATAACACGTGCAATAGGACACTATGACATCCCCTTCTTTATCACAACTGTTTGATGTGGACCTGAAAGGCCTCTTCTAAGTTGTTTTTTGTCTTCCTTTTAAATGAGTAGTCATAAAGCTTAAAATAGTGGTGGTCAAGTTAGGCCTTTGTTCATCTTCACGTGAGTTGTTCAACTGTTCGCTCAGTCATGAGCTCTTTTTGGAAAGGCCTGTATGCTTTTTTTTGTGATGGGACCTTGGTTAATGACTGGAAGCTTCAGGACACTATTATGATGTAAATACCAAGCAATATTTTTCCTGTGAACTGTGACTATTCTCCATCAGACTGAATCACTGTGAAACCTCGGACAAGATAAAAAGGCAAAATGTTGACTGTGTGACTCCGGTTGCTTAAGAGTTGAAATAATAGGTTGGAACACAACGATTATAGCTGGTGCCATGTCCAGAGACTGGAATTAGAACAGAGACATTTCATGCTCACTTCCACAAGGAGTGGCTGCCACATTTTTTTTAAACCTCTCTGGAATCAGGCTGATTTGAAAGGGAAGTTCAATCGTTGCTTCTATTACATTAAGGATGTTCTTTTCTCAAGGACTAGAGAGATGCAGCAGCTCTCAAGATAAATTGCTGTATGGAACAGAACAATTCTATTTCTATTTCTATCTCAGATGGCAGAATTTGCTTTTAATATGAGACAAATTTATTCTGTAGAAACCACATCTGTTAAATATATTGTATTCATAATGTCTGATAATTAAAAAGCATTCCATACACATAAAAATAGAAATGGAAAGAACTCTAATGACTTCTCATTTCAGGTAACAGATAGCTTCATAGGATTTTTTTCCTTTTTTTTTTTTTTCTGTTGCATATTGGAGAACCACTGTCTGTAGTCATCTACAGAATTTTTTTTTCCATTTCTTCAGTCCCCCAGTTTCTTAATATAAAATACTCAGTATCTTCGTAACACAGATATTTACACTTTCAGCCATGTTGCTTAGCTGTTAATCGGCATAATGCAGAAGAAAACTGATGCCAGCTTTTCCTTTATTAATGTTTCCACAGATTTTGATTTATATATTGACTGATTGATACATTTTTGAATGCAGTGGCCCTCATTTTCACAAAGATCTAAGTTCTAAACAGGTAAGAATGACCCTGATGTTGGATGTAACAGTGTGTCATATCATTGTAAATAATAATTATTTCAAAATAGATTTCATTACTTGCTTTAACAGCCTTAGCTGTTAGAGTATTCAGTAACCTCTTATCTTCCTAAATGAAAATTTAAATTCCCTGAAGTCTAGAAATATAGGCCCGTTGTGCTAATTAATAGTATATTGTCATTACTAAAGTTAGTGTTATTTGTGGGACATTAAACTCACAGCTGTTGAATCAGGTTGTTGGCATTACACATATGACTATTCAATCTGACATATGTGTATTCAGACCAATATATGATTATATAGTTTTGTAGTATAGGTGTCTGTATAAAAATATGAAGAAATAAATTCACTGTCCAAGTCAGTTCTTGAAGAAAATGTTCTATATTATGTATATTTTGATGTTATACCATGAAAGCCTCTGAAATAAACACAAAATGCAGGGCTTACTCCTTTTGTAATCCTCATTAACATTGTCATGCTTTCCAGAAAACAGTGCATAACATACAAACATACAAAATGAGAGAAACATGGTTTAGGATCATCTACAAAAGAAGAATTTTATTCATTCTGAAGAAATAAAATAGGAACGGTTCATGTAACTGTGTTTCCAACAGATTTCTGGATAAATCAGATTATTTTGCTAGAAACAATACAATATACACAAGTAAATGTTATATTACTAATACAAGGCATCCACTGTTATTTTGAGATCTGAGATTTCAAAGAGCTTTCTACAAATAATGATGAAACTTGGAAACTGTTCATTTTTATAGCAGTGAAATAATATGATTCAAGGACTTAAAAGCAGATAAAACAAGATGAAAGTAGATAATAGACAAAATAAATCCAATCTCTTCATCTTATTAGAAACGGCAGAGAAATGAACACTCACTTGTTACAAACAATCTAGGGACCTGTTAGAAAAGTTTAGCACATAAAATGACATTTTCTCCTACTTGTGTTAGTAAACAGATCTGTTGCATATTGCCAGTAGCACTTGCATTTATCTAAAGCACTCTGAAGAAAAGCATCCAAAGATATAAATATTTTAGAAAAATCCTAATGTACTATATTTCTTTACCAAGGTGGAGAATATTGCATATGAAATTCCAAACCGCTTTTAATACCCGTGTACATTTGTATTATCTGGTAGGAATGTAGTGTTAATGGGCCTTCGGTATTTGTGTTAAATAACTGAAGATTAATGCATCGTTTAATTAGTAATGTAATGTGTTAGGATGACCACAAAGAAGTTGGATAATTAAATTATATTTGTAGATAAACAGATATAGATATAGTGACACATTGGGGCTTTGTGCTGACTTTTTTTTTTCTTTTTTCTTTTTTTTAAAAAAAGAATTTAACTTCTATTCTGAAAATAAAAGGTATAGACCAGAAAATAATAATAAATAAAAAAAAAATTTACGCATTATGGAGGACTACGTTTTGCTTTTTTTTCAACTTTTCCATATAATCAAACCATACCAACGACTTTGCTTAATCAGTATTAATCATGATCATAGAATTTACTTCAGGTTATTGAAATTAATTGCATAAATGCATCAATGATTGTACTCAATTTTATTGCATATGTATTACTCATAAAATATTTAATCCGATAAAATTGTTTGTTAAAAATCATGGAATGTGTATTGAAAGCATGACAACCTAATAAATACCTGATTGAGGTATCATTATAAGCAAAGAACTTTTGACATAAGTGAAGTGTACTCTGAAATGATACTTGGTTATATTTATTTGGTTTGCACCTACTAAAGGCATAACCTTTCCAATGCTCCCGTAGTTTGGAACCACCCTACGGTAATGTAAAAAATAATATAGTATTTTCAAAAAATATAGCATAGTATGGGAACTAGTGTTCATTTAAGCATAATTCTTTTTTTAATATTTCAATATCTTCAAATAATGAAATTTCCATATTTCATTTCTTAATATTCTGTTCACAAGCATAAAATTTCTAATGAAGTCTATGGCCTAGTTGAGGTTTTCTGTACTTATAAATGAGATAAAGTTCTTATTCAAATCTTTTTCTTCTGGAAGATGTCAACTCTATGGGTCTTCAGTGTAATTCCTAACTTGAGTCAAAAAATTTTAAGGTGTGTGGAAAAGTAATGTGTAAGAAAAAATTCTGAAAATTATTCATCTCCCCAGAAAGAAGTAGAAGTCTCATTATCCTTCAATGCTGTTAATAATTTCCTCCTCTTTTGAGAGCATTGCTAGCATCCTTAATAAATAAGTATATATTACAGTCTGGAAAGGAACATATAAAGTGGGGAAATGACATTGGAAAACATCTATGTTTAGCCTTTCCATACAAATGTGTAATTTTAATCAACTGGTATTTTTTCATATAAAATGTGTACATTCTTTATTATATTGTTTATTTTAAGTACGAATACTCTTTTCCTCCCTTAACCAATATGTGCTTGCGTTTTGTATGGTTTTGGTTTTTGTATATCCTTTTTATCAAAAAAAATAATTAAAAAGTAAGATTACTCAAGAACGTTAGATATTCCCCAGCTTGACTATACATAAGATTAACATTAAATATTACTGGAATTACTGAGTTGAATAGTTTTATATCTCAGTAATTGCCTTGTAAAAAATCTACTTGGTAACATCTAGTGAAGTATTAAATGTTGCATGACCTAAAGGACACTATTATTTACTTGCTTGATGTGCACTATATTAATATGACAGAAAATATTTCATAGATCCAAAACAAAAGTTTTGAACCCACATATGAAAATCCGAATATTTTGGTAACTTGTAGTCATATGTCACTTGAAAAATAAACCAACAGCAAAAACAACCAACCAACACAAGAATAGACTCTTCAAATACTTTTTCTTCAACATGCAGGTGTGAACTTTCCCAGATTACAATTTATACAAGTTCAGAATGTAGCTGAAAAGATGAGGCTAATAAAACTTTCCATTTATAGGTATATATACATAGACAGACATATATACATACCACTTTGAAGTTGAAACACACAACTATACCCAAAACAGAAAGTGAGATGCAGTTCTTAATGCTTTGTCCTGTATTTTCGGTATATAATTATATGTATATTCCTATGTTTGATCAGGCTATACATTCCTGCAGATGAACTATCAGGGCAGATGAGTCTTCCTGTTCCCAACATTACTTGCAAATGTCTATGCATTCTTCACAACTTCATAGCTCAGAGATATAACAGTATTCTTGCCAACCATTAAAGTCATTTTTTTGTGAGCTACAGAATTGAATACCTCTACTTTTTCTTCATCCTTTATTAGTCAGATGGTCATCTTCAAAAAATACCAGTCCAATGTTTTACACCTCCTCTTGCTATCAGCATACTTAAAAAGCCTTTCTTGTTGTCTGAAACAACAAAAGACAACTTCAACTTTTTGGCTTTGGCCTTTCTAGTTGTTTTCCTGCTGGCCTTTTTGGTCTTTTCCCTGCATACACAAACCACAGCTCTGTAATTTTCCTGTGGAGCCTGACCTTACTTCCAGAGATTGTACTGTTACTGCCAAAGCTTTGCTGACAACATTTCTTTGTATAAGTCGATTAAATTGTTTCCTAATTTTCAAGTGTTTTACTTAACAAATTAATTTTCTCTTAAAAACTTCCAACAGCTGTAGTGAATACAGGCAATATTTTTTAATTACAATTTTCTAGTCATTTCTAAAGTGGAGTGAAGTATTATAAAATTACGCTAAACTGATAAAGCTCTCTCTGGCAAGGAGTAAAGGAAGACAGGGAAATTTATCTATCATTCTTTACAATATCATGTTCTCCCCTAGAAAGTTAATGCAAGGAAAGATAAAAGACAAGAAATCTTCTTCTTTGTTAATCTTCATATATGCAAATTAGTCAGGCCAGATGGTGCTGAACGAGTGCCTTTATTTAATAAGCCTGCAGCATTCAATTTACTCCTCATTCATCACTTTGGTCTGCATTGTCCATGTTATGTACCCTTCTGCTTCAGGACCAGTGCTGAAGGATCCAGTTCTAGAGAAAGCATAAAAAGGCATCCTGCTTTTTGAGATTCAGTGTGTCCAGAAGCTCAACGCTATTTCATAGGTCTGTGCCAGCTACTGCATCCCTCCAGGGTCTCTAGTTTATTCAGTTGCCTAATCAGCTGGTAACTGTATGGAAGAATAAACAATCCCAGTCTGATTTAATACATCCATCCAAGGCAGTCCAGACATTAATGAACGTTGTTGTCCTTCCGGAAGTACAAGTACAATCTTACCAGATCTTTACACGTCCTCAAAATGGGATGTTTCTGTATAAAGTTTAATCTTCTCACTTTCTACATACACGAAGTATGACAAAGTCATCACTGAATATACTTGACTAACTCTGCGTATTGCAATCTATTTTTTCCCTCTTGAACAGATTGCTCCTATAGGCAGGAGAGTTACACAATTTTTCAGTTGGCAACAGGGTCCTTTGAGATGTCTTAGGGTTCCCTGATTGGCCTCTAGCTGCCAATCCAGAAGGGTTAATAGGTCTGTGACCGATCCGTGAATACAGTATAGATGTCTCTGATATCCCAGGTTTTCTCAAAGGAAACTAATACCTACATGTGGACACCTGAATTTAGCCCTTGGTCTCCTCAGTTCTTGTTGATGAGAAGCAAACCTCAGATATGCTCAATATTAAGAAGACTTTTCTTTTACACAGTGTTATTATACAATATTATAAAATTTGTCATAGCTATTCTGAAGACAAGGATACCTTGGAGAATCTCATATTCCACTACTATCTCGCATTCCAGTATTATCATATGCAATGTCTTGAATTCCAAAATTTGACTTGATGGCATTTTGTATTTTTAACACAAATTGCTTACATTTTCTTAAAAGGTATCTATATTTGGTTTTATTTATACAAATATATGAACAGTGAATCAAAACAGATACCTAAATTGTATAACTGCAGTTGCTTGCATCAAAAATACAATAGTTGGTGGTGGAAATACAGGACTTGATTTAAGATGTGCTTGAACATTTGGATCAGAAGGCAAATTTGCAGTCAAAATATTACCTTATCATTAATTTCTTTAAAGCAGATGAAATACTAAGAGTTATCTATCGTTATACTAACTAGATTTAGGAACCAAAAGAGTTTTTAAACATGTTCCAGTTTTTCAAATGTTAAAAATGGAGCCATGTTTTTTCTGTGTCTACTTCACTATTTTCATAACCTTATTTGTCTATAGATGCTATACTAAACCTGCTAATGCAACACATGTATTATTTACCTGAGCCCTTAGAGAGAGTTGAACTATAGTAGCATTAAACAATTCAACTGAGATATTTTTTAAAAAATCAATCTTATTTTTATATTGCACCCTAATTCTTTAAAAGAACCATGTAATGTATTCCAAATAACAATAACTAGAAAAACAAATATCTGAAAAATAAGTTATTATTAGTTTAAGTTTCCTAGTTCTTAGAATTTGTTATAAAGAGACATATAATGGTCAGTAAACGTACTATAAAGCTTATGTACTTTGACACCTGATATGATGCAGGGAGGTACATATAAACTTATGGAAACCAAATATAGGTTATGAAATATCTGCCTTTTGAGATGTAATGTGTGTATTCCAGTAGAAATCACCACAAGTAGCACAGACTTATTTTCATTCTGTCCAAAGAAATTTTATGTAGCTTTTAAAGGCACGATCAAATATTTTAGATTGAGTTCTTGAAGTTGTGACATCTTTATTACATATTGCCTTTGAGGAAATCAGAAATAACATGCTGTATTAATAGAGGATGTTAAATAGGAGCTGGGCCCTCCAATAATCTACTTAACATTCTCAGCCAGGATTTATGAAACTAGGGTTTTATGAAACTAGGGGACTTCTGCTCCTGCAGTTTATGTCATCTGAGTCTTCTTCTGACATTTTTTCTTCCTTCTGAAAAACTCTTATGTCTTCTTTTTAGCATAGTTAGGTCCTCTTCATTGTCTTTAAGTTTCTCACTGCCTGCCATAAGGTCCTGCCACCTTTTATGTGAACTTTCTAAAAGTACTGTATAGTTTATCATAAGGAGGCCTTCTTGGTTTGTGTAATATAGGTTTTTTGCTCTTGGTTAGAGTTTCTCATGCTCAAAGTATTTTATATGTACTTTCTGTATATTTATTTGTTCTGCTAGCTGAAAATGCCACTTCCACAAAAAAAAAAAAAAAAAAAAGAAAAGCTGAGCATCTTCACCGGGGACCAAAGAACTTTTGTAAAAATGGGTGTTGAACAACTAACCTTCTTTTCCATCCCATACATTCCACCACAGGAACACTTTCCTTGACAACTTTCAGTATGTAAGAATTTAAGAGTTACTTAGACAACGAAATTCCAAATGTAACTTATTTTTTTAAAAAAAGATATGTTTGCAAAAACGAAGAGTTTGCTAGAGCTACTTTTATTTTTATGGGCTATTATAGCAACTGCATAGAATCACACAATGTTTTAGACTAATTAAGATTTGCACAAAGAAATGTTATTATATGGCATAATGACTAACCCACTGCTGAGGAACCACAAGGGATCTATTCTTTTTTCAGTTTGAAATAAACTGCAGTTTTTTCTTAAATCTGTTTAAGTGCATTTCATGCCTCTTAACAGAAGTTGAGTATTAAATGGCTTTTAGCATTGTTCAAAAGTAAATTAATTGTTTAAATATGTGATTATTTACAAATCAGGTACTATATCTACAATGAATAGACAAATGAATTTCAATATGTACCTACCCATCCTGGCTTGACACTACTTCATAAGTTATTATGCTGATTCTACTAGACACTGGAAATAATTTTGAGTAATACATTATATTAATATTTATAGATTTTTCATTTTTTGTATTGACTGCCTATTCAGTGCCCTATATGAACTCTACTCAAAGCAATATTATGTTATTTTTCTGACTGAACAGTGAATAATCAGTTCCTCTGGTATACACTTTTCCTCCTCTGAGGAAAAGACCAGTAGCAACCTGAATATAATTTTTATCCTTTACTTTTTTAAAATAAAGAATAATCACTAAAAATAGAACAGAGGCATTGAATGATCCCTTTTGCACACACTAAACTTTTTCCAAGTTTTAACTATTATTCTTATATAGCATTAATAAATAAAACTTTCATATTTGTTTCTCACATACGTATGTAAGTAATAGATTAGTATACAAATCTGTGCTTTCACAAAAATAATATTCATATCCTAGTTGAGTTCTGGTCTTGATTTTTACCCAGATTTCCTAAAGAACCTTTTTTATGCACAAGAAATATATCATAGGGTCAATATCAACAGTTTTCCTGTTATTTCCTTTATGTGCTGCAGTGAAATTTATCTATTGCACGCTTCTACATCATGCCTCTAAGTAAAGACAGCAAAACCTACACTTTTCTAAATGCAAAAGCTCTATCATTTTCCAAAATTCATCCACTAATGTCAGATTTGTTCGGTTTTCTTTTATTTAAAATCAGTATAGATATTAGCAAAGTTTAAAGAAACTCTTCATTCTGAAGAATGAGATCTCTGCAAAGTTCTAAAGAATGAGATTTCTGCTGTGTTCTAAAGAAGCCAGCTACCCAGAATAAAAACCTGTTCAAATGGAAGAGAAACTAATTTTCATGAGAAAGGTAACAGATAGCAGTATTTCAACATAAAAAAATAAAGCTATGTTGTTATTCCCTAAATTAAATGCAGTTCATGGCTGTGGTATCCAAGCAAATAACAACTATTGTTTTTTGACTGAAAAATCTTTAACTTCTCCGCAACATAGTTCTTGGTTTTGTGTTCGTAACTAAAGCAAGAACTGTGAGTATTCAGTAGCTTTCTAGTATTTGCTCTTACTCAAGTGTATTTTCTTTCCTTTAACTGTTAAAACTAAATCCAGATGATGAAAACAAGCTAAGAGAAAGCAATTTCTGTTTTAACAATTTCTAAATTAACTCCATGGCTGTTATTGTTGGTATTAAGACAGATGAATACATATTTTATATATGAATATCAGAAGTTTCATACATAATATGTACCCAAGTCTTTAAGTTAGACCAAATTCTTACTGCATAATAACTGCTTTTGTAAGTAAAGGTTTTAATATAGTTTGTAAGTTGTAGCAAGAGGTTTAACTAGGCATGCTTTTGTAATTAAAAAGGCTACCCATTCACTTCAAGTATCCTCGAACCATTCCAGAGGCAGTTCAGAAAGTTCTGTGATCTAACAAATCAATACAGAGTTTAATAGAGACATTACCAATTGACTGAAACACTAGATTCCTTATTAGTCAGTTGACCAAGGCTTTTAGTTATAAGGCTAATTTTTAATACCTTGTGCTACTTGTGTCCATAGAAACTAATTCAGTATACAAAGGTTTTTTTCACTTATAGGCCATTTGTGATTTACCAGCCAAAGTAATTGTCAAGTAATTGAAAAAGAGAACAAAACCTGAAATTGCAATCCAAATCTTTGTATTATATCACTGTTTTTAAGATCATGCCCCATTCTTTGATATCATAAAATAGTGTTTCAAAAACTCCTTTTGCAACCTCACATTCAACATAGAAACTTAACTATAATCATGTCAGTGTACTTACATTAGAGTAGATAGATTCAATAATGACCCTTTCAAGTGAAATTCCTCTCAAAGGAATGTTTTTTTTGTCAAAGCAAACTTAAAGTCTTTCAAGTTTGTGGGGGGAAAAAAAAAGTGAGGCTTTTCAGTTTTGGTCTGCAACCAAGAATATAAAAATAAATAAATAAAATAAATAAATTTAAAAAATCAGAAAGACCCACTCACGTACAAAACTGGCACAAATCAATTTGTTATATAAGAAATATTAGGGTCAGGCTTCTGTATAAGCTAAGCAAATTAGTATCTTTCTTCTGTAACTGGAAACCAAACAAAGCTTGAAAGGGTGTTAAAAGCTGCCTAAGGGACAGTGACCCATTTCAGAGGAGAATTACAGTACTGCATTGCTGAGATACTCGTTTTTCCCTCACTGTCAGTAATTCTCTGTAGCACAGTTCATCTTAATTCTGGAGAGGAAAGCTAAGAAAGCCAGGAAATTACAACAGTCTTGAGCCCTTATCTTTTCCTGGCTTGACCACCTGCACTAAAAACTAGCCTGACGAACAGAGTAAAAATGCTTCAAATTACCTAGACAAACCTAAAAGGACCATTTCCAACTAATTTTGTCTGCACTGACGGCAAAATACACTTGGTTTCTGAAATCTGTTGCTTTAGGTTTTCCTACAGTAGCTGTGAATATTTAACTTGTCAGCAGACTCTTCTTTTTTAGAAATTGTTACTTGAGTGGCCACTAAATATCCAGGACTCGCATCATTTTACCACTCCAAAATATGAAATGGACCTTTAGATACATATATACATATGCATGCAAAGTTAATTAATTAATGTAATAATGGATTAACTTCTGTGGGTGTTTATATATACATGCATTTTATTTATACATGTAAACAAGCTGGGAGGAATAGATGGTTTACAGCACATTGCCTTCCATTATTTTTCTGTTAGCTTTTCAGCGTATAATCTACACTGTAAACTTTTCTTCATGTCTTCAAAGCTCCTCGGAAAAAAATCCTGAAATATCACACTGTTCGTAAGGGTAAGACTGATCCTGCTAATGCACTATCACTAATGGGTGATATTTTAATGGGGGAGTGAAACAAAAGAAGTGTATGACAATGGATTTTAGCAGCTTTAACTAATAAAAGCTAAAAAAAAAAAAAAAAAACCAACAAAAAAACC
>JAOXNO010000024.1:91915419-91939438 GCA_028565335.1 Limnodromus scolopaceus
CATCTTAGTTGCCCTACGCTGGACTCTCTCCAGCAGTTCCCTGTCCCTCTTGAACTGGGGAGCCCAGAACTGGACGCCGTATTCCAGTTGTGGCCTCCTATATTTACATAAGTAGCTGAAGTGCCTACTGATTCTAGACTACTTCTTGCATAGATTGTACATGGAGAAAGCAATTTAGCTCATTGTCCCAGAAATAAAGTGATGGTGGGCAGGTCAATAAAACCATTTTAAAAAAAAGATGAGGTAGGTGTGTCATATATGCAAGCGTAGTGTCTAAGTTCTATATCTAGAAGCAATGACTTCAGGAGACAGCTGTAGAATAGAAGAGCTATCTACTGAACAGTGATTGCTGTGGAAAAAACATTATGGAAGATGACCCCCCAGAAAATTGCTGCAGCACAGGAAAAATGCAAAGTTGATTGGGCTTCTTTTTTTCGAACCCACGAAATAAATCCCAGAATACTTCTTATTGTTTTCATATCAGCTACTTAGAAAAAGAATAATTAAAGAAAAAAAAAGTGAAAAAGTGAAAATCTACAGAAAATATTTAAGAGGGAGAACAAATTTATCATGAAAGCCTAAAGTAGTTGTTACTTCAGGAAAAGACAGTTGAAAGACGATAGTATACAGTATAAGCTCAACAAAGATACTTTATAATCCAGAGGTCAGTATACTGGTTGTGGCCGGGATAAAGGTAATTTTCTTCATAGGCAGAATACTAATGCTTAGGACGAAATAATTTATCAAACGTGATAGAACTGAGAACAGGACATCTAGAATTAACTTTCAGGACAAAATAAAACTTTAAAATATTATTTGTTGATAATTTTTCCATCTTTGGGGGCTTGTTTTGTGTAGTTTTTTTTTAATATATATTTCATTTTTATCTATTCTCCTTTCATCATACAAAGCTTTTGAAATACTTTGATATTAAAGAAAATGGGTTACCTCTATAGTTTATCTATTGAGACCCCTAGTGGCAAACGGTGAATCACCATTTCAGGTTTTGTCAAAAAAAATCTGAATTGCATCATTAGTTGGAATGCAGTAACTGCTTCAGGGATAAGGAGGATGGGAAGCACAGAATCCAGGAATGCCTTGGTTCCAACCCATTTTCTGATCTTGATAAAAACGTTGGAAGTGGAATAACGGTTCAAAGAAATCGAATTTAATCCCTTTAAATATAGCAACCAAGGCTTAAAACTGTTAAGATGCGGACTACAAAACTAATAATTGAGGTCACTAAGCCACAAACCTAAGCAAAATTGAACAGACAGTTCATCAGCACAAAAGCCTGAATAAAAATCTCCACAATTAGAAGGCACTAATAGCAGCACTAAGAGCCTTCAGGATTAAGAGTTTTCCCACAAATATTTTAGATAGTGGATTATCCTGTTTGCCCATACCTTATCCACTTTTTCTCAGGTATTCGTCCTTTTTTTGTCTCTAATGCTACAATTTTTAACAGTGGCTAACTGTAATCTTTAGGTTAAAGCAAGTTTTTCACCCTTGGATCAATGATGAATGTATTGACCTGACTGCATTAAGAAAAAATAAGTATTGGGTCAGGGAGTCTTTTTACATTTGAGATAAGCTAGAAATACAGTTAGCACTGCTATTGGAGGCCCGGTATACTGCAATTTTGTGTGTGCAATTATAGGGAAAAATTAACCTGACTTTGAGACTTGACTTGCTCTAGCATAAGAAAGCTTAATCTGTTTCCTGATGGGTTTTAGTCTAACGTTTTATTCGGGAGTCTCACTGACTGATCTGTATGACAGTATTGCTTAACTTCATTGCCATTTTATTTGCCTTAGTATTAGCATTGCAATCACTGACGGTGATGACTTGTGTAACTCATTTGTTCTGTCAGTTTCTTCTCTTGGACTCTACGAGCTGCCACCTTTTCTTATTTTCCCTTCTGTCCACATTTTAAGTAGAGGTTAGTAAAAAGCTTGTTATATGACTCTAAATAAAAAAACAATCAGAATTGGAACACTTAGGACAAGGGCTTTTTTTTCGTTGCTTACTGGCTGACCTACAAGAAAAGGAGAAATTTTATTAAGCTCAGAGGACAAAGTTGTGAGGTTTTTGAAGATGAAAAGATGAAGTTTCAGGTTTCCACTTCAAGAACTATTACTGTTGACTACAGCCTGCACATTTAATATAGTATTATCTTTTGAGAAAATTTAGGCTTTGCTGGCATCACATACTTGAGTTTCTGTATATCCTTTGCAATTCAGTATTACTTGTGCTGATGTAAAAAAATCTCATTTCCCTCGTTACAATCATACAATATGGAATCACCTTAAAGTCTTGAGCAGGAGTTGAAAAGAGGAGTGCTAAAAGGCTCTAACAGAATTCCCCTTATATCTATCCAACCGTATCTACTTCACTGAAGGCTCCCATTGTCTTCTCCCCTTTATGCCTATCCTTTTCACCTCCCTCTAGCTCCCTCTGGTTTTCATCCAGGAAATATAATGGTTTAGCAGTAGCTTGTCAAGACTACATAAGCTGTTATAACTATAGGTGAAGAAGCTATTGCCCCATGCTCCGCTACCCTCCTAATTTCACCTCCAGGACAGGAAACGAAGTAGGGAAGCAATTGGTGAATGACTGTTAAATATAATGCCCAGTATTTAACATATGGCATCTATCAAGCCAACAGTGCATAACTGTGGCTGATTACCATGGGGCAATGCAATGTTTAAAAACCACATAAAAATATGTAAAAAATATTTTACATCTAAACAATATATAAATGCACATAACATTCTCCAGAGTAGGAGATGGTGAGCTTTTCAAGTAGATGATGGCAAAAAGAAGAGGGAAAGGGGAGAGGAGGAGTTCTTTTCCTATTATCAAGGTTTTGTTTGTCTTTTTCCTTCATCTTTCCATAGTTTAAATGTAAAGAAATAATATGCCATAAATATATGGGCGAACGTGTTTCAGAACAAGCCTCATATTTTCATACCCTTTTTACCCAGCTCTTCTCTTTGCTTTTACATTTCTAGCCCACTCCTTTTTCCTCAGCCAGAGAACATTTCACAGAAACATTTAATTGAAGTTGGAAGCACATCCAAAGCTGGAAGCATGTAAAGATATCTACTTGAAGCCAAAACCTTCCACCATCACCCAAAAGCCTGCTTTGCTTTTGCTTGTCAATCTCATAATTTGAATACATATAAAAAAAAAAAAAAAAGAATAGAGAATAATCACATGGTATTTTCTACCAGCAATGACAGTGGAATGACTAACACCATTTGGTGGGTAACAAGGAGACACTTTAGCATTCCAGCTAAATGCAGAAGAATCAATTTTTCAGTCTTCTGAGTTTTTAAGGTTTTACTTAAGTATTGTTAGTTTGTGTCTCTGAACAACAGCATTGCCTCTACCGCTTACCTATTTTTTGCATCGTACATTCAAATGCACAGTGCACATTTCATAGGAAATGGCTTTTGAAGTTTCGTAAATAATTCTTTCTGCAGTGATATTCTGTGTCTTTCAGACCAAGGACTAGATAAGCTCAGCCTGTTGTAAAAGGGGATAAGATAAGATAAGATAAGATAAGATAAGATAAGATAAGAGGTTGTGAAGCTGAAAGGATGAGTTTTTGTAAGGTTGCAGTCATAATATAATCTTATAACACTGTAACTAAAAACAGTCTTTGAAAAGGAATCAACCTTGACCACTGCAAATTCCACCTCCAAGAGAAAAAATAGACAATCTTATTTAAATCAAGTATTCTTAAATAGCAAAACTTAAATGTTGCATGTTTAAATACTGATTGAGATGGAGGTTACATTATATATCTTTTAAAACTGCTTCACAGGTGATGCTGGGCCTCAAAATGCTACTCCCTCTAAAGGTATGAATCAGTGTGTACATAAAAGCCATACAGGAGGTTCATGTCAGCCTTTGAGCTGAAGAAGGTGTTGATGTCAGGGTCAGAACAAGGGATTCACAGGAGTCTAATTATCATTTCCCAAACCATGGTCAGCAATAAGCAACCATGTCATTTCCCACCTTCCCTATAAACCCATATAAAATCTAAAATGTAGCAACTAATTGGTGTTGAAAGGTTAGCTAGGAACTATAAAACTTTGGAGTGCTGACAACGATTTATTGATTCAAAACATTCAAACGCAGCCAAAGACAGTATAAAGCATCTCCTTTGGTGTAACTGAAGCTTTTTCTAATTTGCATGTCTCCAGTGGGATGAACCAATTAGAAATAAATGTTAAGATACACATGACTACATTCTGGAATTTAACCTGTCTTGTAATTACTTACAGAAAGTGTATGGACTGAAATAATATGGTAGAATTTAAGGCATAATAATAGAATCATGGTAACTAATAAACTATTGTGTCTTCTACCATAGTAAAAAGATTTAAAACATATAAAAAGATATTTAGGGAAGACAGTTATTATATATGATTCAAATAAAAAAGAAGACAGGACTAAAAGACACGATAAAATAATAAAAGGAAAAGGGAGGTAAGGTGGCTGTAGAAATGTTTCTTTTTGATCTAGGAATAATTTTTGAAGAAACAGTAAGTCACAGAACTAATCTGAAGGAGACATTGTGCAAAATTTTTAAAGGAAAGACAGCAGCAATTTTTAGCACAGTAGGTGGTGAAATTATTCATCAGACTCAGTTCCATTATGGACACAAATCAAGAGATTCCTGTATATGCTTCTTTTCTAAAAGTATAATGAGGGGAATGACATGATCTACAAATGTGAGTGAAAATTAGACCCTGTCACTTCTTTTACTTCATCTTTCTAATAGTGAGCCTTTCCTTGTGTAGACAATAAGTGACTAATAAGAATTAGACTTCCTTTGCAGAATTGTTGGGTGGCTGAAGGACTTTAAGCTGCAGCGTTATACAAAGTGAAAATCCCCAAACTTATATGTCTTTTGTCTTTCTTGGATTCCAAAGTTTGACAAATTCAGTTAAATTATCCTAATAAAATTAACTAAAATATTGGAATTAAAGATGGATTCAGAAAATTTAAACATTCCTGAGTAGCAATTTTTGAACAATAATTTGAATCCTGCTTTTGGGTCTATAAAAGGGATGAAATTCAAAGCTGAAGTTGGAACAATGGTAATTGTCAAATGGTAACTTGCTTCATTTGAAGCAAAATCTGTCCTTTATGTTAGGAAAAGAATTACTTCTCAGTTGTAATGGGACTATTTGTAAATAGCACTGGATAGCATCAGTAGTGCTGCAAAAATTAAACACTCCAGTAAAGTCAAGAAAAATTTCTGTGCTTATTTTTGCACCATTTCCTCACCAATAATATATCTGAAATACTACGATTTGCTTTCCCGATAGTTGCACTAAGTACAGTTCATTGACGTCAGAGCATCAAGTATAGGTCAGTGCCTGCATGAATAAGACTTTTGTTATTTTTAAAAATAGATAAAATACTCTCTACGAAATGCCTCCAGAACCTTGTAAAAGAACAATAATTACAAATTCACATAACTTCTACACAAGTCTCACTAATTTCTATGTCAGTCTACCAGAACCACTCCCTGGAAGGGACAATTTTGTTCCACTGACTGTAGAGTGTAGTACAGAAACTGAGGATCATAATTTAGATGCTTCAGGCAAATGATTTAGATTACCTGATTACCATGTATTACGTTCTGGGATTTGGTCCTTCGAGCAAACCAAGGGTAATTTCTCCAACATTCTCTATCTAGTGGCAAGATTAATAACGATGGCCAGTTTCAGAGAAGGTATATGGTGGGTGCAACAAGAAGGTACATGGAACAACTCAATGATAGTTTGACAAATATCTGCCAATGCAGCACTGAAAAGTGATCTCAAGAAATATTCCTTGTTTCAATAAAATAAACTTTGCTGGATGTGAAAAAATAATCCATTATCTTTTGAAATACTGCAGAACAAGGTGTAATATAGCCTCTCAGACATAACAAAAATCTATCTTGATAAAGTATAGCTACCCTATCAATTAAGGGAGATGCCACAAAACCCTGATGTAATCCTCCTTTTTCAGTTAACCACGAGGAATGTTCATAAGTGCAACTTATTTACTTGAAACTTAGTTTTTTACTATACTCCTTTGGTTTCACTTTGGTCACTCAATTCACACTCTGTCAAAATGGAACCATGGAAGAAGGATACACTTCTTTTTTTGAAGAAAAGTTAAAGGAAATTCATTACTTTGGCAGACTCCAGTTTTTGTAACCGCTGCACTTCTAGTTTTCAGGCACAAGTAAGAATTTAGACTAAGTATACCACAGATTAACAGTAAATACATTAAAATACTACCCACTTCCTTAGCCTTAACTACCACATCTGCTGTAAAAGAAAAAAAAATATTATGCTAAATTATGCTAAGTAGGTGATCAATCACATCCAGAAAGACATTCAAAGTGCAAAGTAGTAACGTACAAATGACATTTGCATCAATGATCTGTGGGTTTTGATTCATTCACCTAAGAAAAAGAAAAAAAAACTCCAAAGGATAGAAAAAGTCTCTAAGATCTTAGCAATATACACACTTTTAACTATTTTAAGATTATTATTATGAGAAACAGGCAAGTATATGTTTATGTGTAGAGCTCAGGTATGACCATTTTCTAAGTGCATGGGGATAGCTTCTAAGACAACAGGTGCAAACAATTCATTAAACTACAGAATGGAGGCAGTACAAGCCAATTGTTGCTAGCTTTTGAGACCTTATCACAGTTTTCCTTAAAGACTTCAGCTACAGGAAATAAATAATTTAGAGAATCCCTTCTTCATAAGTATGTGGTTCAGTCCATTTGTCCACAGAGAAAAAAACAATATTATTAATATTTGAAAAAATACCAAAACTTGTCATTTTATTTACTTTTCTCAATCTTCTTTCTAATGTTTCGATGTGGCAGGACTTTGCAAACAGTGTCTTTCTTATATAATTTTTGTAATAATTAATATTGTATTAATTCACTATTTATTTTTAATTTCATTCTTGCAAGTGTACTATGCAGATTTCATGCAGAAATTTTTACAATTTAATATCACTGTTAGTCTGACCACTTTTGACTGGCCTGTATTTGTTTACTGCTTACTTCTTACCATACGTGAATTTCAGTCCTCATTATACAACATGGCTTGTATGGGTACCTTCGATACACAAAAAAAAATGCAAACTTCTAAGTATTTGCATGTCCATGAAAATCCAACCCTTCTGATTCAAATCGCAAAACTGTGGTCTTAGTCATTTTTTCCAGTTGGCAGAAGTTGGATGGTGCTCTGAACAGTGAACCGTTGATCTTACCAGGAATTTCTGAGCTTACCATAATGAAAATGATTACCAAACAACCTTTTAAATCATACTGCTATATTGAAGCCACTGATACATTTTGTAGTTTGGTTGGTTGGTTTTTTTCTGAAGCCTACTCATATTTCTCTATGATCTTCATATTTCTCTTTGTACGGTTCTGACCTGTGCATAGGTTTCTGTTTTTTCTGTAATTTATATAGTTTTTCTATGAGTAAATCAGTGGTCACAGATAGCATTGAGAATACAGTTGCAAACTTTTTTTAGGTTTGTATGAGTATTTGGTTAGGTTTTGTTTACGTTTTAAAAGTCAAACACTTTCAGTACAAATCCTGCACTACTATAGACAAAGCAGAAAACATCCAAGAAAAAATATACATATTGGCACCAAAATGCACATAATAATACTTCAGTCTGTAAATCAAAGTCATATCTTTAAAGAGGTGAAGAAACCCCTGCTCATATAGTAAATAATTTGGGTCAGCTTTTCTGAAATTTTATTTATTACTGCAGGTTAGAGATTACTGCAGGATTCCTGGCCTCATGAAGTAGAGATGTAGCTAAATCGCTTTGACAGCAAAAGGGCAAAATCTTTGGATATGAATACAGTAAAAGCTTTACTAATGGTAGACAGAACTGAACTCCGCAGCTCTTCTCAAAACATCCTGGGTTAATGCCATGTACCTTTAAAACTGCTGTGCTTCAGTAAAGTTAATTACAGTTTTCACATAGGCAAAAATGCTTGCAAGCTTATTCAGAAAAAAAAAAATCAAGTATAACTATAAAAGCAGCTCTCAAACAGATGTGCTCGATAGGAGGGAGCAGTAGACTTCCTCAAAAAGAAAGTGCTTGGGAAGATATCCAGATCAAAGGATTTTCAATACATGCTCTATAGGTGCATCTTATAATTGAGCAGCATACATCAGATTTGTCTACTTTCACTATTTCTCCAAGAACAACTGTTTTCTACTTGTATTGAGTCCCAGGTTGTTGGTTTTTTTTTTTGCATTATAAATGTGCTGTTCCATAGTTCACAGTGCAAGGATAAGAAAAAAAGGAGTAGACAGGCAGGAAAGAAGATGGGAGGAGTCGCACTTTATGTTAAGAAGAACCTTGAATGTATAGAAGTCAACTATGGCAATTGTGGATGCCCTATCAAATGCCTCTGGTCAACATCAGAGGGGTTGTCTCTCAGAGGGATCTTTCAGTAGACATCTGCTACCAACCTCTAAACCAAGACGTTAAGGCCAACGAAGCAATATTTGGGTCACTTAAGCAAACTTTGGTTCAACAGAACCTGGGTCTTATGGGTGACTTCAACTACCCAGACATTTGTTGGAAGAACAACACAGCAGCTCACATGTCATCCATCAAGTTCCTGGAATGCGTAGGGGACTGCTTTCTCATACAAATGTTAGATATGCGACCAGGAATGAGGCCCTGCTGGATTTGCTACTCACAAACCTGATTTGCAGTATCTTGGTTAGTGATAACCTTGGCTGAAGCGGTCACAATATTGTGGAGTCTGGGATCCTGCTGAGCACCCTGAAGGTTGGTACTAAGACAAAAGGGTTAGAAGTCAGAAGAGGAAATTTCAGCTCGCGCAGAGCTCATCTGAGGGGGATTCCATGGGAAGCCTCCATGGAGGATAAAGGAGTTAGGGAGTGCTGGGAGATTTTCTAGAATGCTCTCTTGGAAGCACAAAAACATTTCATCCCCTTTAAAGGGAAGGGAAATGTTGTGGTTTGGACTGGACTGGCCACTGAGACAAAAGCAGATGCTCTCCCCCACCTCTCTCTACATGGAGAGGAGGGAGAGAGATGAAGCGATTTATGCATTTAGGAAAAAATTAAACTACTTTAAAGAAAATATGTATAAATTAATAAAATAATATATTAAAAAATAATAAAAAGAAGAAACGAATGAAAGATATACAATATATACAAAACTGTATCAAACTCCTAGAATGACGATCACATCACCAGCAGGCACAGGAAAAATCCCAGACCGTACTCAGTGGTGGATGGGAGCTGGAAGCCAGATCTAGATTCAGGAATGCACAGATAGGGATCAAAGGCAGATGAGCAGAAAGAGACCTCCTTGGACACCAGCCACCAAAGAAAGAGAACTGACCCTTTGATCCCTCAGATTTTATACTGACCATGATGCAGATGGGTTGGAGTACCCTGTTTGTCAGTTTTGGGTCACCTGTCCTGTCTGCTCCTCCCTGCGGGTGGGACCCCTCTACACTTTTCCGCTTCCAACCCTCCAATGGGGGAAATGGCAAACTTAGCTGACCTTAATTGTTATAGCAATAAATATAAGCAGGAGCCTCTCTGCAAAATAAAGATCATCTTCATAGTTTAGTAACGGGGGGGAGGTGGTGTGTTGTATGGTTTTCTTTTGGCTTTTTTATCTGAGTTAGGTTGATGGTTGGACTAGATGATCTTAAAGGTCCCTTCCAACCTAGACGATTTTATGATTTTAAGATCAAAGGACTGGGAAGCCTGCCATATGAGGAAAGGCTGAGAGAATTGGGTTTGTTCAGCCTTGAGAAAAGAAGGCTTAGGGGAGACCTTATCACCATGTTCCAGTACTGAAATATTTGCTGTTAAGAAGATGGATACTCCTTTTTTTGCAAGGAGTCACATGGAAAAGAATTTCCTGGGGAGATTCTGATTGGACACAGGGCACTGGTAGATTTCCCATCACTGGCTACTTTAAAGATTCAGCTGGACAGGATGCTTGGCCGTCTTGTCTAGACTGTGCTTTTGCCAAGAAAGGTTGGACAAGATGGTCCTTGAGGTCTTTTCCAACCTGGAATTCTATGAATCCATGATGATTCTGCTTGTCTATGATTTATGTAGGTATAAAATGTTGTAAAAAAATATACTTCACATTTGAAGAGCAAACATCTGTCAGAAAAGGTAAAACTAACAACAAAACAACAAAATAACTTTCTGGTGTGAGAGGGCTTGTATTAGTTTCAGCATGATAAAGATCCCAGAACAGATTAACCTTATAGTTCTAGCTTCATTCCCTTCAAAGAGAAAAGAATGACAACTTGCAAAGTTCTAATATTATTGAGGAAAATTCTAATATTATTAAGGAAAATTTAGGTTTTTTAGGAAAATTAGGAATGAAACAACCTCTCCACTTTATATAGTGAATATATCCAGATAAGAAGAATTTCCCAAATTCTTTGCAGATAACTAGTTTTATTGTTATGTTTGATTTTTCTGAAGCAAAAGACTGAGGTTTACATATTCATGAAACAAAATCTGAAATTCTAAAATTTAATTCAGGTTAAAGTTTTTCACTTTAAAAGCTAGGTCAAGTCTCAGTCCAAAGCAGTTTTTACAGCACTAAAATATGCCATTCAATGGGGACATGAAAAAGAGGGAGCAGATAACTTCTAGCTAATACACCTCTCAAATCCTTTGACTCAGTAAAACAGTCATTTGAAATCTACTCTGATTCACAGTAGATAAGAATCTGGCCCTCAAAGAGGATGACCAATTGAACAGATAAAGACAAAATATGACCCAAAATCCAAGCTTTATATTCCTTTTTCTTTCCTTACAATGTTAAAGGCCATAAATTTGTATTCTAAAGCAAGTTACTGAAGAATAAAAATACAACGTATTAGGCTAGAAACTGATCTTTCATTTTGCAAAATTTTAATGGAATATTTACACTTTAGTGTCTGAAGACATTGGAAAGACATTTTAATGTAAATTATTTAAACAGAGTGGGAATAAAGAAACTGAAGGAACTGCAACTGTTGGCAAGTTCTCTTAGTAGCTGAGAGAGATTCTGATATCTGCTACAGCTGCTGGTAGAATGGTTTGATTCAGGAATATTAAAAACTCTGCTTTGATCTAATTGTTTCCACTATTTGAATACATTTTTTAAATTTTGAAAGTGGAGTTGTTCAAGCTGTGTGTCTGCACTCAAAGATAGTTGAAGTTATGTGAATGAAACCTAAACTATTCTTCAAAAACATAAAGGACAAAATCTTGCTTTTGCTTTATTAGTTGTCTAGAAGCACTAATATTTAAAAAGCAATAAAATAATCTATTTTGTTTGTTTGGATTAGGTTGTTGGGTTTTTTTATTTTTCGTCGTAAAAAGGCAGCACTTTTTCTTCCTTTCTCATTTCCTTTTTAAAAACCGTATTTTAAAGTGAAAGCTTTCATCCTATGTCCAGTGCTAGAAGCTAAAAACTGCACAGCATTTAACACTTTTGTGACTCACTTATCACTGAAATCTTTTGACTGCAGGCTTTCTGAAATCTCTGTCCTGTGTGAGTGGTTCATTCAGGATCCACCCAGGCAAAATATGGCTGTAATTGTATTAAGTTTGATGGGGCATCAATGATCTGCATCATGCTCAAACCACCCACTGCTGCTTTAATTGCTTTGGGAGGATTGTTAAGCTAATTAACATCAAATTTCTACAAAATTAAAGTCTTCTGACTCTACTTTGTGCAGTTTACTGTTACATCCACATCACAATTTATATTTTACTGTTACCAAAGGAAATAATTGAAAATTATTTTGAAGATGAAGAAGAATCAAATATGCATGTTTTCTTCTTTCAGTGTTCTCTTGCCTTAATTCCATTCAGCTAATTGATCATATAATTTTGATGTGAATTATTTATGCACTTTTAACATGCATTCTATTAGTAAGCACATTTAGGAAGCCAAGATTAGCTGCATATATTAAGAAAGAGTGAGGGCCATCAAGCATCTCCCAGAGAATGCCAAGAGAAAGTTTTACCTCTAGCTATCAATTACTATTGCTGCCGAATGTGGGGGAAAAGCCAGATGAAAACTTTCACGTTCACCTGAACTAATGAAAATGCTACGTGCTTTTATCTAAATGCCCCCTTCAGATGTTTGTCTGACATTGTTTGGAATATTGTTTTCAAAGCCTGTCTCTGAAGTTCTTTGAGTGATGCATGAATAAGTCAATGTGTTCTTGGCCACGTAGAGAGTAGAAGCTGCTGGTACTTTTTGAAGAAACATTGACTTTTGCCTTTTAAGACATTTTCCTTTCCTGAAAAGTGATGTTAGATGGCATAACAAATGTACTGAGAGTTAGAGCTACATCATTACCAAACATTTCATATTTTTAGAGTTATTTATATCATTAGGGTCAAAAGTGGTTCTAACATTAAATTAAACAGAATTCATTGGATGAAAAAAAATGCAAAAAGACTTTTGTTCTTTACTTTTTTCCCCAGTATTTTTGACAACACCTCTGGCCATTTGTCATTTTTATTGCAGCACTTACTTCAAGCTCCAGCTATGGTGTTTGTCTTGATAATTCCTTGGAGAAGTTGTAATGGTTTATAGGCAATATTTTGCATTTGTTTTCAGCAATTGAGGTGCTTTTCCCTTTTCAAATTACATCTCTCTCGGCATGCTTAGGCAAATAGTAGGCATTAATATTCCAAAACATAAACAAATTAATCCATTCCAGATTGGAACATCCAGTAAAAATGAATCGAAGTCCCTTCAGGTTCACTACAAATGAATAATTTTACATCTTCAACATCTTATCCTTGAGATTGCTAGGGTGCATAAGATACCGCCTTTTTTCTTCTCACGGTGACAAAAGACTAGTATACTCAGATGGCCATCAGCAGTTTCATTACTAATTTCAATAATCACTGAAAAGACAAAGAACATTTCACCCATTCCAGATATTATCAAGCTGAGTGGTGCTTCACTGTCTTCTGATATGAAGAAAGAAACTATCATACATTTAGCAGGCTTTAGCAGACAGTCTTCTGGAAAAAAAGAACCACAAAAACAAACCCAACAACAAAAACAAAAGAAAGGTGAAATGAAAAAATGGGCTGAAATTAAATAATATCATTATAAACTGTGGAGGAAAATAGAAAGTTTATAAAGGTGTAGTGGATACAATTAGTGTAAAATTTGATTACAGGAAAATAAAAAAATTAGAAATTAAATTCAAACATTTGTGAAAAAGTAGACATCTGAAAAAGAGAATGTAAGGAAATTTAAAATTAAATGGTCAGAGAAAAGAAAATTTAAATGGGAGTTATTAAATAAGGAACAGTAGCCTGCAGTTTTTTCATGTATTTATGACATGGTGGTTTCCACCATTGTTCTTTGAATAACCTCTGCCTTATCATACTATGCAGGTAATTTACCACCTGTAATGGATTTGTCAACACAGCTCTCATTAAAAGCTGGAGGTTATTTTGCAGTAGAACACAGAAGAGATTCTCTGGACATTTAGAGCAGAGCAAGAGACTAAACAGCAATCTCCTTGTCCACATGTATTTTCCTAAACTCCTTCTTACTGAACTCAACGTGCTACATTCAGTTGAAATCACGGTGGCTCAAGAGGATACAGATTAACATAGATTCAGTCTGGAAGAGGGATCCAGATAAGTTTTAAACTTGATCTCAGGAAAGAAAATGTAGTGAATTAAAAGCCAGGTGAATTGATGAGTGAGGGATACTAAGTCCAAAATACTGTTAAATACAAAATTTTGTCCAATATAAACACTGAAAAAATAGATTACAACACTCTGTAGGCTGTGTACAGATTGGTAATCTTTGTCATAGGATCATTAGCAGCATGTTACTGATGAATGAATATGCCAAGTAACAGTGTAATCAATCTAATGAAGAGTACTTGTTCTACCTTAACTGGACCTTATCTTTTAAAAAATTGTACATATTACTTGAAAGTCAAGACTTTGACAAATGGTAATAAGACCGGCCCAAATGGTATACTTAAAAATGCAGGATACAGATTTTAAGACTAAATTCACACCTTTTAAGAAATAACGATGGGGCAAAGCAGTACATTTAGTCGCAATAATCAATATGATTGCTGCTTCCATTAGGGTACATAAAAAACTCATGACGAAAAAAAATTGACCTGTCTGCTTCTTATATAATCTTAGACACATTCAATTTCATACTCGTCTGAAGAGACTACAAACAAAGAAGGAATGGAAGCCAAGTAAAAGTCAAAGCTTCAGATGCAATTGATCCTTTCAAATCAAAACAAATTAAGTAGAAACAGCATTTGTTTTTTGTTTTGAATAAAAATTAAAACATTTAAAACATCTTTTGTTATAAAGGCTACATCCCACTCAATCAGTTAAGAAATTTTTTCCTAGGAAAGAAAAGTAAAGGAAAATTGAGACTAGATTCAGAAGTCTATTTTTGGTTTCTCTGCTATTCAGTTGCATATGTCTAAGTACTCACCCAGAAAGTAGGACATCTCATTTTTATTTTTTTTTTTTGATCAGAGATTGTTAAACCACCTTCCTTTCCAAGAGTACATTGTACACCCATTTTGGATTACCTGGGGGATGAAGCCTGGTGGGCTTATTTGCATGTAAATATTTAAACATTTACTGGAACAGATGAAATAGGGAGTCATTCAAACCCTTGCTTTATTTTCTAGTTCAGTGGTACGCAGGTTCGCCCGTACAGAGTAGCTACTGAATTTTAGCACTCCCAACAAACACCTGAAGACACACACACACAACAAGTTTAGCAACTTTTAACCTAAATAAAGCTGAATGGTCAAATAACATTGGGCTACTGGGCTGCACAGAGTTCTCAAGCAGTTCAAGCACATCTCCTGCGCTGGGGCAACGTGTAATCAGCACTGAAGCTTGTTTTGGCAGGGGGTTGTTAGGCTGTCTGAGTACTTAGTCGCGGAAAAACAGAAAATTACGAGGGACTGCTGGGGCTGATCCAGCTTTGTTGCAGTAGGACTGAGCTGTTATACCCACTCCGGCTGATGTTTTAGTGCCTGAAAACTGTTCTTGCTTTTCTTTTTTTCATAGTTCTCCAAGATGCATTGTTGTCAGCTATGTAAAGATTTATACCTAGCTTACAGAGGAAGATTAGGCACGTCAGGTAGCATCTAATTTTTTCTTACGTTGCATCATGTCAATTTGTTGTGGCCTTTTTTTTTCATATATATCTGTGATTTGACTGAAAAAATGAGGTTATTTCTGTCACCAGGTAGTAGTGATTGATTCCCAGTAACTGTAGAGATAAATTAAAAGTATTTAGTAACTATGTTTTGACGTGAAGATTCTCATGATTACTGTTTGAAGTAAGAGCATAAAGTGAACCAAATTTCTAACACTATTTTTACACATCCAAACTATTTATTAGTACTGAAAGGAAGTACTTCCATTTCACCTCCCTGGAATGACAAAGGTTATCATGGAAGTTTATGTCACTAGGAAAAAAAAAAATCAGCGTTGCACAAATTCATTTATCTTGAAATTCTGGAAATGGGAAATTATAAGAAGCACATTAACTAAAATACTTTCATGAACTTACAGAAGATAATTCCCCTCAGTTCTCAATAAAATAAATGTGAAAACCCTTTTGAGTCTCACAGGTTAAATCTGCCTTATTCTGGAAGGAATTGAATGTCTCTACATGTCACTGAACTTAGTCCCCTGATAATGTAAGCAACCATATTGTAAATTGATTCACCTTTCTAATGAAATTAGCAAGATATTTTTTCCCCACTTATTCTACTGACTTACTACTCCAAAACATCAGCAGTTTGAAGGTTAGAAATATCTGGATTTTCTCCTAAATTTATTTCTGGTGCATTTATATTAATTTGTTCTTGTGCCAAAATCACACTTTAGCTCTGTGACGTATTTATGAGAAATTATAACTCTATATAGCGTTCATTTCACTAGGATAAGTGCACCAATATGGTTTAGTATTTTTGTCTAAATTAGGCTAATTTCACGATCGCTTCTTTTTCTGCATCTGAATAAAACTATTGAAAACAATGACCAATAGTGTGTACGACAAAGAATAGCCCACATTACTTGTCTGAGGAATCTAATATATTTTCCTCATATGATATAGCTGTAAAGCAGGTCATTCACAATTACAGTTCAGAATATTGTTCACATACTCTGTAGCTTATTTGTTTCTATTAATTGCATTGGCGGACTTTTCTTACAATTAAGGTGTTTCAGTTAGAAACCTAAAATTAGGTCGTGGCAATTCTTCCCAACATTCCAGAAGTCTCTCCCATGTTTTGCGTATTAGCCCAACTCCTTACCTCTTGCAAATACGTGGCCTTATTAGCCCTACAGAACTCAATGACTTTTTCATGTCTCCATTACGCTGTTAGTTGATGAATTAATACAGACAGGATTTTGTCCTCCTTTGCCCTTTTCAACTCAGCATCTCCATGCATGCATACTTCTATTATTAGCAATCATGCACTTTATACTAATATAGTTAATTTTCATCTCTGTTGCCACAGACTTCAGTTCTTCCTGTTCTGACTATCAGTGATACTTTCCATATCTTTGGGTTAGGCAAATGTTATTAACACTTTATTACCTTTTTGTTCTTATTAGTGAGATCACTAGGATAAGAACTTGTTTTTCAGCCTGGTGGTTTCCCTTTGAATGCAATTATTCTCAACCTGCAATAAAACACCTTACAACTGCAGCCCTCACCCACCAACTTCAGATTAATTCCCTGTGTGGCTCTGCATAAAATACTTCAAATCACACCTCTACAGCTTAAGAAAAAATAACCAGAAATAACCATTTCTTTTCTCAGAAAAGAAATATCAGAGAAATGAGCACTACATTCAGAAGCAGGGTGACCACTTCATTGTTGAGAATGTTATAGGTTGTGTATGTGAATTAGCTCCCAAAATGACTTCTAATATCTATGTGCATGTTTATTCCTTGAACTGGACTTTTTTTTAACATTAATTCCTCCTCTAGTGGGAGGTGTCCTTGCCCACAGCAGGGAGATTGGAACTAGACGATCTTTAAGGTCACTTCCAACCCAAACCATTCTACGATTCTATGAAATATCATGTCTCATCGAGTACTTCCTTTCTTAACCTCAATCTCACATAAATAGAATTAGTTAAATGTAATTCTTGATTAAATATACTTTGTTAACAAGTGAGTGCAGACACAAAGGTTTTTTCAGGTTTCACTACAAAATATCTCCTAAACATACAGTAGGTTGTGCTAGGTAATTTTTTTGCATTTGAGATAGATTATCCATGAAAATGTTCACGCAAATATTACACAAGAGCCCGTTCATCACTTTTATGACCTGATCCACACTAATCTCACTGCAAGATAAGGTAATTCAGCTACTTGCCTTTTGAGGGTTTTAAAATGCAAGAGCTTGTTACTTATTACTTAATTTAGGGCATGATAAAAGTTCTCCTCCATAGAAGGAAAGCTGCTGCTTTTATATTATTGACTCTGAGGATATTATATAATTGAAAGAGGTTTAAAAAAACAACTTCTGAATTATTGAGCAGTACCAATTTCACTGAGCTGTGTATAGTGTTCAATGTGACAGTCTGTTAACTGGAACAATCTGTGAGCGACGGTTCTTCAGGCACCGTAGCTCGAATTACTTTTCCAAAAAAAGAAAAAAAAGAAAAAAAAGGAGATTTTGACATTTTTCCTGTGCTTTCCTGCTATTTCTGACTCCTTTACTCAATTGCTCTAGATGTTAATTTTACATTTTCAGTTTGAATATCTATGTTTACGTATTTTTTATATTTTATTTCTACCTTTTATGATAGTAAAAATATTATTATTTTAAGATATATTAAAAGTTAGAATAATCATAAATATTTGTTTTAATTTTTACATCCTGAAGTCCCATTCCCAACCCTCACTCTGTTGTCCTTTATCAGAAAATTTAGGCTATTTTTTTCATAAGCGTACAGCAAGTATACTTTTGGTATGACATCTAGCAATGTGATGTAAGTTAGCGGGGGTAGCAAAATTACTTCTGAGAACAGATTTTACATGTTCTTTTCCATACAGACCTTTGTTTTGCTTCAGTACATACAGATATTTTTCTTGGAGAGACAAAATTGAACAAGGAACCACTAGCTAGAATGTTGCTTTCATGCAAACTTTAAGCAAATAATATGAATCTCAATGACAAAGCAACAGGGAAGAAACAGTATTTTGAAGATTTGAAGATCAGAATGATATAGATTTGAGAATGCATTTGTTCTACTCTTGTTAATAGTAAATCTCAGATTTATTTTGTATTGTTCCTAACATCCTCCATAAAAATATCCTAGACAATAATCTTTAAAATGGTTCTGTAGACATTTTGACATGGCTTGTTAATACATAAGACCACAGACTTCACTTTTGAAGTTAAAAATACTAACTTATTATGATATAAATGTGTAGTTTAGAAACATAAGTAATCCCCTTAGAGATATTTTTGGGTTATGAACACTGGGTACTTTTTTTCCTATACCCGTTAGATATCTGACATGTCTTTGGCATTTCTATGGTACACATACATCTACATCTGATTTTATTTGCTTCCGGAAAAAATAATCACCCCTTCTGAATGGCATGTTTACATTTATTTCTTGGCTTGAACTGTGATATAGCTTGGTGAATCTCTTGTCTTATTTTTTTGAGTGCAAATTAGTATCATTTTGTTGTTTCACCCTCTTTGATGACCAGAGGAAATCCACTCAAGTCATGGATGGGAGCTGTCCCTCAAGCATGTCTTGAGTAAATGTGAGATTTTGGAAGAGGATTAGCATTCCTATACAATCCTAAATAAATCTGCTCCAAAATTTTCATTTTCATTCAGACCAACAAGCTGGGCCATGCCTTGAACCTTGGCCATTAGCAACGTCCAGCTGAGATAGTGACTAACTGGGATTGGATTCTGAGTGTCATGATGGCCCTTAAAACCTCTAAGTATATAGCAACAAGCTTCTGATTTCTAAAATCAATACATGGGAAAAAGGTGACATTTCAAATAGTGAAATACTCAGACCTATGGGTGAAACGGATTAAATACAAGTCTGAAAATAAATTTCCTTTTACCCAAACTGATCTTCCAGCTTTCCTCTAGTCTTTCTTTCCATAAAGTAACTTTTTGTGGTTTAGAGGTGCTGCATGTTAAAATAATGTGTGGTCGTGGATGCCCATGAAAGCTGCATTTGCACCATTTCTGAGACTTAGCTTTGAATTTGTTTCCAGCTGTAAATTTGTCCTTGTCTTTTCTACTGCAGGCTCTCTCCTTAACCCCATTGTCCCATTTATAGAAGGTTTTTGGAAACTTAGCACATTCCAATGAGCTCAATCTAATCTACTGTCTGGAAGGTTTTCACACAGAATGTGAAAACGAAGGCCGGGCACTTGGACAGCCTTCTTTCCTGACTTCCATCACACTTTCTTTAGCTGAAGACTATACCCGTTAATGGCATATGACATTGATCAAATAAATAGTTACGCCACTGTCAATGGCTCCCGGTTAATTTTGATGTGAAGTCAGTCAAGTCTAAAATGCAGCAGATGTTACACATTTGATTTTGAACTAAGACAGTCTAACTGTACTTGTCAACTTAATTAAAAAAGAGAAACTCAGCTGTTTGGTTGGTGTATGGACTGTATTACACCAAGATGACTCTGCAGCCTAGTTGTCAGGGCATTCTCCTTTATAATGAAAGAGATGGGATTTTCATCCTGGATAGTTAAGGTGGAAACTAAAGTTATGCCTTCAGTTTCCTGACTGAGTACCTGAGTTAGATTTCCTGAGCAAGAGGTTATCTTTACAAAAGGCATGATATGATCCACGTGTATAATCTCAAAAAAGGGACAAATGTGGTGTTTAATATCATAAAATAATGGAGAACTGTTAGCCATTACATTCTAAAATTCATAAATGACAGCGTTAAAACAAAGAAAAGAAAGTATAGCTTAACAATTGTGGGATACTTTGCCATAGCATATTTCTGGAAGTAGAAAAAAAAAAAAAATGAGGTGAATTTTAAGAGAAGTCAGCCAGTGACCACTACTTTAATCAGTAATCAGTACTGAATAGCATGATCAAATGCATTTTACTCACACTTCCTCCAGTTCTTACCCTCTTTTCCTAAGTGTCTATTACTGGCTACTGTTAGAGAAAAAATACTGGAAAATGCAGCTGCTCCTGTTGAAACGTAAGCTGGTGTTGCTTTTGTTCATGAGCCCTCATGTGAAGGTGGGCACATTAGCAGATGCTTAAGTATAGTAGATGGTAGAGTTTGTGATACACACCGTCTATCCATATTTTGTATCAATATTAGTAAGTTAACATTCTTCTCACGTACTTTCTCATTTTGTCTGTTGTGCATCCCATTTTTAGATTTAAATTTAGAATTTATTTCTAATGCAGTACAGAAACGTACATACTTAGTTATTTAGAATTAAGTGTTTAAAAATCAGTGTATAAAGCCTACAGGCTTTGGTATAGAAGAAAATTAAATATTTATGACTTGTCATTTCTTCAGGAAGTGCTCTGCCATTAGTTCAGGCTTATCAGTTTCTTAACTAGAACTGGGGATCTAAAAGGTCCTTTCTGAGTGTGTTTGTGCCTGTCTGCCTTGGTAAAGACAGAATAGTCATTTTATTTTCACAACTCTTTACATTGACATGAAATTGTTCAGAACTCCAAAAACCACTATTTGATTTACACATTGATACACTTATTTCTGATGTTTTTAGTATAGAAACACTCATATTTGAATCTGCAAAAGAATAACAGAGGAGTATTAGAAAAAATATTAATTAATGTATATCCAAATCTTCCTATCTCTTTAGGAAGGACTTGAAGAGGATAAAAAATATTTTCATGAATCAAGAAATTCATCAAAAGCTGTGAAATACAAAGTTTATCACCTCAGCTCAGGAATAGCTCAGGCTGTTTGTCAGCTGCATGACTCTGAAAGCTGGGATAACAAAATGAGCTCTGTTTCTCGGGTCTTTTGTAAGCATTTACAATTTGGCTGTGCAAGAGACATGAAACAAGCTACACAGATCTTTGTTCTTACAATTCATTGCTATACTCTTAAGAGAATAATGATATAGCAAATGTGGTGTGGTAAAAATGAAGTTACTATTGATGATCCACCAGTGTTTTTCTTAGTTTATCTCAATTGACTTGTGATTCGTACCATCTTTGTTCATCTTTGCTTATCCCAAGATTTAAATCATCAGGTTGGCATTCTTAGCATACACTCAAATATTCATCATCAAATCCAGTCCTCTACCCACACAAAAGCCAGAACACCTTGCTGACAAGATATATTTAAGATGACATAAACCAAAGCTCTCATTTCCATGATAACTTTAGCAGGAGCTGGCTTACAGTTGAAAGCTAATGCGAAAAGTGCTATGGTTATAGCCCAGTTATCGACTCTGAGCAAATTTTATTTTGTCAATACAAAGACTGATAGTAGATACCTTAGAGTAAAGATTATAACCCAGTTCATCAACTCTTTTATGTACACGGGGGGAAAAGGCAAATGATCTGCAAATTTAGTGGACTTTCCCATCCACTGCCTCCAGTGAGTATGGAGTAAATACATCCGTAAATGTGCTATGGCGTTGTCTCCTAAACCCCATCAAACCCCAATACAGAAGGATCACGGTCAACAGACACTGAACTTGGGTAACTTACTGGCACTTTCTTGCTGGATCACTTTTATGAGTTAACATAGAATAGATCTGTAGTTCTGAAAGTCAGGTTCAGAATGCAGAAAGCAGCTGGAGTGTTTTCAAGGAAAAAGTTCAAATCAATAGATGTGAAGTTAATCAGATAAAATTGAACTTCAGACATACTGCGTGTCTCAAAGCAGGTCTAGTTAAATACAGTTCATTTCTATTGTGCATGACATTCAGGCCATGGAGTATATTTGAGATAATTTTTTCTAATTAAAAATATGCATATTTAAGCTCTCATTAATGTAGCCTAAATTTTGAGTTGCCACTGTTTGTAGGAAGATTAATAGTCACAACAAAGCACAATGAACGGCACAGTCATTTCTACAACAGTGATCACATGTTGTAGGCTGGGCTTTCCACAGAAATCCAGACAATAGTAAGTTTGATTTGTTTCTCCTAATGCTTGAATGAACATAAGTCTTTGGTTTAAACAGACATATATTTATTTTACAGTGGAATGCTGGATCCAGACAAGGGAAAAAGGTTATATTTTACTTTAAATGTTATCATTAAGGAAATAATGTACAGTAGAAAGTTACATAACAATGTCATGTTCATTTTTTGCAGACTGAAGATCACACTTGAGTGAATGTTTTGGTTGTACAGGGTCATATGTCTTTCCTTAATCAAATTTCTCCTGGGGAAACTACTGTCCTTGAGCAGCTGTTCTACCTGCCAGACTGAGCAGAGAAAATTGTTATTTTGAGGTGCAGAAGCAGCTGAGTTTCCTTAGTAGGTGCTAAAGTGAATCTCAGCCAGTGCCTAATGAGTTTACACCAAGTTCTGGTCCCTTGTGTCATTATTATTTAATCAAGTCCTTTTTCAATCATAGTCTTTGTCAAAATGAGCACTAGTAACACACCAAATTTCAAATATTTCATCTGTTTTAGCTATCTGTGTGGAAAAAGTATGACAGTAATTTTCACTGCCGGCTTTGGGAATTGTTCTATAAGGACTTTTATTTTCATTTTCATCTATCTACAAAAAAAACCCAACAGATGAGCACACTTATTCTAAAATTAAAAAAAAAAAAAAAGGCAAAAAAAAAAAAGCTACAGAGCAAGAAGAATATCCTTACCTGCAAAGTAGTAGCAAGGAAAATTATCCTAACATTAAAATGAAAGAACTTTTATTATTTATCTTTATTGTTAAAAAAGTTAATACCATTTTCCATTTCTATGTGATAGATATAAATTAACAATGAATGATTCTGAAAAAAATAGTTGCCGATTTTAAAATAAAAACATAAAGTCATAGAATCATTTAGGTTGGACCTTTAAGATCAAGTCCAACCATAAACTTAACACTACTAAGTGCAGCACTAAACCATGTCCTGAAACACCAGATCCACACATCTTTTAAATAACTCCAGGGATGGCAACTCAACCACGTCTCGGAGCAGCCTGTTCCAATGCTTGGTAGCCTTTTCAGTGAAGAAATTTTTCCTAATATCAAATCTATCTCCTTCCCCCCCCACCCTGGTGCAACCTGAGGCCATTTCCCCTTGTCCTATCACTTGCTGCTTGGGAAAAGATACAGATAAACGCAGTGTAAACAACATCAATTAACTGATTGTATGTTCCACAGCAGACATGGAAATGATAAAATTAGAAATTCTCTGTCCTATATAAGACAGATCTCTGATCTCCCTCACACACCCCTTCTTCCCAAGTCACAGTGCGGTTTAATTGTGTAACCTACACCTTCTTTTTCGCCTGAAGAGCGTTTTTGTAAACAAAGATCACCATGCAACCTACTTCCACTGTCAGTCCCGACTCAAAAGAGGTTCAGAATTTGAGGCTGAATCTTTATTTTCAGGGTCAGTAGGACTGCAGAAAATTCAGTAAGGATATTCTCTTTTTTTTTTTTTTTTCCCTGCATTTGCCACACGCATAAAAGGACTTGATTTCTGCAAAGATTGTTAGTATCTTATTTTATAGAATCATAGAATCATAGTATCATCTGGGCCGGAAGGGACCTTCAAAGGTCATCTAGTCCGACTCCCCCCCCCGCAGTCGGAAGGGACACCCCCAACTAGACCAGGTTGCCCAGGGCCTTGTCGAGCCTCACCTGGAATGTCTCCAGGGAAGGGGCCTCAACCACCTCCCTGGGCAATCTGTTCCAGTGCTCCACCACCCTCACAGTAAAGA
>JAOXNO010000024.1:91942656-91971229 GCA_028565335.1 Limnodromus scolopaceus
GGTTGAGGCACCATCCCTGGAGGTATTCAAGAGACGAGTCGACATGGTGCTCGGGGATATGGATTAGTGTTGGGTTGATGTTGTTTTGGGTGTGGTGTGTTTGTGTGTTTTGTTTTGGTTTTGTTTGTTTGTTTGTTTGTTTTTTTCCTTGGTTGGACTAGATGATCTTAAAAGGTCCCTTCCAACCTAGGTGATTCTGTGATTCTGTGATTCTGTAAATGCCTTCATGACAGGGACCATCTTACAAGTGCAAAGATGTCTTGCATACTGAGAGCACGATTACAGGAAATGTTACTGGTATCCAACAGAACACATGTACGGACAGAATATGTGGCATTTTGAGGATGCTGCAGCTTCTCATTTCGGAGCAAACTATGATTACATTAGGAAACCTGGCATACTGGTAAAAGTGAGAAATTTAAAAACAGGGACAGAAGAGAAACATATTCTGGGCAAGACAAAATTTAGTGAAAGACATCCAATGCTGGCCAGGCACTCCAGCATAATAGGAAAAGAAAGGGGCATTTAACCAGAATAGTGGGAAACAACGCCTCTGGATTCTAGATAACATGGAATAAAGGTGCCACATCTCTCAAGCGCCTTTGAGCTTCTCCGTATCTTAAGCAAGCCTTGGATAGGATTGTTAGATGCCATGGTGCTTGGACTAACTGAGCCATTTTCCTTTCCATACATGGACTTAAAGAACTCTCCTGTGGCAGACAATCTCCTCAAGAACTGCACACGGCTTCCTTGCAGCTTATCTCACTGTTACTGTGTCAAGTAAACTCTCGAGCACATCCTCAGGTTTTGGGTTTGCTTTTTCAGAGGTTTGCCAATTAAAGTCTCTGAGGCAGCCCCGTAGGAAGCGATGGTAGATGGCTGCTTTGCGATCATTCTTCTAATAGAGGTATTTTCTTTCATGGCTGAGGCACAACTTGAGAGAAGACATCCTAGGAACACACAGGAATGTAGGCGTCTACAGGGTGTGAGGTAGAAGAGGCTTCTCTGTGAAGAGCTGCACTTTGTTTTACAGGAATGATGCTGATACACAATTGAAGCATGACATTTCTGCTATAAATGGAAAAGACTTTGTAGTGTTGCCATCTTGCCATCTATTAGTTGTTTGATAACACACATTTTTTTTCCATACTCTTAATTTGATTATTGATATCTTAAATAATTGGTGACAAAGCAATTAGTGTAATTACTAAGAATACATTCCTGTTTCAAATTTGCACTGTCATTGATGAAATGAAGTTTTTTTTTTACTTTTCATACACTTTTAATTAGTGGTTTGTTTTTTTTTTTAATTTTTCTCCTTGCAAGCCTCTTTCTTCTTTGCATGTTAAACAGAAATTATTTTAAAACAATGAGACTATGTGGATTTAAGATTATCTGCAGCAGAACTGGATACTAGCTCTCATTTTCCCAACTCAGTATAGCTCGCTGAAGTTAAAACTTATAACTGTGTGGATTAAATGCAACGAATTACATGCATGCTTTGTAACAGACTTACTCCAGTGAAGTTTTCTGGTTTTCAGGGTTTGGTTTTTGAGGGTGGGGGTTGGCACAATTTGCTTTATAGTTGTCAGATCTTGCACTCCTATTTTCAACATTAGATTTTCATAAGTTGCATAGTTATAGAGGTCAGGAAGCTTGTGACTGAAGAATAGTAAAATGTTTGTTGAAGAGCCTCTTTATTCAGTTTAACTCTGTAGTTGCAGACTACAAATGAAATGAGTTATTTCAGAGCTGAATTAACTGTAAGTAATCAAAGGGATGTGAGAATGTGTTCAAGTACTCTCAGGAGATTCCAGAATGAAGGTCTTCCCTGTTCATGAAGCATTGTTCTCTTCTAACTAGCACATATACACCTCTCATTGCACTATTAAAAAACAAAAAATTATTTTAGACAAAAACACTTTCCAAAAGAATTTCCGAAATGAAGTTGCCAAATAATATGTGAATCGTTTGATTTCTGTTTTGGGACACTGAATTCCCTCTTGTCCGGTTACTGTATTTGTGGCTAACTGTCCTTTAATAACAAATGAAATAATTTTAAACTCTTTCTATACAAGTGCAATAGGTTTATCCTTTTCAAGTATATCATACAAAATCTGTAGATAAAGGATAATTGAGATGAAAGTCTCCATAACAAGTATAAAACTGAAATAATTGTGGATCAGGGTGCTGGGTCTTACCAATGGCAGTGTTTTTAACACTTCCTAGTTTTTCTATTCTCTGAAAATACAAAGAACATCAGGTTCAGTTGATTTTAATTTTTCATCTTGTGATGTCTACTGTATATAAGCTATTTCCTGCATGACACAGATCATACTGCAAACCAACTAAAATGTTGGTTATTGTATATTATGGTTTACCTGGGCTGTTACTTTTAACAATGCAGTTGCTTGTGCAACAGACATTACATAGATTATGCTTCTGGAGTACATTGTTTTTCTTTTTAAAAATGAGGATTTGATGACTAAGAGGATTCTGATAAACAGATATATTTAATTCCTGTTAAAATTTCTGAAATTTTTGGACAGTCACAAAAGTCTTCATAATGAGTCTGGATTACCTAAGAATTCAGCATTGTTCCTGAAATCACAGTACTTTGAAATTTGTGTTCTATTAACAGAAATGACTAAACTCCTGCAATGATTGTTTGTTTCGATGGGAAAGGCTTAGATATATAATTTTTTAGACTAGAGAACCTGAGACCTACATGTTTGGTTATTGTTGTGGGTTTTTTTTTTGCTTTTTTAAATTTAAGTAATAGATTTGTGTATTTCTATTATAGCAACATAAACTAATACTTCTGATAATTAGTTTAATTGACACTCTTTTTGCTATGTCTTATCGCAATTGCTTCTGCAAACATGTATCATTACCTCCCAGTCACTAAAAGATTGTCTCAGGAGAGTTAACATCTTTTTCAAGTTCATTAACTGTTCTCATAATCATCACCTGAAATGCTTGAATGATCAAATCTCATTTTCCTAAAGCCTGTAAGTTACCTTTGTAAACTCATCATTTACAGTGATCTCCTGTATGTATGAGGCATCATTAGCACTCCTTCATACATTCAAGAGAAAGTGACTTCTACTGTAAAGATTATGCTTTCTACCACAAGAGAAGTTCACTCAGTTGAAGGCTGGGATAGAAAGTTTTGAAACAGAGCATAAATCTTTTTCTCTCTCTCTCTCTCTCTCTCTGCTTTTCCTGTTGTGTGCTCTGAATTTAAGTGACACAAATGATGGTAGACATACACTGGTGATACTAGATTTGTAAATGGCAGACCTGACCAGTAGACACATGGTACTAAATACTGCACAAAAGGAAGACTTTTCTTTAAGTTAAAAGATATTTTTTCTTCCTATTAATTTTCTATGTATTCTAAATTTAAGTTCACAGCTTTCTCCTCGCCACACCAGAATCTCCTATGTTGCAAATCTCCGTGTTTACTTTGAGGGAGTTTCATTCACATAGGGTTCATTTGCAAACGTGGGAAAACCTAGCACATCACTGAGGATTTCTGCAGAAAGTTACTCGGCTTACATCAAGTTCCTAACTCCTGGCATTTCATTTTAAGCCCAAGAAGAGGGGGGATAGGGATTCTAAATGGTGGCAAATGCTTCCAAGTAGCTATTGTGACTGTGTTTATGCAGTATCTGTTCCATGCTACAAGGAAATTAATAAGAGTTTTAAAATAGGTCGTAAGTTTATGATTGACTATTTCAGTCATAAAGGCAATCTTTGTGTTAGAGAACAATATTCTGGCTTGTTCTATAGGAACGATTACTGTCAATTAGCTGAACAGATGAGCCTGACTACTTTATGACGAATTATTACCACTTTAAAATACTTTAGTCTGATGGTTAGCTAGCAGCACTTTTGTATATAGTTGTCTTCTTCTTTTTCCTATTATATTTTTAAATGTTTCATCGATTGCCAACTAAAATTCTAAAATTATTTATGCATTTGTTAGAGAGAAATAGAATTTTCTGCTTTTTCTTTTGATAGTAACATGGAAGAGTGTTATTAGGAAACATAATTTTTTTTTAAAAAATCACAGAATTTTAATAACAGGAAAAATTGAAATTGTATAAATTTGTATTATCAAAATTTGAACTGCAAAAAACGTAATCCAGTTCTATGCTGTTGTGGATCAAGTTCAATCTGTCTGGTATGACAATGTAGTATTACATCTGTTCAATAAGTTCAAAGGAAAAGGTTACAGGGTTATTTGAGTGCATTACATAATCAGCCTGAAAAATATGGCATCAGTTTAAGATTATATCCAAATGCAACATGTTATAATACTACAACAGAGACTTATTTTAGAGAAGCTGCATAGCTTAGCTAATGTTCTCCATGGATACCAAGCTCTATGTCACAACTTGAAATGACACTTTAAAGAAAAATTGATACACAATTGAATAGAAGAAAAACATTATGACTTCTATCTAATTAATGGCTTTGTAATTTATAGATATGTGTGGGTTTGCCTATTGAAAACTTATAGTAGGTAAGTAGGTTTCAAAATCAAGATCAGTTTGAAGGTACCATACTGGGACCGCTTCTATGCAATCTTATTTATTTGTTTACTCATTCAGATTACAAAAGATGAGCAAATAAAAAGCAAATAAAAAGCAAATACAGTAAAGAAAAAAAATAATTTTCAAAAGTTTGCTATAGCCCCTCACAAGAATTTTCAAAATTATGTGTTTATGGGTGAAATGGAGAAAAGGAAAACAAAACCAAAACCACACAACAACAGGGAGAATACAAAAATTAGTAGAGAAGACGGGAAGATATTTATGATAAAGGAGATTTAAGAGGTTCAGGCTCTACTTACTATACTAATACATTTAACAGTTCCAGGGGACTGTGTTTTGGGATTATGTTTTTGTGGGTTGGTTTTTTGGGGTTTCTGGGGGGGGGGTGTCATTTGAATATTAAATTACCTTACATCTGTTTCAAAGTAAGGATGGTTTATTTACCTCTAAAACAGATAGCTGTTTTCTAATGTGCAGAGATAGCATATTGTGCCAAGGCAACGAACAGTAAACTCTGGCAAAAAGGAAATGGGAAGCCATATGAATTGCTTCTGTACTCAAATATGCAGAAAGCAAAAAACAAATAGGAATTTCTGTCAGAAAATAAAACAATTTGAAAAAAAATCCAACAGAAAAACTTTGGTAGAAATATTAAGTGAAACACATAAAAATGTAGAAATACAGCACTTCTCAATTAATTCAGCCTTAAATTGGTTGTGTGGAGGTGAGATGATGATTAAAAGCCAATGACAAATATGGTAATGCACTAGTGAAAAAGGGATTCATGCAGGGTACTGGCAGAGTATTTCATGATTTGAAACAAAAAAGGAATTGCGGAGGGGGGTGTGTGTGTCACTGGATTAATAGATGAAAATGAAATACATTAAAAATTCAAAATGTTCATTTCTTTTTTCAGATACTTTTCTGGTTTCCCCCTTTTTAAAGTAACAAGAGAAGAAAGGGGCAAAGAAATTAAAAGCAAAATATTTAAAAATGGAAAATAGTATGAAATGGCAGGTTATTATTTTATTTTACACTTTTTATGAAAGGTTTCCTTTTTTATGCAAAAAACTAACATATTCTCAAAGTTTGTTGAAGAAGATTCTCCTCCAAGTGTCTTAAAAAAATCAAAACAAGTTATTGTTTGATCAGCCCTGCTTATAAATCATGGGAAAGTAGGTTACTAACCATAACCGAAAAATTGTTGGACTCCTGTCTCTAAGAAATCCGTTTATTTCCATTTCATTCTGGAGACTGTCAGACTGCTGCTCTAAACATTCTATACTGCTGTCAACCTGTGAGAAATAACTTCAGGTGGTTCTTCAGTACATGATCAGGTGGTTTATCTTGCCTCTCCTTTCCTGTGTCTATCTGCATAATTTCACTACAAATTTGAAAGAACTGAATTTAACATATTTCTGCTGCTTAAAGGATTATAATAATTTTCTATTTGAACTACAAGTATGATCACGGAGAAAGGAACTAGTTAAGAGGATTACTTGTGGGGCTGGATTTATACTAAGAGGCCAATGTCAGGCCAGAGTTTCAGCTTTAATTCTGACAGCTCTTGGTTTCACGGCTTAGCAGTCAAACCTTCAACAGTTTTAAATGGATTCTTTTTGTAATGCCACAGTATATCCACAAAAGAAATTCCAAAGATGCATTCAGAAGGCAAGGACTGGAAACAGAGTAATAGCAAATGCACAACTCAAAAAAATCCCACTCTAAGAAAGGATATTACAGCTATAAATGGGGAAAATGAGTAAGATATAGTAAGGAAATTAAAAGGGGGTTTTCAACCACTGTATGGTGAGAATACAAAAATCTTTTGAGAAGTAAGATATGCCAAATGCAAAAGTATAAAGGAATAAAATTGGAGGGGAGGCGGGGAGAGGGAGGGAGGGAGATAAGGGAGGGACAGAAGTTCTGCAGGTTAATGTCATTTCTAATGACTTTCTAGAAAAGTTGGTATCTTTTCGACCCTGCTATAACTTTTCTCTCTAACATTTTAAAGTTGCAGACTGAATCTGCGAATACACATGTGAGAAGGTCCTTTTCTTCTATGTTTGTGCAAGCCAATTTCCCCCCAATCTTGTTATATGATTAGCTACAGGAATAATATTCGTCACAATTAATGAGTAATGGTTAATAGTGATAATGACACAGAGAAGACACATACTAAGTTAAAACAAAGCAAAGAAAAAATTGTCAGAATGAAAAGACACTCTACAATTGTTACACCACAAGTGTTTTTCTGTCCTAAATTAAAATCTTAGTTCAGTTATTTTCAAACATGTTAGTGAAATCCATAGCACGATTTTAATAAGACAGAGCAAAATGAGAAGTCTGTATTTAAATCATATAGAATGATGTGGTCAAGTAGTTCTTCAAGTAAACCTCTGCCACAGTCTAATACCCTCTGATCAGGTTCCACAAATGGAAGGTAAAATGTTTGATATCAAATTTACTTACTTAAAGATAGTTGATGTTACATGAGATTTTTGATTCCACAGAGCTACAAAAAAAAAACCTGCATGACACAATCCATATATGTTAAACTTAGCAAAATATAGCAAAAATTGCAATATGCTCTTCAATCACAATACTTATATGATCTCCATTACTGTTCTCTATAATATGCTCACTGTCACAATTCTGGCTGTCCTCAGTCATCACAAAGGAAAATGTGGGTTCAAACTGGACCGAGCCTCTTGCCGTCTTCAAAATTCTTTTGCTAGTTATCTGGTTTTTATAGTCTCTATCAGGTTTAGCCATGTATTCGTATCTCCCATGCTGGTCTGGCTAACTCAGGGAGACATTCATACTTTTAATGAACTCAGGGAGAAACATTTATGCCACCAGGTGATCCATTCTGCTGTTGATAGCTGTTCATGTAAAGCAAAGTCCACCTTCTGGGCCCCTTTCTGTTGAGATAAAGTCGGCTTCTTTGCAACAGCTCTAATCAGTCACATCCTACGTTATTCCCTGACCTTCATGGGCGCAATGTCCTTACCCATCTTCTCTGAGCCTTCGTCCGTTGTAGGGAATTATTGGTCAGTCACAGCCACCCTCATGTGAAAACAGTTCCTATGATTAGTATTACCTGCTTTTTAGATTTTGGGGGGGGACATTAGATATAAATCCAATAATCATGAAACGTATAGCGTATGAGAAAAAGTACTATGAACAAATTACCGTACCTTTTGCAAGTTTTTCCCAATTATACATAAATACTAAGAACTGATATAAATGTTAACATGCTATTACTCTTTCTTGAGGCTGTTAGTAGTTTACGTATATCCATGACTTACAATTATCTATGATCTTTCTTATAGGTGTTCATGTAACATTTGATAACACCCACTAAAACCTGAAAATTTCCAAGTAACTTATTTAGATATGTACAAGCTATTTATAAAGTGGAAAGCATTGTTTCTTAGTTTTGGGGGCAAATATTTGCAACCCTGCATTCTCTTAGGCTTCTATCTAGACTTCAGAAATCAGATTTGAGGAATTGAACTTTCTCAGTTTATGTCCTAGGCTGGTCAGTCATAAGCCACTTCCCACCTGAAAGCTGTACAAACGAGTCTCACAGACCCAGCAGCTTTAGCACAGATCATGACCAAGTTAATATACAACTGCTGGTTCAGATTCTGTTAGAAACTTGCCAGATCCTGCCCAAATCTGGACTGTAATAAAACTTGTAGCGACAATGGGTACTCTGCAGTCATAAGGGGTCAATTGTTCAGAGAAAAAATTGTCATAGCTTGAGATGAGTGAAAACACGGCAGCTTAGACAGCTCAGGGTTTGTGTCCGCTGCTTTTGAATATTTTAAATGTTGTAACCCTAGCTGTTGAGTTTCATCTTCAAATCTTAACAAGAATATCAGGAGAGTAGCAGCAAGACTAGCTTATGATTTATTAAGTATAGTTGGACAGTTTCTAGAATCTGGAATAAAACACCAGGGACCAGCAGATTGCTGCTTTAACAGTTAAGCTTTAAATGTGAGCAGTCTCTCTTAACATATCTGTCCATCGCCCTACTCTTACTGAAATGGAATGGGGCTGCATCAGAGGTTCAGCCTGGATATTAGGAAAAGGTTCTTCACTGAAAGGGTGGTCAGTCACTAGAACAAGCTCCCCAGGGAAGTAGTCACAACACAAAGGCAGTCAGAGTTCAAGGAAGATCTGGACAGTGCCCTTAGTCATATGATTTAGTTTTAGGTAGTCCTGAGAGGAGCAGGGAGTTGGACTTGACCCTTATGGATCCCTTCCAACTGAAGATATTCTATGCTTCTAAACTCATGAAGAAAGTGAATCAGAATAGATCACAGAGATCAAGAAGATCACTATGACAAACCAATCTCCTCTTACCCCTAGTTCCAACTCAGATTAAAAGGGAGATTTTGTCAAGCAATAATTGTTAGTGAATTCTGAAATGTTTGGGTCATAGCCATACAGCTAACCTCCCTTTTCTTCACTCTCTTCTCAATTCCTTCCAAGAACTTGATGACTGGGGTGGGTTAACCTTGGATGGATGCTAGGTGCACACCAAGCTGCTCTATCACTCCCCCTTCGCAGCTGGACAAGTGGAGAAAAATATGAAGAAAAGCTCGTGGGCTGAGATAAGGACAGCAAGATCACTCACCAATTACCATCATAGGCAAACCAGACTCAACTTGGGGAAATTAATGTAATGTGTTGCCAATTAGAAGTCAGAGTAGAATAAGGAGAAGCAAAAAAAAAAAAAATATCATAAAACACCTTCCCCCCACCCCTGCCTTCTTTCTGGGCTCAACTCCTGATTTTCTCTACCTCCTCCCCACCAAGCAGCACAGGGGATTGGGGAATGAGGGTTCATCACACATTATCTCTGCTGGTCCTTCCTCTTCACGCTCTTCTCCTGCTTCGGTGTGGGGTCTCACTCATGGGAGACAATCCTCCACAAACTTCAGGAATGGACTGCATCAGGGTGGGCTCCTCTCTCCACAGGGCCACAGGTCCTGCCAGGAGCCTGCTCCAGGGCAGGCTTCCCCACAGGGTCACAGCCTCCTTCGGGCCCATCCACCTACTGCGGTGTGGGGTCCCTCAGAGGTTGCAGGTGAATATCTGCTCCAGCACCTGGAGCACCTCCCCCACACCCTCCTTTACTGATCTTGGTGTCTGTAGAGCTGTTTTTCTCACATATTCTCACTTCCTCTCTACTGGCTGCTGTGGCACAGCAGGTTTTTCCCCTTCTTAAATATGTTATCACAGAGACATCACCACCATCGAGGATTGGCTCGGCCTTGGTCAGTGACAGGTCCTCTTAGAGCTGACTGACATCATGTCTGTAAATGGGAGCACCCAGCCAACTGGTTTTGGAGCACAAAATGTGAAATGTAGGGAGCTGCCAGCTTCTTCTTGCCTTGACAGACCCTTATCTATGCAGAGATGACCTGGGGGGAGCCATGAAAACAGCAAATGGCTCAGCTGGGGTTGTCTCCACACCACATCACAGTAAGAACTGAAACCTGAATGGAGTCTTGAATACTCCCTTAAACAAAATGCCTTGAGTCCCATCCCACCACTATTCAGTGACTTCGTGTGGTAGGCATCACAAAAATCACAAAATTTAGCAACACAAACTAAGGGGCAATCACACCACCAGAGATAAACATTCCAGATAGTGTAATCCACTCAGACATAAGAAAAACTGGGGAATCTTCCAAGGATACACCTGGTCTGTAGGAGATTTTTTCCCCCCTTGTCCAGGACACTGTACAGGGTAACTTCCCAGGGATTTAGTGACCTTACCTGAGAGAGGGTAAGTGATTAACAGATGTATGGTATTTGGTGTGCTTTGAGATCATGATTAGTGCACTCTTTTAAGATATTAATATCTAGCGTGCTTGTGGTTTGTGTTGGTACTTTTTGGGATCACTTGTAGGTTGTAATAGGGTATTCTCTGAATTGTCTTTTAAATTGCAATAGTACATTCTCCATTGTATCCGTAGAACTTGCAATACTGGTGAATCAGACCTGTGAGCGAAGTCCAAATAAATTGCTAATTTGAACATACCAGTGAAGTCTTTTTCCCTCCATTACACTCTGTCAGACAAGGGGGAAGCTTCTAGCATCTTCTCAAAGAAGTCAGTCCTGTAGCCCCCCGGCTACCAAAACCTTACCACGTAAACCCCAAACTAAAAGAAGTCTTATCTACAGAAAACTCACCCCTGAATTATTGCTTGTTCATTTAAGGCATATGTATTTATAAATTACTTTCCCCAGTGTAGGCTCAGATTTTATTAACAATGCCAGTGAGTCTTGATTTAACGTGTTTCAGTTTGTGCCTGGTTCCTCTTGTTCTGTCAGTGGGGACTACTGAGAAGAGTCTGGCTGCCTTGTCTTTGTTCCCTCCCATCAGGTATTTATACCCACAGCTAAGGTCGTTCCTCAGCCTTCTTGCTTCCATGTCAAACAGTCCCAGCTCCCTCAGTTTATCCTCATATGAAAGATGCTCCAGTCCCTTAATCATCCTGGTGGCCCTTCGCTGGACCCAGTCCAGTACGTTCATACCCTTCTTGTACCGGGGAGCCCAGAACTGGACACAGAACTTCAGTTGTGGCTTCACCAGTCCTGAGTGAAATCTCCATATGAACACAAGAAAACACTTTTTTTTTTTACTGTGAGGGTGGTCAAACACTTGGGCAGATTGCCAGGGAGATTTTGACGCCCCCATCTGTGTATGTATTCAAAACCTGACTGGACACAGTCCTGGGAAACCAAATCGAAGTGATCCTGCTTGAGCATGATGTTTGGACAAGATGACCCCCAGAGGCTCCTTCCAACCATTCTGTGATTCCGTGAAAGCCAAATATAGAACCCTAAAAAATGACACTTTTATATGTAGAACTGGGTGTTCTACTGCCAACAACCTACAACTGTAGGTTGACATTAGAATCACATCCTTGACTGTAATTCTTCAAGTTTGATCTTTGATTCCCTATATCAGGCATCGTTTTTATAGCTAGTCTTTTCCACAGGAGCCAAGCCCAGGTGTAACAGATCTTGATTTGCAATGAAATAATTTATCTATTCAAACTTTCAAATCTTCTAGATGACCTAAAACCCAATAAAAAATCAGCTATCATTCCATGAAAGAAAATTATCTAAATATTATTAGAAACTACGTCATAATTATAAATCTAAGTTTACTTCAGACTTTTTCTATCTGTATTTCTACATGAGACAATACAGTAGACTACACAAAGAATGATTAATAAAAATAATAGGCAACTTCTAGACTAGGAATACTGAAATTTCACCTTTTATAGATTTTATACATGTATCTGGTTTTATAATTTATGTAGTGCAGAAATCCAGCTTTATTTTACACAGAATAAACTTGTGAAATTCGTGCTTTTTCTAGAAGCTTTGTTCAGATGTGCAGATTTTAAGAGCCAGTGATGCTTAATTCTGATAAGGGACCATAAGAAGTGAAAACAATTTGTGACAATTGAATTTCACAGATGGAAAAGTAGAGTAATACCACTGCAAAATGCAAGATCATGAATTAAATCATACACCGAATAAAAGTAATTGCAAAATGTCTCAAATGGATATCGAAATCTCCAAGTATAGCTCATGTATTGCAATGTGCTATGGAAGTCAAGAGATGAAATATTTTAAACAGATACTGCTTTTTTAATAAGAATGCTTATGCACAAATAAAAGCTGACAAAATATTCAAGACCTTACAAGACCCAAAAGTGAGACTAAAACATAATTAGATTGTAAATCTCAATTATGTGAGGTGAATTTCCAGATAAGTTAGTCAATATATCTGAAACTAATTCCTTTTTCATTTATTATTTGTGGAAAAAAACAAAACAACAAAAAAAAATCCCGTGAACAGCTAATTAGGATTTTCTAAAAGTAAACGGCAGCATTTTTATCAACATATGTACATTCCTTTAGAAAAGAAATTGCTATGAGCTAAAAATATTTTATCTCTTCTAGAATGTTGATACCAGTTTCTGAAAAGCTTAGTTAATATAAGATTACAAATTTACAGTACATTAAGCATTGTTTTTAAGTCTTCTGAATGTTGAAGACTTTTTTATGTTAAAAATATTACTCTGATGCTTTTTGTAACCCAGGCTAAAAAGACATAGACTTTAGGTAAAAATTTCCAGTGTTTTTGTTTCAAATATTGCGTAACATTTGTAGTGCCAAAATAAGAATAATAAAACTTGGAAACCGAGAAAGCCTTCCCTTGGTTCTTAAATTATCAAGTTTTTGTGTTTCAGTTCAGATTAACCAGTTAGTTTTAATCACCCTTATCAAGAGGTGGACGCTATATCCTCTGGATTGCTTTTAGAATTCCTTATGTAGTTCTCAGCTTGATGAATGAATTTTACATGTTTCTCTCTAAGATGCATCTGTCTCCCTCTACTTGTCGATGGTACCAATTTTATTTCTTTGCTTGCATTTTGCTGTGTTGTACATAATACGTTAAAATAAGTGTGACCAGGCAGCAGAGAAGATAGTTTTATATGTCCCCTGTCCTAACTGATGCATCTGGATACCTCTACGGAAAGAGCAAAAGATTGTGCTTTGTCTGATTGCATCTCAGTATGAGCTTTTGGAGAAGCTCTTGCAATGCAGGTGGTGAGCAAGAACCTCAGTAAGTAAGGACTGTCATGAACACAGCCAGGGAGATCTTGGAATGAACAAGGAGGAAGCTTCAGAGACTACAGGAAATATAGAACGGGTTTCTTACTTTCCTAGAGAGAACAGTGTAGATTTTTTCAATCCAAAAGACCTCTGAAAATTGCAGGAACGGGTATAACATTCAATTACACAATGTCTATTAGTAATGCTGTTTAAAAAATCCTTGTCTTCTTGTCTGATCAACCCTAACTTACAAGTTTCTTGTAAATCCAAAACCATCTGGCTTCCCAAAAAACTGAAAAGAGTTGCATGTAGTTCAAGGCTATAGGTGATTCAGCGTCAGCAGCCATCAATCAGTTTCTAGGTTTAAAATTCTGGAGACATCTCACTTTTTTTTCTCTCTCTCAGCTGTTCTAAGGGTTTAGTTTTGTTTTGCTTTGGGGTTTTGTTTTGGGTTTTTTGAGGGTTTATTGGTTGTGGGGGTTTTTTGGGTTTGTTTGTTGTTCTGTTTTTTTTTTTTTTTTTCCCTGAGTTCTGCTGAGTTTTACCAAAAACTACTGGGAAAAATGCAGTGCTCTCAGCAGGAAGCACTGAACCACTTTCTGCTTTGCTCTGACAATTAGAGTTTGCATCCTTCCCTCAGAGCTGAAAGTTACTGTGGCACATACACCTCTTTCATGAATGATCAGCAGAATAGCAAGGAATCTCTCACAGTTGTGTGAGAAATTAATTTTCTGAGATCATAATAAGAGTCTGAGGAAAATACATGGATTTTACCCATTCAGAATGTACCATTGGAGCAATGTTGTTTTAAGAAAAGAAAGCAAGAATTCAGATATCAATGTAAATTAATTTTGATGCACCGGTAACCTTTTTCCCCTGAGCCAGGAAGCGTTGCTCCTTTGACTAGTAACACAAGTATAGCTGAATAAAATCATCACTTGAATAAAAGCAGCATGAGGTTCAAGCCAGATCTTTTCAGGCAATTAAATTCAAGCACAATCTCATCAGAGCTTTATAAAGCTTTCTGTCATATAGAGTGTTTCTGCAATTGAAACAGGTGACAAGTTACCTGCTTCCTCACAAGTAGAGAGTTTGAATACTGTTACAGGAACACTAAGACGTGTCAGGAAAAGGTAGCTTATTATGATCATTATTTGTGATAAGAATCTGGAGAATAATGTTGATACACTTTTGGTTTTTTTTTTTCTGTCCACAGCTAAAATCTGCTTTTCAGGATTATTTGTAAGGTCTTGATAACTCCCTGATTGTCCATTTCAGCTGCTGTTTTAGAAGAACTGCAAGTTCCTTTCTAACTTTATACTTACCGATTCTTCATATGATTTTGACATTAAGACTGAAATTCTCTTCTGCAATCCATATGATAACTCCTTAAAAATTTAGATTAAAATTCTATTCATCCCATCTTGAGCAGTGGAAAGGTTGGCTTTCAAAACTACTTTATTTTGCTGTGCTGTATGTGAAAAATATTTTCACTATGCACCTGCTGCAACTTAACTCAGATAAAACTCAGGTTATTGACAGAGCCTTCAAAAGGTTTGGCTTATATTCAGAGTGTGAATAGGGACTTCTAAAGACCTAGGAGGATTTAATCATCTTCCTATTTACTCAGGTCTTTCAAAATAAATCAAGTGAGAATTGTGAGTATTCTGAAATTCCATCCTTATCCCTGAAATATATATATCCCAAATTCTTTATTCTGTGAATTCACAAGAAAATTATGATGGAGGCAACTAAAAAACACAGAAAATGGTACATAACCATCATAGATGGCATTAATTGCCATTTTTTCATATTCTTTCAAGAATACAGCTAACAAGTTGGATAAAAAGCCTGAAATAAATTCCTCATCATTAGAAACAAGCCCTTCAAGTCAGTCTAGAAGTGAATGTAGTTTGTGGAACAATGGGAAGGTGCTTTAATTCTTTTTGTCCTTGTAAAGTAATAATTTGTAAAATCCTAGCAAAGATAAACTAGTTATTCAATTTCTCATGTTGCCTAGATATACAGTTGTACACTTGGTATCAAATATATTAAATCTTAACATTTTAAGTGGAATGATTTCTATCATTAAGCAGAAGCATCGTTTCAATCATCATGGCTAATTCTATAATTAAAAAGAAGCTTCTGTCATCTCAATTAGGAATTTTCATAAAAGACCTACTAGGAATATACATCATAAACTTTGTTACTTATAGTGAGGATGCATTCCCCGTGTGTATGCACTTCCTTCCCAGGGAAGTGGTTGATTCACCATCCCTGGAGGTATTTAAAGTGTGTGTAGACGGGGTGCTTAAGGACATGGTTTAGTGGTGGACTTGGCAGTGTTAGGTTTATGGTTGAGCTCAATGATGTCATACATCTTTTCCAACCTATTCTAGCAGATTCTATGATTCTGCTATTCTATTTATGCATTGTGCTAAGAATGAGATTTCATCTCTATGTTAACCTAAATATTTATCTGTGATTATATATTGCATATGTTGTTAGTGCACATTTGGCAGCTATGGAATATTTACAAGAAAAATGTAGTTGCTGAATATGAATTCATAGTGTCTAGGATTAAGTAAAACACAACACTACTGAACTGATAATTATCATTCAGAGCCTTTAATATTGTGAGTAATATAATTTAATTTATTGACATTATTCACAGGTTCAATTACTTTGCTTTTATATATAACATATTCCAAAATACTAGTTAAACAGCAATTATATATTCTGGACATGCGTTCTTGGTCATACATTCTGGGCAATTATTTTTTCAGGTAGACATAGACATTATCTTTTGTCTTGTGTTTCCCAACTCCCTGAAATAGTATAATCATATCCTACATTAAAATCCTGAAGACATTTTTCTAGTAACTGTATATATCCAGAGCCTGTTGTCTAGTCTTGAGCCTTAGTGGGGTTGTCTGACCTATTCAAACTACCACTTTTCCTTCGCCTCCAGAACTTGTGTCTGCACTCTGGTTGCCTATAGGGAATGATCCTTGGCCTGACTTCTCACAAATCGTGCTTCAGAACTGACTGTTAAAGTAAGAGTTGGTAACGGTCGCAATTGTTCCAAGAACCTACCCAACAGTTTAACAGTATAGAAGATCAACGTCTTTTTCCCACTTCCTAGTGCTGGAGTGCTCTAGGTACATTCTTGAAGCATTTATTTCAGTTTTGTTTCTTCTGAAGGTTCGCTTGTTCTGAGATTGCTACATCATGTAAACTAAAGTATGCTAAGTGCGGATGATTTGGAGTTATCTTCAGAAGCATATTTCTGATCTTAATAAAAAGGTGACTGTAAACACACCTATAAAATATCTACCTCAGAAAACCTCAAAGATATGGAAACAAGGTTATAATCAATTTAAAATTGATCTGTGGATCTGGATGTTTAGTGCAGTAAAGATCAGTTTCCTCTGCACCAGAGACTTATGTCCTTAATATGGTTCCAGATTTTGAATATTGAAATTGTAAAAGATATAGAAGAATGAGATTCTTAAGAATACACCTACATGCAAGTTAATGTACTGTTGATCTTAATTTAGTATGAGTTGTCTTAGTGACTACTTCCTAAATTTAGAAATATGCAATGTCTCCTAGTACAAAAGAAGAAGGTACTGAAAAATCCTAGAAACAAGATCAAAAGACACAATCTCTAATTATTTTTCATTTGTAAGAAATTGTAAGCTATCTGAAATTGATCTTTTCTAAGTCTAGCAATTTGAATAACTACTGATCTGTGTTGGGAACATACTCATGAAAGTATAAGGCTTTAAAGACAAGTTACAGCCAACTATCCAACTGCATCTAGATTTTTCAGTCAGATTTTAACTACAGCTGAAAAATAAAAAACATATTGAAAATATTTATTGATACTAGTATATTTGTTTAACTTTGAAAATTAGTGCATTGCAATATATAAAACAAAAAGCTAAAAATACACTGAGACTCAGATTTAGTATAAAATCAGGCATAACTGAACACATATAAATGGTTTTACATATAGAGCTGTTCAGGGTATAGTAATCTTCTGTTAAACTGAGAAATGCTAACATTCAAGATCTAATTGTGCTCACAGTGCAGAGCTCGTTACTGCACGATCTATTACCCCTTTTTTTTCTTTGATGGTTTTATCTATCATTCACAGAGGTCTCAATTCAAATTCAATGAAACTAGTGTAAATATACAAATCAGCTGAGTGTAAGATACTTCACGTTTTGTGACTTGTCATATTATAAAATGGGCTAATATCACCATAGATAATTTAATTACATTAGCAGTACTTTTATCTCAGACTGTTTCATTGTTTCGTCTTTTATGGAAAAAGAATAGTTTCCCTAAGTAAATTCAAGTAACTTTTCTAAGACGTAAAATTAGCATATATTATTACATTATTTTGAATAAGCAAATTCTTCAAATGAAGGAAAAGGAATGAAGAACTATTGGCTGACCTTCTCACCTCTCTGATGAGAAGGGGAAATGATTCTAATGTCTATTTTTTTTTATATGTAGAAACAGTAATGAAGAAGAAAACCTCTGAAGCCCATTTCTTTGAGATTTCAAGGGAGTAACACCTCATGAATCACAATGTACTCTGTACAGCAAACAGTGTTTTAGAACAGTTGAATAGTCAACATGAAAGAAGTAAAAAGGAACACAGAAGGCAAATCTAGTGAGCCTTCCGAAATATTGTTTAATGAAACAAATTGTTTCTGTACTGAACAATAAAATCAGCAACACAGGTGATGCTATCTGGAAAGCAGTGGAAATATATCATCACAAGAATTGCAGAGAAGAAGAAACCTCAAGGCAAATCCAGCAGTAAACACAGTGATCAGTGGAAGAACACACAAATATTAGTGGCTTGGGATCCCAATCTACATATTAATTTATATACAACAAGAAAATAAAGCTAAGCTTTTCTTTTGCATTTAGAATCCTCTTAGAGTTTTACGTTGCCCTTTACATTTACTTTTCTTGCATTCTCCTTGAAAATCCTGTTTCGATTTCTAAAATGTTTGCACATGCTTTACTGTCATGACTAAATATTTTCAGAGTTTAAGCAGCAAAAGCAAAGGTAGCATGATGATGGGCAAGAGAAACGGTCCTAACTCAATCTGCTTTCATTTCATTCTTCATATACCACTAATCAGGGAAGCTCTTTGAAGGAACGTAACGGAAGTAAACTCTCCATACATGTTTCAATGAATGTCAATGCTCCTTATCACCATCATCACTGATGGTCACTTTCAGGACCTTGTTCTTTGAATGTGCTATAACTGTTAAAGGGCTTGAATCTTCTCGTCCATTGGTTGTGGACCTTTTGTTGACAAGTACGGCAGTATTAAAGGACAAAACATTTAAAAACACCGCTGCCTTCTTTTAATACTGCTGTAGTGCAATCAACTAAATAGGACTTATGTAAATTAGTATGTAGATTAAGGATTATTAGAAAGGTATTTTATGACAAGAACACAATGTGTTCCTTAGCAATTTCCTTTGATAATATTTCCAGCTATGTTTTTTCCCCCAGGCACCGTAAGCATCATCAGTGAATGCAGCAAACCTGTGAAATTCAGTAGAGTGAAGCCAGTGGGACTTGAGAGAATGCCATTCTCGGTAGCTTGTGAAGTTGTCTTCAGGTTTGGCTGAGGTGTAAACGTCTGAACGTGTCGTTTTCTTCTCTAGCGTGTCTTGTGACCACAGTTTTCACCAAGTGTGGATATGATCCACTGTGCCACTGCGCCAGTAGCACAACAGCGGGTAGATCCTGGGTCAGCGCAAGCTCTTCAGAGAATGTAGGAAGAGACGCCGTATGAACAGAGACATATTGACAGAGACAAGTATATTGACACATCCTCCATCAACTGGAGAAGTGTATTTACTTTCTGCAGGCATGCTCTGCATAGACCATCTATTCAAGCAAGCTCCCCCAAAGGTTTTAAGCTAAGAAATAAAGCCATGTTTTATTCAAACAGCATGCTTGATTATAAGCTTTTTTAACAGAGAAAAACAAAGAAGACAGAACATACACAGAAAGGGTTTATTAGCAGCTCTAACAGGTTTTATCTAGGTGAAATAAATTTAGGTGAAACCACCACATTTGAAATAACACTTTTTTTAGCATCTGTTTTGCGTCTGTGACTCCTTGGACTGCCTTTTTGTCAGGTTTCTAGACCTTATACTGGTACGTGTGCGTGTTGAGCACACAAAACTGCGAGTGAAGTAAATGAGAGCTGCGTGGGATGTAACAGGTTCACAGGCCTGGGTTTGAGTAGCAGGTTTGTGGTGGGATCAGGCCACCTTCTGCTCCTCGTGGACAGTTCTTGAGGGCTCTGGGAGCGATATAAAGAGTGCTGGGGAAACCCACCTGCACCAAACTGTCATCAAGCCAGAGGAGCTCGTGGCACTGCTCGGGCATACCTACTGGTAGAAGCTCGGGGTGGAGACATGTTGGGGGAAACATGCCATACCACAGGGTTACGCATGTCCTCAGAGACTGCAGCCATGGGCAACCCATACCAGGGCTGGGACAGGAAGGAACTGAGCATCAGGAATCCATTAAGCACAGGGCATTAGAAAAAATTGTGTTACATACAACACCCCAACCTCTTACAACCACCCTGGAAGAACTGGGACAGACTCCAAACAGACATTTGGGTGTGGAGGTAATAGATAGGATCATAGAATCATAGCATGGTTAGAGTTGGAAGGCACCTTAAAGATCATCTAGTTCCAACCCCCCTGCCCTGGGCAGGGACACCTCCACTAGAGCAGGTTGCTCAAAGCACCATCCAGCCTGGTCTTGAACCCCTCCAGGGATGGGGCAGCCACAACTTCCCTGGGCAACCTGTTCCAGCGCTTATGTAAGCGTTTAATAATTTTCATTATTCTTTTTCTCAACATCAGAATAACCGAACAGAATTTTATCCTGGCTGGTGTGCTGGTTTTGGCTGGGATAGGCTTAGTTTTCTTCATAGTAGCTTGTACGGGGCTACATTTTGGATTTCTGCTGGAAGGACTGTTGGTAGCACAGGGCTGGTTTAGTTACTGCTGAGCAGTGCTCACACACAACCAGTGGTTCCACAGTCCAGCAGTTCCTGGGCAGGTCTGCAGTGAGGAGACAGGTCCTGAGATGAAGCCAGCAAGTCAAATATTTGGCTCATGGCCGAGGCCCAGGTAGGCAAGGTATAACGTCAGGTACCATGTCAGGTACCAACCCACTCGCAGCATAGGCCAGGTGAGGGCCAAAACAAGAGCCTGAGCTTAAATGCAGCTCCTGAGTGAGGTGGGGAGACCCCAGCCCTCCCCAGCTCTTGTCACAGCAGTTTGATCCAAGGTTGCAGCCCCATCCTACCAGAGCTGACTTCAAGCACAGGCAGGCAGTCCCCAAAGTGCGAGGGAGAGGTGCGGGGAGGTGGCAAGAGGAGGTTAATTCCTGGCCCCAACATGGTCACATGATGGTCCTAAACATTTTCTGGTGTATTCTCTTCTCTGAGTCATTTTTTTGTTGTGGTTTGGTTGTTTGTTTTATTTTCTGACAGGTTTTTAGAGTCCCTTATGTTCTGTATGTATTTCTCCAGTCTTGCTTAAAACGTACTTTATTTGTTTCATTAGTATTTAATAATTCTTATTAATAGAAAGAAAACATGATCTTTAAGATACTGGAATGAAAATAGCTTGGGACTCATTTTTGCTTTTTGATGACTTCCCTGGGGTTCTGCATAAAACTTTCTGCTTTAGTTCTCCTTTAGTACAAAATAGTATTGTGCTGCTTTTCACCCAGACTTATGTAACTTTAATAGTTAGATTTTCTTCAGGTATTTTACTGTGTGTCCATACAAGTCCCTCTCTTGGACTTTTCTTTGTCTTCATCAATTACATGGAAGCATCTGAGGTTATAGATAGGAAAATTTTCTCCTGCCTAAAGAAGACCTGAAATATAGCAATTATCATAATCACTTTCAAATTTCATCTCATGATATCATTTTGTCTGTTTCTCTATTTCATGCTTAACTCTTTATTTTTCATACTTTTCACTATATAACTTTTTTTCCTCTTGATGTTATTGCTAAAAAAACCAATCTTTGTTCGCTCTTGATATTTTTTTTCCATCTTCCCCTGTTTTTTCCACTGCTTTTACAGGATGTATTTGTTTGCATAGCATTATTAATTCTAGTATTCCCACAATAATCTTTCAGTTGCATGAAGACTAATAATGATTTTTTGTGAAGACAGAGTACCAACTGTTATGATACTACTGATTGCTTAATTTAAATTATTTCACAAGTGTTATCCCATATAATTATTGTAAGGAAGCACATTTTCTTTACCAGTAAAAATGAAGCCTGTATATGACACCAGACTATGCATAATTACAGGAATGAAGGGCAAACTATATTATAAGTGGGCAAGAATTCTTCTGCATTAGACATGCAATAGCTTTCTTTTTGAAGTGTCTAAAAAAGAAAAATAACCTTTTATAAATTTCTATTATAGTTACCCCTGAGAAAATTTCCTTATGAAAAAGGTATGTTAAAATGGTTTCCTGAATGTAAGATTTCTAAATATACAGTATTATAGAGCACAGACTTTTACACCTGGTAGTAGTGACAGGTGCAATAGCAGCTATAATGGATATAATAGTTCAACACCGTTACCTTTAAAAGAAAAAATGCTAAATGATCCAAGCTACACATTGGACAGCACGTTATCTAAAAGTGTCATTGAACATCATGAGATTCTGAAGATAATGGAATGGTCTCAGAATAGAAAGACTATGAGTATTCTGTAACAAGGCTAGTAGTTTTCTTGCAGAACCATGTCCTTTCTTTTGTAGTATGGGGAGTTAGCTCCCAGGGTGCCAGTACAGAGAGAGAAATTAGCATATTTGTCTGGCTGTGGAGCTAGGTCTTTAGAGTACTTCAACTGTTTGAAGGCAGAATTGGGATTCAGAAATTAAATTAAAACAAAAGCTATTCTAGGAGGATGATCAAAATCTAGTTTCTACCCCTTCTGAGTTTAATATTCTAAGCCTCAAGCATGCTATTTTTACTACTAGTTGGTCACAGTCCATACCTTTCCCGTAACTTCAAAGGCTCAAACTGTGCTCATCACTCTGCTTCACAAAGGTCATGGGGACAGGTTCACATGCACAGCAATTTTATAATAGGACATAGCTAAATTTTACATGTTTTCACCTCCATTTAGGTGAGAGTAGGAGAGACTGAATACCAGCCTTCGATATTATCCTATAATTTTCAAAAGCACACTGAATCACTTAATATTCTCCAGTTCAAGGTTTCCACTAAGAGTATCTTTCATGTCCTATTTTGATCTTTCAGCATAGTCCAACGTATGCTCCAAGATATTTTTTAAGTACGCAAGGGAAAAAGAAGACATTTAATGAAATTATGTAATTAAAGCGATATCATAAAGCAATACCATGTGCACTTTAGAGATAGACCAGGTCTATGTAGGTACAGAAATATACACACCCACATGTCATTCCACGTGCTGTATAAAAATGAAAACGATGTAAACAAATTTCAAAATATAAATGCTATTTTTTATTTTTATTAAATAGCTTCTCTGGTAAGACAGTTCATTCTTTACAATAATTTTCTCATTTGTAAATGTCAGGTTAGGGTCCACTATCTTAAAGTGTAAGATAAATATACTGAGGGAAAAAAAAAAACCAGTGTAGAACTAAATTGGGAAAAATATATTTAAGGTAAATTGAATTGTTATTAACTTAAAGCTATTGGCAAGTCTTTCTCAGGTCTTAAACATCATTATATTTTCATCATTTTCAGTATGAATCCAAGAATAAGCTTCATGATCTTATTTTGATTTACTTTCTGTTCTATAATCACTCATCTTCATGCAATAAAAATTGCCAGATATAGTGAAGGGCCAAAAAATGCTTTTCTAGAAATTAAACAATTCTGGAGGACTCTGTAGTCTGCTGGCTTTGACTGTGAAACATCAAAAACCTCAAGCATATGACTAAGGACCTTAGATTTTCAGATATATACTTGGAAACTAAGAATTTAATTAAGTGTTTTGCTGAGTGCATGGGAACATAAAAGAGTTCAGGATATGCTTGTATGTTTTCTTCATCGAAGCCATAATTCACATGCCTACATCTTCAGAACATCTACTTTTATCATAAATTAATGATAAATCATTTTCAGGAAAACATTGATTGTTGAAGCTCATGACTAGAGCTGAGATGTTTTGGTTTACTTCTTAGTTTTGCCACGAATGTCCTATATTAACTTGGTGATCATTATTTTTTGTCAACAGAGGGAGGGAATATTTAAAGTATGCTTCTAAGCTCTTTCTCTTCCATATGTAAGTACAGTGAAATGTACTAAATGAAAATCAAATCTTTAGCAGGAATAGAAGTAGAAAATTCTGACTTAAATTACAGTGGTGTAGTTCTGATCAGTTATTTGGACTAATTCCCGTTTCCCATCAGCATAATTAGATGCAGACCTTGCTTTGTTGTGTATTTTTTATTTTTGTAATGAGGCTTTGATATTCAGCTGTATTTGGTGTGCAAACAAATACATTTTTTCTCTGTTTGAATTCTAGGCTGCCACGGAAAATACAGACGAGCATTAAGGAACAAGTGTTCTGAAACTATCCTCGGTAATGAAGCAGGTGTGAAAAACAACTCTTATTTGCCAGGTGAAACAATGACGACAAAATCAGCGGTTCGCATGTTCGCATGCTTTCTTCAATTATGCATTGTAAATGGGCACGTAATATGTGAGAGGCAAATGACTGCTGAATGGCGAGCGGAACCAAAACCTACTGTGGTAAAATGGACACCAAGGGAAAACATCTGCTCAGACTTTTACACTGAATGCTGGAATATGAATAAAAGTGTTACTGGGGAAATCTCGGAAGAACAAGATCTCAGTATTCCTCAGATATGCCCCTTGCAGCTTCAACTAGGTGACAGTCTCTTCATCTCCTCTGAGCCATCCTTTCAGTCCTACGGAATGAATTTGGTAAATGTCTCCGAAGAAGAATTCATCAAGTGCCCTAAAGCTGGTTTTCTTCAAGAGGCGTTGATTTTTGTTTGCCAGATAAGAGGGCTGCACCAAGTTGACCCTAAGTGGCTTGGTGTTGGAACTCATTACTTTGCAGAGCTTCATAAGAGAGGCCCACTATTGTGCAATATGGGCCTTCGTCTGAACATAACCGTGAAGCAGCAGTTTTGCCAACAGTCTCCACATGCTCCATTATGCTCTGGGCACGGAAAATGTCTAAGCCACGTTTGGGAAAAAGCATATAATTGCCATTGTTCCTCAGAGTATTCTGGAAGATTCTGCCAGAAGTTTGATATGTGCTCCACCAAACCTTGCCACAACAATGCCTCCTGCACTGCGAAATCAGAACTTTCTGGAGATTCTTACGAATGCACGTGTCCTCCAAAATTTTCAGGTATTTCTTCTCCCCTCTAGGAATAAATGTCACATAGATAATACATTTTCCTTAATGGATAGTAAAACAGTGAGAACATCATTAGCAAGGTTTTTGTAAAATTTGACTGTCCACTGCCACCACCACACCTGCTTTATGTGTACTGACTTCTGGGAGACTGTGCAGTCATCTGAAGACAGTTGGTACTCGTTTACATTCATGTGTGCACTGTGGGGAAAAACAGAGTAAGTTCTTATCATACTTCTTTCCCACTTAAGCATGAGACATTGGTAAATACTTGTGAACTTACAGAAGTAACTGATTTCTTTGTCTCTTTGTTCAGCAGTTCAAGTTATTACACCAGGTAACATAAATCATTTGGGGTAAGCTCCCCAAAAAAATAGTTAATTAACCAAACTGCTGAAAAACTGCAAACAGTATTGTTGAAAGGGACCTTTTTTTCAACCTGCCACAAAACCTCCCTTTTCAGTTTTAAATTACATTAGAGAATTTTTTTAAATCAAAATTTGTTTTTAATTGAAAAGTCAAACATTTAATTATAAGAGCAAGCAAAAAAAAAATAAAATTCTCTTTTCTTCCAGAATGTGTTATGCTGTAAAGTTCCTTTCCAAATGAGTTTGCTAAACATATAAATTAAATATTTCACAACTGAAAAAAAAACAAAACACCTAATTCTATCTAGTAAATATTGCAGTACTTACCTAAAACCCATTGAAGAAACTTAGTCTAGATTTGGGATTGGACTGCCAGAGAGTACTGCATAATTAAATACATTCTTACCTAACTATTACCTCCATTTCATGGAGGAAGAAAAGAGGATGAAGGAAATTATGGGTATATTGTTCCTGTATTCAGAGCAATGGAGTTCAGAAATCCTTTAGAAAGTACCAGAAATATTCATTCACATCACAAAACGGATTGTTGTAGTTATTTTTGTATGTGTGGAGCAGAACACTAGCAATGTTCCTTTGATGGACCGCACTTCTGTGCTCTCGCAGGAGCAACGCTACGCTATGAAACAGCTGATGAGTCAGGAAAAAGTGAGGATCACAGAATACAGAAAAGAAGGTTCTGTTGCATAAAGTTTGCTGTAGTTTATTTTTAATTGCTTTTCAAACTGCATAATAATTTGGTTACTAATGCATTTGCAAATAGAAATTATTCAGGTATGAATAAGTCAATGTTCTGAGAAAAATATTTTTATAATTATTCAAAGTTTAGTAAAATAGTGGAAAAGTGATGGTACACAGTATGTTATCTATTTCTTTTACAATTTCTGCAGGTTGTGTAAGATGCTTTGAAAATAATAAAATCAAATAATGTCTGATACTACTTTAATTTGAAGTAATGGAGAGATTCTCAAGAAATCACATTAAAAGAATTCGTCATACTTAAAGTTATCAATAAGTAATGCTTAAAATCTTTTGTTAGCCTATATGGGACGGTGTTGGCTAGTATAATTCTGTACTGGCAATACTGGTCCAGTAAATAAACTGTATGTAAACAAGATCTAGGAGATTAAACCATCATATATTATAGACGTGGCTACATAAAAGCAAGGGAGGAAAAAAGTGCCTCACATAAAATGAAGTCTATTAGAAATTTGAAAAGGTGTTGAAGTGTGAATAATTTCATGGCAACAACTGAAGTGATAAGCATAATTATATGCTATTTAGACCCATATGCTGTAATAGCATAAACAACTTATAATTGGAATTGTAATTTCCGGAAAGCTGCATATTAAGAAAAAATCAGTGAAATTGGACTCCACATCTTTTGTTCACAATGCTGGAAGAAACTGTAGGGTATATTCATGTCATAAAGAAACAAATAGTACAGTATTAATAGCATTTCTGCATTTTAGCTATAAGTGCATTTGTAACTCGATGACAGATGAGGTTCAGCACCGTAGCTCATAATACGGCAGCTGAATATCTTTCTGCCTTGCTTTAGAACTTAAATAATTTTGGTGAAAACTAGCGACCAACGTTAGCACAATTACCTATCTAACCATCCGCCTATATATTAAACATAATGTTTTATTTTACATATACATTTGACATTTCAGGAAAAAATATAAATATTTACTGAAGTTCAGTGTTCCTATTATCCCTTTTACATAGGTAAAAATTGTACAGAAATAGTTGGACAGTGCCAGCCACATACATGTGTCAATGGTAACTGCAGCAATGTTACTCCAAATACTTTTCTTTGTGAATGTGACAAGGGATTTACAGGTAAGAAACATCTTCGTTTCCTGTCTTATAATAATAGTTTCTTGTGTTATAATAATGGTGTAAACTTTTGCTTTATTAAAATATTTATTTTAGATGATTGTTGCTCAGTCTGCTCCTTACTCAGATGTTTTTAAACAGGCTTTGTAAAATGATGAAATCAGGCTTCCATATGGCTATTCTAAAATATGTACTAAAGTAAAACAGTATAAATGGTAGAGGCTTTTTGTAATTGGATTCCATCCATGATTACCCTTTTCCTATTGGCAGTATGACAAAGGAATACTCATAATCACTAACTCACTGGTTCTCAAATACAGATTTTGCAATAATAACATCAGAAATTCTTGATGGATGATTTAGAATGATCATGACACCTGTATTCATAATTTCAGCATCCTTTTAATAGATGCCCTAGAAAAATGAGATGGAAATAATTTAAAGAGCCAATAACCTCATGGTTTAGTGGTGACTTGATTAAAAAAATATATCTCAGAAGCTAATCGGTTTACTTATGATATATTGGACAAAAAAATGCTTTCATGAGAAAAGCTTGAATTAGAATATGTATCTAAAGCCACCATATTGTAAACACTTTTTCTTTGGGGTCAGGATAGCAGCCAAATTTAAAACAGTATTCATACTTGTACTTCACAGCAGAGATTTACTATACGAGAAGTAGCAATACTCAGAAGAACATTCTTTAAGAATGAGCTAAGATTAAAGCTAGCACTTGAATATCCAAGGACAGTAAAACTTTTAAAAATATCTCTTTCTTGGAAGCATCAGTTATTCCTGTCAATCCTAGAATATAAACAAATCATTGCACTGAGATGCAGAGTTAAAAGGAAAATGAAAAAAAGAAGAAAAGAAGCATAAGGGAGTTAGAGGGATCCAAGAGCCGTAGTGAAAGACTGAACATTCTTGTTACCATTTTAGTTAAGTCTGTATAGAACTATATTTTTAAAAGTGGGATAGACATACTTAGTACTAAATTCCTAGTAAATCTGTTTTATGTTACTCTCCTTTTCTTCCCTTTTCTTCTCTGTAGAGAGCATCACGGTTAACATGATGACATGGTTAACATGGTTAACATAAAAAAAACCCTGTGTTTTTCAAAGGAGGAAAGTCCATTAGTAAAGTTTGCTCAAACTAGCTTTTCCTCCACACATGGTCTATATCTTTTTAGAACACTTACTGTTGTCCCTTTGTAAGGTCCCAGTCCAATTGGTCTGGGAGGGGTTCGGAATGGTTCCGTGGATGCAATTAGGACACAAACGAGGTCAAATGTGGCTTGCTGTAGCTTTACTACTGTTACCTTAACATAATGCTAAATGGAGATAGAGAAAAGGCAGAGGTATAGAAAAGAAGGAAAAGAGAAGAAGCGTCTCAGAGTAATGCAAGAAAAAGGCACCACCAGCAGGTCTGCCTCGGTCTGCGCCATACGACGAGCTGGAGGTCCTCCAGAGTCAACAGTGTCCCGTTGACCCGTGATTCTCAGGCCTCTCGAGTCATAACGATGGTGAGGGTCGACAGTGGTGAGGGTCCCATTGGCAGAGGGTGGGGCAATGGTAATTTATGGTCCCTGTTGACTTGTAGTTTGACCAATCAACGTGACAGTTACCTGTGGTCCTCCAATTATTGTCC
>JAOXNO010000024.1:91980715-92004389 GCA_028565335.1 Limnodromus scolopaceus
GGTTGCCCAGGGAGGTGGTTGAGGCCCCTTCCCTGGAGACATTCAAGGTGAGGCTCAATGAGGCCCTGGGCAACCTGATCTAGTTGGGGTTGTCCCTGCTGACTGCGAGGGGGTCGGACTAGATGACCTTTGGAGGTCCCTTCCGGCCTGGATGATTCTATGATTCTATTATTCTAGATGAAAGTGATCTGTGGATTAAGATACTCAACTCTTCTCCAGACTACAGACTTATTCTATGCTAGAGACTATATCTGTCAGTCTCAGAAGACCCAGAAGTGAAAATAAAAATGCAAAGGTCATCTCCCTATTCTGATTCAGCTACTATACATGCTTTTTTAGGAACAGCAAGTCCACAACATTTCATTCTCATCATGTTTGATTAGGATACCTTAATGAAGGCTATTTTGCCCGAGAGTGATTCAGGGAACCAAGGCCCTGAAGAAACTAGTTCAGCAATAAAGGAATATTCTAGTTTGAGAGTTAAGGTAAACGCCTTTAAGTTAGGTGATGAGAATACTTTACAGGACTTTTCATATGTCTTTTGAGGTTAAAGCAGTTTAGGCAAGTATCACTTGACTGCTAGATAACTCTAGTACAAATAGCTATAATTTACTCTTACAAACATGGCACAGATCAATCTATCTTAGCTAGTAATAAAGATATATACACAAGAAACACTTGTTAGAACTACACCAAATGACATGAATTAACTTGTCTGACCTAGTAGATTTAAGTTTTCCTAAATGTCCTCTCCTGGCTGGCATAGTTTCATGACTACTTCTGCAGCCTCTTTTTCAAAACTTCTTATGAGTTTCGATAATCTTCCTGTATAACCCATTTTTTTTTGTCTTTACTGAAAGAAAACCATCGCTATCTTATAACAATTTTCATGTTTGTCGAGTATATCAACTTAATGTTAGGTATACTCAATGAATATAATGACTGAATATATGTCTGACAGCACTTTACAATAGACAAGTATAATTACACTGGAACAACACTGGACACGTATGCTTCTTCTAGTTTACTGTTAATTACTAGAGTAGCTTCAGATGCTGAGAAGCTCAGTGATCCTTTTGAAGGAGTCAGCTAACTTGCACTCAAGTTTCCCTATAATTAACATGATACCAAGGTAAATTCCAGTGACCTTTCACAGGGCTAAATGTAAATCAAGACCTTGGAAAGTAAATTGTACATTTCACCAACACTCTAATCCATTATGGCAACTAGTAAATCTTTAACAAATTAATTGTAACAAATTATTCTTAAAAATTGGGGAAGACTACTGACCATGAGTTGAATAACAATACTTTGTTCTACAGTAAAAAGTGGAAATTGCCCTATTATAAGAGAAGTAAGACTGTCAGCTCTAAAATAACTTGGAAATACATGACAATGTGCAAACATTTGTGGGTGTTGTACAGATTTTAAGTATGATGCTTATAAAATGCTCTGTGTATGCATGCTTGAGCTGTGAAGACATGAGCAGTTTGGATGATGAAATGTAGGACAGAATATTAAAAGATGACTCAGTTCAGGAAATGGTTTTTCTATGCATTTTCAGTTTTGCAAAAGCACGTTGTTTGTCAATACTGACAACAGTGTCATCTTAAAAATTTGGATGAAAAGAAGTTTATTTATCACCTTAATTTTTTGTTTAATTATCTGGGCTTGTAAAACGTTTTTTACCCTGACATAATGATTTTAAACTATATTCTGTTCTTTTACAAGTAAAATTATCCCTACAAAATATAAACCATAACAACTGATTTAATAGCTGCTTTATTTAAAAAAAAAAAAAAAAAGGTAAAGTTATTTTTCATTACTGTCTCAAAATTCATTAAAAGCTGAGATCCAACCAGCTTCTGCCTGCATAATGGAAGCTCTAAGATACAGTTAGTGTGTGCCTACAGTCTACAAAATCCACAAGAGACCACAGATGCAAGTTGTATCCAAGAACCATCATACATCAGTCTTACACAGCCAGTAAAATTTACATTCAAGGATGAACCAAATGGGATATAACATTTGAGAAAAGTAGGTGGGCATCAGGACTAAAAAACAAGACACACCTACTCTCATTTGTATTTGATGGAAAAACAGGCTCATGACATAGGAGGTAGCATAACGCAATATTGATACCAAAAAAAAAAAAGATGTTTTTTATCCTTTCCTGAAAATTAATTCATAATTCATATAGATTAAAACAAGTCCAAAAGAATAGATGGGCCCATTAATGACATATTCACTGTCATACAGGTCCTAGCACTTAAATTGCACTGATGCATATATATTGATGAAATTATACAGATTGTGACCTTTGCAAACCAAAAGCCATTACGGGTCAAGAGCCTTTTGATTTTTCAGGAAGGCATAATCATGACTAGACAAGCCAAGTCCACCTGTTATCAGCAGGAGATATACCTAATAAGGTCAGGCACATTTACTGTTTTGTGCTTTAAATCATCTAAAAATCTCATGCCATTTTTTCTAGCGTCTTCTTTTGCATTCTGATAGTGCAGGTAACTTTTTCAACTTAGAAAATAAAACAGTTATACTGAAAGAATTATTTCATTTGGCATTGACCATGTGCTTTGGACTAAACTACATATTTAAATGATATCTTTCAACAACTGATTGCAAATAGTTTTATTCATGTGACTTAAAAGAGACATGCGTTGATAAAGGCCTCACTATATAAAATATTGCCTTGAGTTCTCAAAAGCAAGAAGTGGAAGAATATTGTTAATATTTCAATACCCTTGATGACTATACAGTTAACACATCAACATGGTCTTCTGGAAAACAGATCTTCTTGAGGAAGCCTTACATTATCTTTATGCACTAAATTCAGACTTTGGAAAATAACAGCATTTGTAAAGTGCTAAAATATATTGCAGTATGGAAAAGGTACAAACAAAACTGATTGAAATTTCAGATTTAAACATAAATCATTAACTTGTGTTATTATTGTTCATACTCTTCAGTATTAGTTTCCATGTATAATAGAAAACATGAAATCACCATTTGTAAACCTTTTAAAACTAGAAGAGTGTGAATAATGGTGCTGCGGGTGATGCAACTGCAGCTTTTGATGCAGACAAATAGAATCTCACATAAATAGGAGAAAAGAAAACATCGTCTTTACAAAGAGCTTTCATACTTGCAAAAGAAGGGGCTGTTACTTAATGCTGTCATTATTTTAAAAGCTGGAAAATTATCATAGAAAAATGCAAGAGGGTGGGATACCAAGAAGTAATCTAGAACCCATCATCTTCGTTCAGGGGGTTTATGTATATTTATCATGATAGGGGGTTTCTGTTATGAGCTGTTGGCTGCCTGGTGCTGGACACAGCTGGTTCCAGCAAGCTCTGACTGACCCACCGCAGGGCATGGTTGAGTCACAGAGGTGGTGCCTCTGGGAAGAGGTATTTAAAGAAGGGCAAAATACTGCACAGGCAGACGAGTGAAGGGAAAAAAAAAAAAAAAAAAAAAGTGTGAGAAACAGCCCTGTAGATGTCAAGGTGAGAGAAGAAGGAGGGGAGCTGGTGCTCCAGGTGCTGGGGCAGAGATTCCCCTGCAGCCCATGGAGAGACCACGGTGGAGAAGGTATTTTCCCACAGAATGTATAGGAGTCTGGAGTGGCATGAAGTTGGGCTCGGAAGAGGGGGGGAGGAAAGGTGTAGTTTTAATGTTTGTCTTCGTTGACTTCTCAATACCTAAATCTATTTTAATTACCAATAAATTAAATTAAACTAATTTCCCCCAAGTCAAGTCTGATTTGCCCACAGCAGTAGTTGTTAAGCAACCTACCTGTCCTTATCGCAACCCACAAGCTTTCTCATTCCTGTTCTTTCTATTTTCTGGCCCTGTCCTGTTGAGGAGGGGCAGTGAACAAGCAACGAGGTGGGCATTTGCCCTTAGCCAAGGTTAAACCATCACAATCCTTCATACCAATATTTTTCTCACATGTTCCTAAGGATCGCCAAAGATAGAGACTTGATAATCTCCCAAGGCATTCTGTTGTACCCACACCACTAAAAGTTTTCTTAACAACTGATTTAAACCTTTTTTTTGCAAAGTTATGTTTAGCGCTATGACTTCAGCATAGCAAACAGAACTGTATTCTGTATTTGCAACAGTCTTTGATGTACTTAAAGATGGTTATATCTCTATTCAGTCTTCTCTTCCTTAGTCTACCCCAAATACATTAGCCTCTTTGCTGTTTTCTAGGTGCTTTGGTCCAGACTTTTTCTGAGGCCAGATAGTAAACTGGCTCATCTATAACTCTTTGTTTTCTTTTCTTTCCTTTCTGAAGTTAGGCATTACACTTAAATCCATTATTTCAGTGAAATGAGCTCATATGCGAGGCAGGGACCTGAAGACAATTACATGGGGTTTTTTTTGCAAAAGTGTGTATTTTCTACAGAGTAATAAAACCTATTTATTTAAACATTATTTCAGATTAAAAACCAAACCCAATCAAGCAAAAAACACCCTGTATGTTTCCTTGTTCTGTCAGGAATGGAGACACAAAACATAAACAGGAAGGTTTCCTCCAAATATAATGTAGTTTCCTTCTAACAACCCAAGTAGTTGTAAAGTCTCTATCAGTTGTACCATGAAGACAGCAATGCTCAGAATGGCACTGAGTATAGGTTTAATAATAATTTTGGTGTACTGAGAAAAGACAATGGCAGATGAAAGAATCCTCAGATGCGTGCATTTCTTTTGAAGAAGGTAGAATTAGCTGCGTAATTCTGAGCCCACTTAACTCAAATGTTAATATCTAGTTTAAACAGGCAGTCATTAAATATGGGTAACTAGACCAAACAAACACAGTCAGAAAATCTTCAGACCAAATTCTAGGTAAAATTTCTTTTAATGACAATAAACCAATATTCAGATATATAGCAATACATTGTAGGACACCCGATGGATCAGCTCTGCATCCCCAATTCTGAAGCATGGCATCTGCAGCATCAGCTCTTTTTCCTGTAGTCTTGTGTACACTATAAAGGCACTTCCAGCCATGCTACGAGTTACGGGCAGCTTCATTAGCTTGTTACACAACTTTATATCAATAATTGACCATTTGTGTGCATTGCACTGCAGTCTTTGATATGTTTCTGTACTTTCAAATTTTCTGCTTCGAACTCGCTGGGACCCCTGCTGTGGTCTTGTGCTTATTCACTTTTACATACTTGTCTAGTCTGCAGCAGCTCACGGTGCGCAGCACTGGTATTTAAAAGCATAACACTGTATATATATCACTTTCTCAACCAATTATTATTAATATCTGACTGCAATTTTGTTACAGCTTTAAATGCCGTGCTTTTCCGATTCTAGCATGGCCATAATATGAAGTCAGTGGAGACAGACATTTTGATCTTACTTGGTCTGCCCTAGAATTGTCTCCACTGACAACAAAGATATCTACAGAAAGCAAGCTGCTGGAAGATGATAGGCACAGAAGGTGGTATCAGCTAAAAGACTGAATAGAGATGAGGAATCAGAGAAAGACATTTTAAATTTAGTAATTAGCATTTAAAGAAAAAAAATAGCTGAAAACAAAAGAAGAGGAAAAACAATGAAAAATAAAATGAATGGAAGTGCTTGAAATAAAAGCAAAGCCAAGCTTTGCAAAAAGCCAAAAATTGAGTGTGAGGAATACCAGTTATGCATGGGAGTCTAGGGTAGCCGACGAGGCTGATGAATGAGAGGTAGCTCAAATGTGATATTCTTTGTTAACTGTAAACCACAACAAATACCCAAGAACAAAAGAGCTCTACCCTGGCACAATGCTGGGTCTGAAATGGGAGACAGGCCAAAGGCTCCATTAAGTCCGCGAAATACATCACTATTCATTTTTATGGAAGCGGTTGGATACTGAGGTGATGGATGAATAGGCAGATAGGTAGATAATGCAACAAACAGAGATTGCTCACGGTTCGACTGTCATTATTCATATTTAGCAACCACAGTTGGATTGGCGAAGACAAAACATACATTGCAATAGATTGGGTTAATATTGATGAAAACATAGAGATGTAATATTTCTTTTTAGCGTTGCCTGTGCTGCCATTTCACTTACAGAGTTATATATTACACTTACTGAGAGAAAAAGAACACAAGGTGATACGAAAACTTGAGTATAGGCAGATACTGAAGTCTCACAAACTCTGAAAAAGCGTATATTAAAAATAATAATAATTCTAGAAAGAGGACAAACACCGTGGGAAATAATAAAGGTGACACAGGCAGTAAAGCTACAGCCACTCTGAACAGAGGACTGTTTAAAATTCTCAACATTAAGGAAGTAACACATTTTTAAAAGAAAAATAGTTTGAAATCAAATCCATAGTTTATGAGCAGAGTTAAAAGGCATATGTTACTATTTCACAGTGGCGTGATAATAATGGCTTATGAAATCCATACAGAGGAGGAAAAGAAAGAGAATAAGATAGAATGCCATGACCTTAAAAAAAAGAGAAGATATTGTTTCTTTTTTTTCTCTTTTTTCTCTTTTTTCTCTTTTTTCTCTTTTTTCTCTCTTTTCTCTTTTTTTTCAGTTCAGTGCCTTACATTAAGCCTAGCTGTAATTCCAGTTACTGTTTTGCTAAGGATCGTGAAAGCAAAAATATCTTTTCTCCAAACACTTTAAGACTGAAATAACAGGTCTGCTGAATTCTAGGAAACTGTGACTAAAGCTCCAAAGTCACTTACCAGGACACCATGGGAGGCAAGAATACAGCTCAGGTGCCATACATAAATCCCTGCTTATTTACTGGATAAATGTAATCACAGTGGATTTCTGTATGCATAAATGAATTGCATACATTAATGTATCCTAGTGCATTATGAATACATACATGTAATTCATGATACGTTCTATGCAGGACATATCAACAGAAAGTGACTGATTAACCAAAATCTGTTTTCATGAAAAGGGAAGTTTTTTGATAGTACCTACAATAGCAAAAAATTATACGCAACAATATAAATCATAGTACCTGACTGCTTACCTATTAATAAAAATGAGTGTTAATATCATGAACTATTGTATATCCACAGTGATTTTACTGCACCTTCGCATAGGAAATATATAATACCTGCCTTGCTTTAATATTACAAAGATCTGGTGAAAAAGCCAGAGCAATCAAATAAAATATTCATCTTTAAACATTCAAAAGCATTGTGGTTCGCAAATATGTATCAGACAACCACGTAGAAAGCTGATTGCATTTGGAAATGTAAACCTACAAAGACTGGTTCTTACAGAAGTGAGGTGTGCAAATATGCATGAGAGATGATCAGGAGTGATTTAACAATAAGCCAGTAACGACTTGAGTACTGAAGGTAACGCTGTGCGAATGAAATTTGCTAAATATACCAGTTAGGATGCTCCGTCAATAATAAGGAGAATTAGAAAAGTTTTACAGGAAGATTTGGGCGATCCGGAAGACTGGAGTAATAAAAGCATTAAGTGTTATATTTTTAAAGAGGTGTTTTTTTTTTTTTTAAAGTCTGACAAAACCATGAGCTCAATAATAAATGGAGAAGAAAACCCATGTATTTTGACTGATCTCAAAGAAACCCACACAGAGCTAAGAGTACAGTACCATCATGAAGAAGGCAATTGCAATCTTGTGGCATTTTACTCAAGGTATTTCTAACTGACCTGTGGAGGTATTCACACCTTTACAAAGTACAGTAATGGAGTAAGAAACTCAGTTGACATATATTGTGTAAAGTTCTGCTTATCTTCATGAAAGAAAAATGAAGTTGGGCAAGTCATGCACAAAGGAGTGAAGACAAGGCTATATGAACTTTTATTTTTGGTAGTCTAGCAAAACACAGTGTGAGAAGAAATATGCTGTTTTGTTTTCTAAGTGGAGTTTGAAAGACTTCTGTCATTGTGCTACTGTGGATGTCCTGTAGAACAAAAAACCTAGCTTGTGAAACCAATGAGCTGACTAATTGTAAAATGAATCATGAAATGGTTCAGGATGAAAGTGACATCTGGGGGTCTTCTGGTCCAAACCCCCTACTCAAGCAAGGACACCTAGATACAGTTTCCCAGGACCATGTCCAGATGGCTTTTGAGAACCAAGGATGGAGACTCTACAACTACAACTCTACAACTTCTCAGGGCAACTTGTGCCAGTGCTGTTACACTGTGAAAAAAAGTTTTTCCTGAGGTTCAAACGGAACCTCCTGTGTTTCAGTTTGCGCCCATTGCCTCTGATCCTGTCCCTGGACACAGTGGACAACTCTGTCTTCTCTACATACTCCCTTCAGGTATATATATACATTGATGAGTTCCACCCTGAGCCTTCTCTTTTCTCTGGGATCAGTTTTCCCAGTCTTTCCTCACAGGAGAGATGCTCCAATCTGTTCATTATTTTAGTGGACCACTCTCTCCAGTATTCCCATGTCTCTCTTATACTGGTGAGCCCAGAACTGGACACAGTACTCCAGGTGTGGCCTCAGTACCAGTGCTGAGTAGAGAAGAAGGGTCATTTCCCTTGATGTGTTGGCAACACTCCTGTGAACGTAGCCCAGGATAACATTAACCTTTGTGGTAAAAGGAACACTGCTGGTATATGTTCAACTTGATGTTCACCAGGAGCCCCAGGTTGTTCTCTGCAAAACTGCTTTTCAGTTGGTCAGCCTCCAGCATGTACTGGTGCTTGGGGTTATTCCTCCTCAGGTGCAGGATTTGGCACTTCCCCTTGTGGAACTTCATGAGGTTCATACCAGACTACTTTTCAAGCCTGTCAATGTCTGTCTGGGTGGCAGCACAATCCCCTAGGGTATCATTCACTCCTTCTGTTTTTATGTCTTCTGAAAACTTGCTAAGGGTACACTCTGTGCCATCACCCAGATCATTAACAGGTCTTTTTCAAGCAGATCCTTGAAGAGGCCAGAGTCTCAAGTCCTGTGTTTGAATCTTGCTTTTTCCCCCTCCTTTCTCCTCTCAGGATTCTGGACTACATCTTTTCATGATCGCTTCAGCCAAGTCTGCCTTAGACCTTCAAATCCCCAAATGAGCTTATCCTTGTTTGTGAGTATGAGGTCCACCAGAGAACGTCTTCTCATTAGTCCCTCTATGACTTGGGTCGCTTGTGGCTAACGCTCCCCAGGAATCTCTCGGATTGCTTATGCCCTGCTATGTTGTTCCTCCAGCAGATACTAGGCTAGTTGAAGTTTCCCATGAGGAAAAGATCCTGTGAATGTGAGACTGCTTCTAGCCATCTGGAGAAGGCACCATCTACTTGTTCTTCCTGGTCGGGCAGCCTATAGCAGACACACCTTACAGACACCCATACCACTCTACTCTTTCATCCTCACCCATAAGCTCTCCCTCAGCTCATCATCCACACCCAGGTGGAGCTCCATGCCTTCCAGCTGTTTTCTCACATAGAATCAAGTCTTCTCTGTCCTTCCTAAAGAGCTTACATTCCTCCATTGAAGCACTCTTTATATGAGCCATCCCACCAAGTCTCTGTGACGCCAACAAGATCAGAGCCCTATAACAGCACACAGATCTCCAGTTCCTCATGTTATTCCCCATGCTGTGTGCATTTGTGCACAGGTACTTCAGAAAAAGCCCCCAGCATGCTGGTTTCCCAAAAATGGATGGCTGTTTTTTTTCTGTAGTAATGCTCTGCGGGCACTCCCATGCTTTCCTGCAAATACTGGAGGTGATCCTGCTTAAGCCGTGTTTCTTTAGTTTTGTGTTCCCTTTCATTCACATCACTTTGGGCACACGACACAAGCTGTTTGTTTTAATTTCTGAGCAAGGTGGAATTGTAACTCCTCAAGCAGTCTGTCAGAGCCCTGTTCAAGTCCCAGTGCCCCACATTAGGAGCCAATAATTCGGTTGTGGTTTGTGCCGGACTGGCCACTGAAAAAAACCAGATGCTGACCCCCATCAGAGAAGGGAGAGCATCTCCCTTTCAGAGAGGAGGAAGAGAGGAAAATAGTTTAGAAGAAAAATGAACTACTTTAATGAAATATTAATGATAAAATAATAATTAAAAAAAGAAAATAATGAAATATATACAAAATATACAAAACTGTATCGAGTTGCTAGTATGACAGTCACATCACCAACAGGCACTGGGAAAGTCCCAGAGTGGACTCAACAATGGATGAGAACTGGATTCTTGATCTAGATTCAGGAACAGAGATTCCTCCTCGTATGCCAGCCATTGAAGAATGAGGCTGACTCTTTTATTTCTCAGCTTTCACACTGATCATGATGCAGATGGGTTGGAATACCCTGTTGGTCAGTTTTGGGTCACCTGTCCTGTCTGCTCCTCCCCACAGCTGTGATCCCTCTACGCTTGTCTGCTTCCAACCCGCTAACGAGGCAAATAATAAAGTTACCTGACCTTGGTTGTTATAGCAGTAAGTATAAGCAGGAGCCTCTCTGCACACCATTCCTTAGCATAAATTATAAACAATCAGGTCTTACCTCTCTGGAAGCGGACAGTGTCTGACAAATATGCTATTAATTTCAGAAAGTTCAGTTAGTTAGAAGAAGCTAGCTGAAAACTAAAATTACTGAACAGAAAATTGATTCTGTTTTACCTCAAACCGGGACAGACTCTGCAGTTCAAGAAGTCCTTTTAATTTGTGTATTCCCATGAGGCAGCTCTAACCTGTATTTATCCTACAACAGAAGGTTCTTAGATGCCAACATTTGTGGCAACTAAATAACTGTGAAAGAACTACACATTCTAGCTTGATTTTTTATTTAGTTTAGGACCTCTCATGCAAATTTTTGCCACCAAGTAGCATTACATTTTCAGTATAATGTGCTTCTGTGAATACCATGTAATATTATCAATTCAGCTCACTCACTATCTTTTTCATATGAGTCCTCAATGAATACTAATTGGCAAAACGAAGTCCAAAAGGGCAGTTGAGATGATTGGAGAAAAAGAAATACTGAAAAAGAAGAATAAATTATACAGCTAAAGAAAACTGTAATAGACAGAATAACTGTAGAAGAAACCAAGAACTTGTTGATGTAGAATAAACTAAGGATAATTTATTAATTATTAAGAGTATTTATTAACTTTTATTAAAGAAGAAAATAAATAAAGAATCTTAGTTAAAATATAAGAGAAATAAAGGAAAAATAACAGAAGGTTAACTTCATAATCTAGTTTCTATGGTAACCGTAAGAAGTAAAAGGCGATGGTGTCACAGCTGACTTGTACACAACAGTAAAATAAATAAGTTAGTATTTCCTAGCAGGAGAGACTGTATCACATCCATAAGTTGTAATGAGGTTAGTTATCTCTTTAAAACCCCTTACACCGAACTACCTTTTGTCTATTATACGCCAAAAAAAATAACATACCAGCAGCACAGATGATAACGAGGTAAATATTTTCTTAATGTCAATATGTGTTATTTCACTTGGCTTCATCCCCACAAATTAATCTTGTGCTGGCTTTCTTCACATAGTAGGTTGTATTTACAAAACCAATTTTAAATCACATCATCAACATCCGGGCAGAAATGGTAGTAGCTATATTTGCTTAGCTGATTTGATTGCAGCTTATATGTTACTACTACTTTTGCAGAAGAATAAAAAAAAAATGTTTCTTTAAAATAAAAATGGGACCAGTTCACAAACACTTTGCTCCACAAAAAGTAGATAGTTTGGTCTATATCTCACCACCACGATTCCTGTAAATTTTACCCATTCTGAAAAATGGGTAAAAAAATTTTTCTTCATCCCCCCCGCCCCCCACTCCTCTCCAAAGCTCTGCAGTGCCAGACTTCCATCAGAATATCCTAAGTCTCAAACTGTTAATTGTGTTTCTTTAGACAGATGGGCTTTCCAGGTGAGTTTTTGCAGAGCCATTATAAATTCAAAATGGAAAGATTCAGTTTTGTGGCTTCTTAATGAAAAATCAGTCTCAGGTTTGTAGCCATTGTCATTGGAAGCCAATTCTGGCTATTAAACCATTTTGTAGCCAATTAGTATGATAAATGCCACGAGAATATTTTGTACTCTTCACTGCAGTCACTTTGAATGGTGTCTTTTGTCCGGGCAGCTTGAATTAGGTTCTGCTTGAAGGCCTTGGCAACGTCAGTAAAGGTTTTCTGACTCAGCAAATTACTCTTAGCCTTTAGTTTTCCATATCGTGGTGGTATTGCTGCCACCCTGCTAAAGATTTGTCTTAAGCATGTCCATGTAATGTTTCATCAGTCTTCTTTTCAGCCTTTTTATGGATACATTATCTGGCCAGAGAAAATAGGTTTGATCTATCTATTACCTGACGTACAGACGCCTGGACCAGCGTGTTTGTGCTTAAAGAAGCGTACAGTTGTGCTGCTGATCTCAGTATTCAAAACTATGTTCTGTCACTTTATATCAGGAAAATCATTCATACAGACTCATGTGGGAAAGCATTGAGGTGTTTGTTCTGATAACTGCAAGTTTCTTAACTTCTGCGTGTTACATAAAACCGGTTTTGAAAAATGAATAGAACATGCTGTAACGCAAAATGTTTTTTTCTTCTTTAACACAGAGATGATATTTTAATGTCATGAAACAAAACTTAAATTATTGATGATACATGGCATACATCCGAGTATGTCCATAATCATTGGCAAAGAACAGCCTACAGTAGAGCAATTATATAAATTTTGATTTAGTACAAAATCTCTCATGTATATGCTGACAAATACAGATTCCTTTATGCCAACTCAGTACAACCTATAGGTTGCACTATAGAGCAAGCTATTGCATTGTAAATTTTTTGTCATTGAAAGACTTTCTGATTTAAACAAGGACCTCTGCCCTCATTCATTATGAAATAAAAGAAATATATTCGAAAACTTGTCTGAATAATTAATTTTTTCCTGAAGCCTTCAGAGAACCTGATAGCTGATAGTACTGAAGGTTTTGGATTGACTACATAACATTTTTGTTAAATTTCCCTTGTTGTACAAATCATATCGGCCTGATTAGTGTTGTGGTTTAATCCCAGTACGCAGCAGAGCACCACACAGACACTTGCTCACTCCCTGGGGGTGGGATGCGGGAGAGAATTAGAAAGGTAAAAGTGAGAAAACTCATGGGTTGAGATAAAGGAGATTTAAAAGGTAAAGCTGAAGCGGTCCACACAAGCAGAGCAAAATGAGGACTTCATTCACTACTTCCCATTGGCAGGCAGGTGGGAAGACAAACACTTTAACTCCGAACGTCCCCCCCTTCCTCCCTCTTCTCCCAGATTTTTATTGCTGAGTGTGTCCTCAGATGGTGTGGGAGATCCCTTTGATCAGCTGGCGGGGTGGGGTGAGAAGTAGAAAAGGTTTTGACTCTGTGTAAGCGCTCCTCAGCAACAGCTGAAACACCTCTGCACTATCAACACCGTTTCCATCACAAATACAAAACACAACACCATGCCAGCTACTATGAAGAAAATTAACTCCATGCCAGCCAAAACCCGTACAATGAGAAACTGAAGAGATTTGCTAGAAGTTTATTATCACCAGTGCTGACAGCCATAATTCTCCTTATATTATTTTTATCACAGAGAGAATCAATATGGTTGTTGTCATGCCCCAGAGATCATGTTTCTCTCTGTAGAGATTACTGTTAGTTTTTCACGTTAAAAGAATCTTCTTTATATGAAGTTTGCCAAAAGCACAGTCTTTCTGACTCACTAGTCTCTCCTATATTCCTGTATTTTGGTGGGAATACCATAAGTTTCTGTTGAATGGCTCTGTTACAGCTGTTCAGTAGTTTTAAGCTTCTCACAAAGGTGGTACTGCTCGTATCTGCTTCTTGATGGGTAGCTTAAGTTTCATTCAGCATTTTGTCAGACGTGATAGATGAATGATTTAATGGTGTTGAATTGCTCACTTTGCACCAGTGACTCAGGATTTCTCTTCCATCAGTTGACAGAATTTGATCATCTCCATTGAAATGTTGTGCAACAGCACCATCAAAGGGGAGTATATAATTTAAAGACACTGTAGAGGAGCTTGATGTGATACCATTTCGCATTTTGTTGACAATAATACTTTTCTTCATTAGTATTTTAAAAATTTCATTTATGGTAAGCAGCTTTCTTGTTTGCCAGTTTTTACACTTATATTTTGTGCCATATTTATGCTTTACAGTATTCTGATGAAATTGTTTAAAAAAAAAACCCAACACGTTTTACATTTGCCTTTGGCAAAGCAAAGAACTTCCTCTGAGGTAGGGCATGCTGCCTGACTTGCATCCTGACTGACAAAAAACAAAGAAATATAACAACAAATTCATCCTCGTATCATCTACTCCATCAGCCTTCTCCAGTGCAGGATCAGCTATACCTATAATGCTCCTTATAGGAAATAATATTTTATTTCGTTAGTCTGCTACAGGATAACTACTATATAAGTCCTAGACAGTGCCCCTTAACTTTTTTTTTTTTTTAGCACTTTCTATCACTAAGATATTTTTTACCTTAGTGATACTCCTTACCAGCAAGTGCTTGTCTGTTATCACTCCAGGAAGAAAGGCACTCGGACTCTGGAAAGTCTCATGCTAAATCATACTTTAAAATCTATCATTCTAACAAAATAAAGAAAGAGAAAATAGTATAGATAATCTTATATCCCTTCGGATTCTGATAACACTGAAGTGTGTGGCACTGGACGGACCTCCAGGCAGTGTGCACACTCCATCCTGTCGGTGGAAAGGATTACCCCATTTTGGTCAGTTGAGCTCTTATAGAGTTTTCTGATAAGGAAAATCCTGAAGTCTTTCTTGTACTTGAAAATTGCCACCACATTATCCACGAGCCTTTTTTTTTTTTTTTCTTAAGCTGAACTTAAGTTCATTCAAATTGCTGTTGTAAATTGTGTTCATTAACCTTTGGATAATTCTTGTTCTTTAAGCAGGATTTTCTTTTTTTTCACTGTTTCCTAGACTGACACAGTAATCTAACTGAGGTAGATGCAGATTATGTTTTCTTCAACTATTTATGGAAAGCAATGTCAAATGCACTATTAAATTTAACATAAAAGGCATTATAAGACTTGTTGTCCTTCATAAACCTGGTCTGACAAGATCTGTAGCTTACAACTCTATGTTGTCTTTTACGTCTGTCATTATATGCTATCTTTATTGTCTTCCAGGTGCGTGCAAATAGCTTGATTATTTGACATTTTCCATTTGATCTTTTAAAAAGCTAAACAACATTAAGAATGACTTCCATTAATTTCTTCTTCTCTGCTCTTATGAGTAATTGAATCTGAACCCTTTAATGTGTCACAATTGGTATTTAAACTGCAATTGTCAGGCATCTCGTGACATATAGCACCCCATAGGTTGATCATCTGGCAAGCAAACTGAGTGATACATAGGTAATTTTGACATCTGGAAAGTCTAAATTGTCTCACAGTGATAAATAGCAAATTGCTATGGCTAGGCTATGTATGAATCTAGAATTTTTGCTTCTCAGCTTGTTGTACTCAGCTTGAAGTGCTATATTAATCATTACCACCTGAAACTCGGTAGGACACTATTTTATTTTCTTCCCTAAAACTATGCTTATCTAGGCCCTTTCTTTAAATTAGAAGCCAAGGGTTTGTAATTTCATACCATCGATACCATCAACTTCATGTCATTGCAAAGATATATTTTTCTGACCTCTTCTGTTGTTTCACCATAGTGAAACTGTACTGCCTCAGTAGTAGCAAAATAACCAGCTGGCTCTTTATAAGACCAACAGCTGGCCTACCAGTTCCTGAACTCATTTGTCAGTAGTCACATACCGTTCTTTTTCTTCCTCCAGTTTTCCCACCCAGGCAGCTTCCAAATCTTCCAGTTGATATGTGAAGGCCAAGCATTTGTAAATTCCAAATATCACATCTGCATACCAGTTTTTCTATTTTTCTGCACTGAGGGAGTTAATATAGTCAAGAATAAAAGGAATAGTGCAGTATGTTTTAGAAAATATATTCAGATTATATGATCAGAGCAAGAAAAAACTGCATAATCTCACTCTGATTTTCCTCTCTATGGCTGTTAATCATCTGTTGACATAACTAATCGAAAAAAAGTGGGAGTAAAGTGCAAATTGTTTGTCTGAATATGGTAAATTAGTGTAACTTTCTCGTGTTTGATAGTGTAAATTGCAGAAAGCTTTACGAGTTTGCGTTATTTCAAATCTTTCATGTGTGTCCATTGCTCAGAACTACAACAGTGCCACACAGGGGTAAGGGCAGCTTCTGAGCCTTTAGGACTTTACAAAGTATCACTGTTGCCTTAATTTCTATCCGAAATCTAGCACGCACCTTGGACCTGTTAAAGGAGGTCCAGAGCAGGGCCACAAAAATGATCGGAGGGATGGAGCACCTCTCCTGTGAGGACAGGCTGAGGGAGTTGGAGTTCTACAGCCTGGAGAAGAGAAGACCCCAGGGAGATTTTATTGTGGCCTTTCAGTACTTAAAGGGGACCTACAGGAAAGATGGGGAGGGACTTTTTAGCAGGGTCTGTTGCAGTAGGCCAAGGGATGACTTAAACTAAAAGAAGGTAGATTTAGACTAGATCAAAGGATGAAGTTTTTTATGATGAGAGTGGTGAAACACTGGAACAAGTTGCTCAGAGAGCTGGTAGACACGCCATCCCTGGAAACATTCAAGGTCAGGCTGGATGGGGCTCTGAGCAACCTGATCTGGTTGAAGATGTCCCTGCTCAGTGCAGGAGGGTTGGACTAGATGAATCTAGTCCCAACCCAAATTCCAACCCAAATTATTCTATGATTCTATGACCCCAAATCAGAAACTATACCTAAAGAAAACAAATAGAGGAAAAAACATTTCACAGGTTAAAGAAAATACCTTTTTATTTATACAGAAAATATTTCCATTTATACAAGTATGTAATTTTTGCAACAGCACGAAATTACTGATTGACATTTTGTTTGTGGTGCTCTAAAAGCACGAAACTCTTTTCTAAATACTGTTATTTAGCCAGTTATTGCATAGATGAATATTCTTATCTAATTGTAGACTCTGCATGTTTCACTGGATTGCATCCTACTTTTCTGAAGTATTTTGAAATCCATATTCCATAGCAAAAAGCTGTCCCCAACACATTTTAATAATTTGTGATTACAGACTTTCATTTGTACCAAACTCTTTTTTCAGCGTGACCAACATGATTTTATGGATTTATTTCAGTGATCATTTACAAAGAATTGAAAACCCCAAGTCAAGCAGCATTCTGTAAATGAATACACATTTAGAGCTGCAAGAAATATGTTTTGAATTGAGTGAATTGCAGCTGCAAGATAACCATGGCTTTATTGTAAAAAGTAGCCAAACTGCGTCTTTTTCTGTACTTCAGTTTTAAATGAATTTTACATTTTGTGATTGGATTATTTACAACAAATTAAACTTGAATTAATTGTATAAATTTAGTAATCTTTACATCTTTAAAACAATGATGTTCCCCAGTATAGTGATCTTTTATGTCCACTGGTAGTATTAGATCACTGTAATTGCATTTCTATATAAAGATATTTTCTGAATATTTGTGTTTTAAACACAAGACAGAATTTTGTGAACCAAACATACAAGCATTCTGCATTAATGTTTTTGTGAAAGTAGTACGATCTTCTCCACAGGAAGTGGGTATAGTTCAGTTTTATTAAAATTCACATGATTGCCTGTAACTGTTGCTTCTCATGGTGTGGAGTGAAATCTTTCAGACCGATAGGAAAGAATTTCTCTAACTGTGTATAGTTTTTTTGAACTTCTGAGGGAATTTATAGAGTCTCCTAATTCTTGTATCTTCTCTCAACGTAGATCTAGTAGCATTAGGGTGTCAAGAAATAGATCACCTGATGCCCTTGGTGTATCTAATATTTAGAAGCATTGATGGGATCGCCTCTCAGTCTTCTTTTCTCCAGGCTAAACAGACGCAGTTCTATCAGGGTTTCCTCATAAGAGAGATTCTCCGTTCCCTTGGCCATCTTCTTAGCCCTCTGTTGGACTCCCTCCAATGGTTCCTTGTCTTTCTTGAACTGGGGAGCCCAGAACTGGACATGGCACCCCAGATGTGGTCTCACCAGGGAAGAGTAGAGGGGGAGGACAACCTCCCTCCACCTGCTGGCCATGCTCTTTTTAATGTACCCTAGATAGATTAGGTGGTAGCTGTTTAGAGGGTATTTTGTTTAATTTTGGATGTAGAGAGAACACAGTTGCCAAACTCCTGCCACCAGCATAGAAGCTTTCATGAGCTCCAAGCTGCAGTCTCTGCTTCCTCTTCATATCCACAGAGTCTTCCACGCTCAGACCTGTCACGCCTTTGAGTTGCCTGTGAAATATCCGATCACTGGACCTTGAGGTGTTCCACTACTGTAGGTTGATATAGATTGTTGATGACGTACAGTCATCACTTGATTTGTCCAAAAGAAATCTATTTCGCTGCAGGAATAAAGAGCTTAATAAGTATTCAGCACAAAAAACTACAGCTTCACAGTTTCTTACTGTTATTATTGGCCTTTAAAACCAGCAGGTACCTTCTACTCAATTAATTTTGTAGAAGATCACTTAGCAGGCACCATTTTATCAACACTTGACAACTAAAGAATGCTTTACTTATATCAGTAGTGAGCTTTGTTGCTATTGTTTTATAAAAAGCAAACATAATCAAAACTGTTCCTGAAACCAGTTTTAATCAAAATTCAAGAAGCCTTTATATAGCATGCTAAACTGTTGTACAATACAGAAGCTTGTGTGGATGCCTATTAACACAAGAAATCATACACGGAGTTCATCCCTGTAGAGAAATGCTGTGCTACGTGAGGAATAAAGTTTTTTTAAATTATGGAAATCACTGCAAACACAGAGAAGTTAGAAGTGTAAAGCAAACTGTATACATTTGCTGTTGACAATGATTCATTCTAAATATTTTCCTTTGGTTCAATGGGTATTACAAGGTAAACTTGTAATAGTTTTATTCTGATGGTACGCTGAACGGATTCAACACTCTCGAGTCTGAAAAAAAAAGAAATTCTGTAGGTTTCCTTGATTTAACATATATTGTTCACATGCAATTCTATTCAATACTGTTCAATTACTTTTTAAAAATTATGTTCATGGGGAAAAATTACTGCCATTAGTTTTCCTATATTTGAACTTTTCTTGTTGTTTTTATGAAGTCACTCTAGAGAATCCATGCTTTAGTTTGCTGCTGGCATCTGCTATTTTTCTCCCACTTAAGCCCTTAGTGCTCACTGGTCAACTTGTGGTAGTTTATTTGAATGTAAAGCCAGAGTGTACATGAGCAGTAATCTGAAATTCCTTTTGACATTAAGCATGGCTACAGGAGCAGATCAATCTCTAGTCAAGAGAACTGCATTGCTTCTTTGCCTCCTTTTGTTACTATGACTTATTTCTCCCCTCTGGCTTTTCAGCTTTCTCCCACGTTAATGGGTTCTCAACTCTGAGATACCTGATGTCTTGTCTTGTCATTAATCACCCTGAATTTAACAGATAGTACACCTTTCAGCAATATCCAGACTTTAACTTTGTCCACATACTAATGAATCAAGGTCATGAAAATACAGGATAGTGCCATTTGAAAGCAAAGCCTCTTTTCTTTTTATTTCAGGCAGTCTTCTATTTTAAGAAAATCTTTATACATAGTTTCAAAAGAATGGCAGCCTGATCATAGAATCATCAGAATCATAGAATGGTTTGGGTTGGAATGGACCCTAAAGATCATCAAGTTCCAACCCCTCTGCCATGGGCAGGGACACCTCCCACCAGACCAGGTTGCTCAAAGCCCCATCCAAACTGGTCCTGAATGCTTCCAGGGAACAGGCAGCTACAATTTCTTTGGGAAACCTGTTCCAGTGTCTCACCACCCTCACAGGAAAGAATTTCTTTCTAGTATCTAATCTAAGTCTCCCTTCTTTCAGTTTAAAACCATTACCCCTTGTCCTATGGCTCCACTCCCTGATAGAGTCCCTCCCCATCTCTCCTGTAGGCCCCCTTTAGGTACTGGAAGGCTGCTATAAGGTCTCCCCAGAGCCTTCTCTTCTCCAGGCTGAACAACTCCAACTCTCTCAGCCTGTCCTCATAAGAGAGGTGCCCCAGCCTCATCTTCATGGTCCTCCTTTGGACATGCTCCAACAGGTCCATGTCCTTCTTACATTGGGGGTTCCAACCCTGGACGCAGTATTCCAGGTAGGATCTCACGAGAATGGAATAGAGGAGGAAGAATCACCTCTCTCTCCCTGCTGGCCATGTTTCTTTTGATGCAGCCCAGAATTCGGTTGGCTTTCTGCGCTGCAAATGCACATTGCTGGCTCATGTTGAGCTTTTTTTCAACGAACACCCCCAAGTCCTTCTCCTCAGGGCTTCTCTCAAGCCGTTCTCTGCCCAACCTGTATTTGTGCTTGGGATTGCCTCAACCTTCGTGCAGAATCTTGCACTTGGCCTTGTTGAACTGCATGAGATTTGTACAGGCCCACCTCTCAAGCCTCTCTAGGTCCCTCTGGATCACATCCCTTCCCTTCAGCATGTTGACTGTGCCACCCAGCTTAGTATGTCAGCAAAATTGCTGAGGGTGCACTCAATCCCACTGTCCATATTGCCAACAAAGATGTTAAACAGCACCAGTCCCAGTACCACCCCCTGAGGAATGCTACTCATCACTGGTCTCCACTCGGATATCGAGCCATTGACTGCAACCCTTTGAGCATAGCCATCCAGCCAATTCCTTATCCACCGAGTGGTCCACCCATCAAATCCATGTCTCTCCAACCTAGAGACAAGGCTGTTGTGTGAGACAGTGTCAAATGCTTTGCACAAGTCCAGGTAGATGGCGTCAGTTGCTCTTCCCTTATCCACCAGTGCCGTAATGCCAACACAGAAGGCCACCAAATTTGTCAGGCAGGATTTGCCCTTAGCGAAGCCGTGCTGAATGTCACCAATCGCCTCCTTATGTTCCATGTGCCTTTAGCATAGTTTACAGGAGGATCTGCTCCACGAACTTGCTGGGCACAGAGGTGAGATTGACTGGCCTGTAGTTCCTTGGGTCTTCCTTTTTTCCCTTTTTAAAAATGGGGGTTATGCTTCCCCGTTTCCAGTCAATGGGAACTTCACTGGGCTACCACAGCTTCTAAAATATGATGGATAGTGGCTTGGCAACTTCATCTGCCAGCTCCATCAGGACGAATAGATGCATCTCATCAGGTCCCATGGATGTCTGCCCTTCAGGTTCCTTAGATGGTCTCAAACCTTATCTTCTCCTACAGTGGGAGGTTCTTCATTCTCCCAGTCCCTGCCTTTGTCACCTGTGACTTCAGTGGTGAGGCTAGATCCCTTAACATAGAAGACTGAGGCAAAAAAGTCATTGAGTACCTCAGCCTTCTCCTTATCCCAGGTAACCAGGTCTCCCGTTTCCTTCATGAGAGGGCCCACATTTTCTCTAGTCCTCCATGTTCTTACAGAAGCTTTACTTTTTGCCCTTGATAACCCTGGCCAGATTTAATTCTCTAAGGGCTTTAGTTTTTCAAATCTGATCCTTGTTTGACAATTTCTCTGTATTCCTCCCAGGTTACCTGTCTTTGCTTCTACCTTCTGCAGGCTTCCTTTTTGAGTCTGAGTTTGTCCAGGAGCTCCTTGTTCATCCATGCAGGCCTCTTGGAATTTTTACCTGACTCCCTCTTTGTTGAGATACATCACTCCTGAGCTTGGAGGAGGTGATCTTTGAATATTAACCAGCTTGCTTGGCCCCCTCTTCCCTCCAGGGCTTTATCCCATGATACTCTGCTAAGCAGATCCCTGAAGAGGCCAAAGTCTGCTCTTCTGAAGTCCAGGGTAGTGAGCTTGCTGTGTGCCCTCTTCACTGCCCAAAGGATCTCGAATCCACCATTTGATGGTTGCTGCAGCCAAGGCTGCCCTTGAACTGCCAGAAGAAAGGTCTAGGCACCTCCTGCAGTCTGAGGTCTGCACTGAAGCCCCTCCCTTCAGCAGCTCCATCTGGGTGGAGGCATTGGCCATTGATAGGGTGGATGGTGCAGAACCCTAAGCCAGAGCAGCTACAGCCTTTGGTATCAGACGAGTTCCCACCATTCTGCCTTGAGGGTCAGGGAGGATGAGTGCCCTTGACCTTTGCAGATGGTCACACAACAGTGCCCGGTTGCTGGGTTATGTGTACTTCAAGTCACCCACTCGGCCAGCAGAATGCCTCTCCTTCCAAGATGTGTCCTTCCTGCGCGCTCCTGCCCATGAACTGCCCCACGTCCTGTTTGCCCACTCTGTTTGCAGCGCTCCTGGTCACTTGTGCACCGTAGGGCTGCCCTTGGTGGGGGTGAGGAGTGGCCGCTGTTACTTCTCACCTTGCCCAGGCCTCATCAGCCACTCTGATGAGAGCTTCTGGCTCCTGGTGGGTCTCTGCACTCCACCGAGGTTTTCCTGTCTCAGCAAACCCCCCTGTGCACCCCAATCCCCTGCTCCCCTACAATTAGGGAGACCAGCATTCCCTGTAAGTAAATTTATATGAAAACAATTGAATTTATTATTTCTAGAAATGTAAGGTGTTTAAGAAGTATTATATAATTAACAAATGTAATACATTCAGGTCTTTTACCATTCCATTTCCGTTTAGAATTTTCATGTTTTGTCCATTACTACGTGGGCAAATTATTGGTCTGTACATTCATGATTATATAATTCATTTAATTCATTATTATTATAATCATTCATTATTATTATATCATTCATTTAATTCAATTAATTCATTCATTCATATAATTCATTATATGTACAGTGATTCAGGTCAGGAGCCCCAAATAAAGACGTTTAAACTGTTTGCGAATTACTTTTAACCCATGGCTCATTTTGAATCCATCCTGGACACTGTTTTGCCTGCAAAACAGGCAGAAAGGTCAACGCAGGGCAGAGAATGATTGTTGATTGATTATTTAGTTTACTTTCCAGAATAAAACTCTTCTAATTTTGAGCAAGCCGCTAACACAAGAGATCTTCTGTCATTCTTTAGGGAGAAGGATTTGGACCTTGGGAGTTTTGACATATTTCCGGGAGTTCAGTTCTGGTTTTAATTTTGACTCACGATGATCTATAAATATTATAGCCCAGTGTTCCGAGAACGCAAATTCCTTGTAAACCTTCCAGCACACTGACCGTAATCACACAAAAGCAACTATAGCTTATGTGCATTGAACCTACAGCCCAATAACCAAAACATATAGTGTATTCACATTAGAAGAAATGTTTAAAAATCTTATCTACCTAGCCAAGAAGTCAAAAAATCACAATATATTAAATATTCATAAGTCTCCAATCACAATTATATGCCTCCAAATACACAAATTGTGATTGTAACTGCCTATGTACTTCATTGTTAGACTGCATGAATAACTATAGACCTTTTACAGGTCTTTAGCCTGGAGAAGAGAAGGCTCCGCGGAGACCTCCTAGCAGCCTTCCAATATCTGGAGGGAGCCTCCAGGAGAGCTGGGGAGGGACTCTTTGTCAGGAAGTGCAGGGACAGGACAAGGGGCAACGGTTTTCAATGGGAAGAGGGGAGATTGAGATTAGATATTGGGAAGAAATTCTTTCCTGTGAGGGTGGTGAGGCACTGGAACAGGTTGCCCAGAGAAGCTGTGGC
>JAOXNO010000024.1:92007671-92051986 GCA_028565335.1 Limnodromus scolopaceus
AAACACCCTAGACTTGAGACAGAGGAAGAAGAGGCCCCTTCCATCAACATCATACTTTTCATCAAGAAGGTATCAAGATGCTCATAAGCCTCATAACTGAGGCTTGAACATTTACCCCCTTCTTCCTGAAAAAGATAGAAGCTGTCGACCTTGTGCTTCAAAGACACGCTGGAAGGGTGAACATAACACCAATAAAGAGAACATTAGTAAAGTTAATTCTATAGGTATTTGGGGGCTTTTAGGTGTTTCTATACTAAGCAGAGAGTATGGACTATTAGACAATTAAAACATGAACTAAACTAACACTAAATTATTGGATCCTGTGAAGTGTTTCCTTCTGCTCGTAATATTTTGTGCATAATATATCTCTCAGTTTCTACCAAATTCGTAACATGGGTAAGCAGAAGCAATTTTTCTCACGTCAAAATCTGCACCATATTGACCCCTGTGTCCTCTATGCCATTTTTCCACTTCCTCTAGTTTTTCATCCCGTTAAATCTGTCCTACATTTCCCATTCGATATCATCCCAGTTCAGCCTCAGCCTGAACACCAGCAGAAGGGTAACACTGGTAATCAAAAAACATGTAAGATTTTGGTTCCATCTTCAAGAGCAGTGCCTTTGGAGATGTTGCTCTAGTCATCCAGCATCAAAAACAGTGGCATTAGTGTGTAGCATTTAAATAACTCAATAATTCATTTAGCTACTATTTATGCTTCAGGTTTAGCTCCCAAGAATTCATGCATTAAATAAAAACATAGCAGACCGAATAGAGCTGCCCTGACTGTAACGCTCTCACTCTTGAACTACTTAACTAAGATTATATTTGGTTTTGTTCACTCTGTAACTTGAGTAGTTTTAAAATCAGATAGGCAGCTATAAGCCAAGTATTTGTGAACACACTTCCATTTCCTAGTGCTATCAGCATTTCTGTTTTGTCTTCTAAAGTCAAGAATAGGGGAATTAGTAAATTTTGTTAGTAGACCACCCGAATCCTTTTTGTTCTAGCTAACTTGTGCTGAGTGTATGTGTACTTTAATAAAAGCCTACAATACTGTGGTATACTACCTTTTTTCCTCTATGGAGTGGGAAAAATAAAGTTAGCAACTGTGACACAAACCTGACTCAGAGCGAGCTTTGAATTGGACCTGTCTGCGCTTTCTCTTTGATACGGTAGGGCTTTGAATTGCTAAAGCTATATTTTATAAAAGCTTAATGAGAACAATGAATTTTTGAAGAGAGACATTATTACAAAGGCAAATTAAAAGGCTTTTGTTGTGTCTTTTCCTCCAGTTTCGCTATCAGCGTCCCAGTTCTTTTGTCAGTCCAGTTCTCTTGGTTGAAACAATTTCTACAGTTTACTTCCTGGGACCGTAGGGAAAATGTCTGTCTGCCCTTCACCGTGGTGCTTTAGCTCCATATCTGTTTTCTTTGCTTCTCGCAAATCCGTTGCTTTGTGCTCATGTGCTCACCCTGTTGCTCACAGCTCTGCCTGGATTCCCGCAGCTGCGGTTGTACTCGGGAGTGATTTCACTCCTTCCCTCCACCAGCTTTCTTCTAACCCTTAGTGCAGCAGGCGGGAAAAAATTAAACAGTCAGTGTTCCTTTATGCTGCTCGCTCACACGCTTTCAAAGAGAATTGAACATACGCTAACTTATACTGCCATTTTATATGTAGTAAAAAAAAATGACCCAACAAGTACCTAACTTTTTCATTTGGACCTCCCTCCACCAGAAATACAAACTTCCTTTAAGAACTAAAATTGTTTCTTGCATAATGACATGCCACCAGAAGTTTGGGAAATATTTCCAGACACAAAGTCACAGGACTGATAACATCACTCTTCAGCGTACTAACGTTTCTCCCCAGGCTGGTAATTAATTACCACTGATGGAGAAAGAATTGAATGCAAAGTTTTCTTTATGCTTCAGAATAAGTATAGGAAGACTGACATGTTTAAAATCTCAAAATACTGGTTTTATACAAGATATTAACTAAAATAATATAAAATAAGATTGATTTTCCTAGAAACAATAAATGAATTTATTATTCACCGTTACAGCTTTTGATACAATTTACCATTTACAAATGACAGCTTTAAGACCCTCAGGATTTCTTGCAGTTTTACGTATGAAATTTAATACCTTAAGGTCTTGGCTCAAGATCTGATCCTATAGCAGGACCTAATAGCACCTATCTATACCTACGAGGTAGGTGTGCTGGTTCGGGCTGGGAAAGACACAATTTTCTACACAGTAGCCAGTATGGGGCTGTGTTTTAGATTTGTACTGGAGACAGTATTGCTAATACGGGGATGTTTTCATTATTGCTGAGCGGTGCTCACACAGAGTCAAGGCCTTTTCTGCTCCTCATCCCCAGAGCGTAGGCTGGGGGTGCACAAAGAGCTGGAAGGAGACAGAGCCGGGACAGCTGATCCCAACTGACCAAAGGGATATTCCCTCATCCTGCTCATCAATAAAACCAGGGGCAGGCTGGCCGGGGGGCTGCTGCTCAGGGACTGGCTGGGCATCAGTCGGTTGGTGGCGAGCAATTGTTTTCATTTTCATCACTTGTCTTTATTGAGTTTTATTCCTCTGTTATTTTCCACTTCATCACATCATCATCATCATTATTATTATTACTATTATATTTTGATTATTAAACTGTTCTTATCTCAGCCCATGAGTTTTCTCACTTTTACCCTTCCAGTTCTCTTCCCCCTCCCATCCTGCTGGGGGGGGAGCGAGTGAGCAGTGGTCTCGTGCTTGGTGGCCAGCTGGGGTTAGACTGTGACACTAGGCTACTGAGAAGACGGAGTCAGGCTTGCCACAGTAGGGCATACTGGGAGAACGAGAGACAACAGGCATAAGCTGAAACATTACGAAGAATTTTTTCACTGTGTGGGCAGTCAAGGACTGGAACGTGTTGCCCTGAGGGATTATAGAGTCTCCATCTTTGGTGGCTGAGAAACACAGATTGGATAAAGCCTTGAGTAACCTGGCCTGACCTCATGGTTTATCTTGCTTTGAGCAGGAGTTTCGGACTACAGACTTCCCAACGTCCCTGCCCTTACACCCCATGATAACAGTGGTGAAATAATCTTAAACTAAGTCTGAATAACAATATTTAGAACCACCTTTAGTTTCAAATTAGAAAGAACCCCAAAAGTAAAACACACGTCAAGTCTATGTCATTAAGAACAACCTATTGTTTATATAAAGTGAGAGTGGTTCTACAGTGATGTTTTGATATTATTATTTTTTTTTCATTTTCCATGGAATACATTAGTCCAGAGAGAAAGAGAGAGATAAATGTGACTCTGGACTCTGAACAGCAGGACAGGACCCTCATCCTTATCTGTGAAAGGGATAAGAATCTTGAACATACTGTGCATTTCATAGTTGCTGTATAAGTTTCATAACCTCTAGACAAGAGAGCCATATTCACTCACATCTTATCCCTATTCTGTCTTGCACAGTAAATATGTAAATAGGGAATCTATACTTTTTCCTGATAAGAGTTCTAAAAGTAAACACACTGAGCACTTGCAGATTTAGGTACTTTTAATAATAGCAGATACTGAATACATATATAGGGGCTTTTACATCTGCATACAAATAAATTATAGCTTTCCACAGTTTGGGAGCTTTATTAAAAAAAACATAGCTCGTGTGTTAAACTGGAATATGGTCCTGAAAGCAGGTGAAATCTTAGGGTCCCTGTGCTGATGGCCCTGTGATGTCACCACACGGTTCTCAAAGCAATTCAAATGTTGTCATCCTACCAAAGATCTGCCAGTTGATATTTCAATGCTTTCCAGACAGCAACCCTCTCTTTACTTGTCTTCCCACTCTAGAGTAGCTCAGCTTCAAATTTCTCCTTCTCCATATTTCAGAATGCCTTTAGATCCATGCCTACCCAGAGGCAACGGACAATTTGGTCAACTAGATGACTAATGTTTGAGTTCAGGTATGAGGCTCTATTCCGGTAACATCGTGTACCCTTCACTCGCTGTTATCTTAGTTCCAGCCTTGCATTGCTTGACTTGAATCAGTAGAAGGAAACCAAGCAGATCCAGCATCCACATGCAAGAAGGTAAGAAGGGCTTTCTAAAAATAATTAATAAGCACGTTTGAATGAAGAAAACCTCTGTGGCAGGCAATCAATTCAAAATTGTGTGAGCACAGTGGTAATTATATTTTTCATAATTAATTAAAATATGAAGGACCGTAGAACTTACAGACTATGATATTATCATATTATTTATTTCAGTTTCTGGAAATCAATGGCTTGCCACAACGTGGCAAATAGCTGACTGTTTATTGACATCATACCATGTGTCAACAGAACACAATACCTAATCCACTTAATTAATGAATGAAATTCAAGCACTAGAAAATATGAAAAATTTGTGCAGTTACTTTTTTGCTTTGAATAGATGACGGCTATACACATTTCAAAATTAGTAAGACTCATTTACTTATTTTAGGGAATTAGCAATGAAGCAGAATTTTACAAATGACCTCACTAGCCCCAGGAGGGATACAAACCAGACATACACCATATTGTATAGAATCAATGCTGCTGCAAACATGTCACAAAAATAACCTCTGTCTTCTTTTAAAGGGAAATCCACTCTGCATATCCATGATACACAGACTATTAAATAGACAAAAGCCAAATTTATCTTACAAGGAGGTAATAACAACCTGTGAATGGTGACAAAAAGTCACTATTTCAAACGCTTTTCAAAGCTTTCAGAAAGCTTTGGGAATTCCTTTGTTCATTTTTTCTGATAGATTTAAATCCTTTTTAAAATGAATTTAAGTCCTAAAACTTCTTATTTGCTGAACTGTTCCAACATAATACCAATAAAAGCAAACTTGGATCTTTTAAATTTGGGACATTTTCAAAATGTATGGAGATTACAGATGAAAATATAAATACTTTATAGGAAAAATGAAAAGATTATGTTAACCACTGTCCATTTTAATCTATTTGTTAGTATATGTGTGAATGAAAGCCCACAATGAATAGATAGGAATACATCATATTTGAAGTTGCTTTTCTTACAAGATGCAGGACATCGTTTCATTGGCTTTTTTCCAAATAGTAATCAGTCATTTCAAAACATGTTTTACCATTCTTGGCAGCAAATTCATCAGACTAAAAAAGATTATTTTTATCAATTAGCCTTTGCAGCTTGCTGCAAAGTGAATGCATCTGAAGATGAATCTGTGGTAAAACTGTATTCTCTGATTAGCTCTAACTCATTCATTTGGCAAACTTTCAGATATTCTTCCTTGAGTGCCTGCCTGCTATTCAACATCAGCTGTCTACAGTTTGGTGTCTAACCTGAAATATTTGTTTAGTTTTCCCTTGTTGCGGTTTTGGCCCAATTGGCCAATCAGAATAACAGATGCCCACCCCTCCTCCAGCTCTCTCTCCAAAAAGAGGAGAGGAAGAGATAAAGAGATTTATGAGTTCAGAAAAAAAAACCTAAATAACTTTAATGAAAATTTTAATAAATTAATGAAATAAGTAATAATAATTTGTAAAAAGTATACAGTATATACAAAACTGTATCAAGCTCCCAGGATGATGATCACATCACCAGCAGGCACAGGAAAAGTCCCAGACTGGAGTCAGCAATGGAAAGGAGCTGGATTAAGCTGGATTATGGATCTGAAGTCAGGAATGCTCAGATCGGGATCAAAGGCAGAAGAACAGGCAGGGTCCTCCTCAGACACCAGCCATTGAAGAAAGAGAGTTGACCCTTTGATCCCTCAGCTTTTATACTGAGCATGATGCGGATGGGATGGAATACCCTGTTGGTCAGGTTTGGGTCACCTGTCCTGTCCCCTCTTCCCCCCAGGTGTGACCCCACTATGCTTTTTTTGCTTCTGACCCTTTAACGGAGCAAATATCGAAGTTACGTGACCTTGGTTGGTCTAGCAAGCAAGAGCCTCTCTGCACACCATTCCTTGGCACAATCAGGCCTTATCGCTCTGAGAGTGAACAGTTTCTGAACAATATGCTGTTCATTTCAGAGTTTAGTTAGTTAGTAGAGGCCCAGCTAAAGAGTAAAATTGCTGAATAGAAAATTGGTTACGTTTTACTGCAAACTAGGACATCCCTGTTTAGTTAGAAGAAAAACAATTCATTGCATCTGTCCTAGGGATCTTTCTTGGACGGAATGAACCATCTTCTAGAAGTGTCCAACTGAAACTGTTGGTTCTAACAGGGGTTAGAGTGAACATCTAGTTTTTTCTGTCCCAAGTCAGGTCGCATGAACTTGCATTTTATATATTACAGAGCACAGACCTCCCAAATGGTGAGAGAAAATACAGTCTTCTGATGCTGTAAAGTTCTTACCACTGAAGCGGTCTTCTAATTAACCCAGATAGTGTCTTCAGTATTAAATTCATTGTGTTTTTTCTCACTTTCCCTGGATTTCATTTGGTTTTCATTTCATTTAGTTTTGTTATCTTGCTTTCATTACATGTGTCAGTATGTATTGATACTTAAACATAGGATTCTGGAAAAAACAGTGCCTACATAAACCCAAAAAACTTTAGTAGAATTAAAATTGTAAGAGTCCTCTGTGCAGAAAACATTCAATAATACCACAGGTAAAGTTCTTATACATCCACTTCTTGGTTTCTAACGCTTTTCCAGATGCCATACCTTGCTCCTTTTACTGCTATTGGCAGCAGGAGTGTTATGATGAGTGTCATTGTGAGCATCCGGAGTCCTTCACCAGGAGCAATATAATGTTTGTGCTCTCATTGCTCCTCATTGCTGTAGGATCTACTCAGGATCATGTTTATATGCTTGCTAACATGCTTATATACCTTTATTTTTCTTCATTGGGTTGCAGTTCCACATCACATCTGAATTCACTATCTATTGTGGGGTTTACGTATGTTAGATATTACTACTTTGTTCTTTTTGTTGGCCTTAAGACTAGTTTTGTCCATCTCCAGGTCTGCATTTTTTCACTGTTCCCTGGTGAGTTGTTTAGAGCTATGGGGTCTCCAGTGCCAAGCCTGTGCCTCACCTCCTATTTTTCCATATCTGTAGTGCCCTATGCTTCATGTTGAGTCTACAGTTTTCAAAGCTTCTTTTACCACACCAAGCCTGTATTTCTTTAAATTACATCACTATGTTAAGGCCATAAAGCCATGGTGATACTATCAGCTTTTCAAGATGACTATCCTTTTTATGAGAGACTCTCAGACCCCATTCTTATCTCAATATTAGTGCCCTGGCATGTGGTCAAGAACATTGTGCATCTACAGCGCTTCCAGAATTTCCAGATGCTGTGGTACTTAGTCCAGTGTCCAGGGATTGAAATACTCCCAGTTTGTCCCATTAAAGAATGCTGAGAGATGTCAAATTTGGCTTCAGGAAATGGAAATATACCCAAAGGTCACTGGAGGCTAAAAGTTACAGTTCTAAGAAATTCTGAATGTTGAAAAGTTGGTTTTCTTTCAAAGGGTATAAAACTCTGTTGTTTCTCAGAGTCTAATAATTTTACCAACCGCTACAATAAGTAGACCTTTTTCCTTCTCACCACAGTTCTAACAGAATGTACAGATGTACAAAATTTAGCTATCTAATTATAATTAATATTTATTTTGTTTTTCTGGTTTTCATCTATAGGTAGGCCTAGGGATTTTTGTTTTGTTTTCTCAAGATTAATTCATTACAATAAATTAATGCACAATGTGGAAGATGAGAATATAAATTTGGAATATGAGATGATGTGATGGGGTCACTTGGCAACATATCACACATTTTATCCATACGAAAAACCTTCATTTTAGGCATTAACACAACTGAGCCCTCTTGGAATTTTTCGTGACAGTCAATACTCTTAAAATTTAGCATTTAGGATAAAAAAAAATAAATATGGAAATACTCAAGTTAAAACCAACATCATTTTCTCACGAACAACATAAAGGTTGTAAACTGGTTTTTTAAGCAGCTATTCTCAACTTTTTTTTTTCTTCCTCTGCCTCCTAAAACACAGGAGATATGAAAAGAGGGATATTGGTAGCTACCCAGCCCATCCTACTGCTTCTGTGTTACTGTGATGGGCTCATCTGTTCCTGAGATTCAAGGGCTGTTTTCGCTCTCACTTTCTATATCACCCACTCTCTTCCCGCTCCTCCTCCTCAATATACTCAATCCACAGTGCTGCCTCAGGCTTCCCCTTATTTAGCACTTCCCTGGGCTCTGCAGTTGCCTAAGGGCACACCTTCCCAGAATGTATTCCTCATTTACATCTCTTCCTCATCCGTTACCTTGCTTATTAAATTTCAAGTAGATACGTCTCCTGAAGATCTGCTTCCCAAGTCTACTACTTTAGTAGTTGCCTAAAATCTACAGTCCTGTTTCTGAACACTGTTAGGTAATTTAGTAGCAATTAATCTCAGCCAAAAATCCTCTTTCACTGTCACAGAAGGACTTTGCCATTTAGACTTGCGATTTCTGAGGACCACGGAAAAAAACCTTATCTTGAATAGTCTCCTTTTTCAGACTTAAAGAATCAATTATCTTCTCATAAGATTATTCCCCATCTCAGTTTCTTTCCTCTTGATTAATTGTAAACCTGTTTTTACACTACTACAAATTAAACAAAGAGGATATATAATCTTTATCAATAATTAAAGATTAAGTGCAAAACTATAGAGGCAAATGAGTGACTGACGTGGTAGGTTTATCCAGGCTGGATGCCACATACCCACCAAAGTTCTATCACTCCACCTCCTCAGCTGTACAGGGGAGAGAAAATTTAAAGAAAGGCTTAGGGGTCCAGGTAAGGACAGGGACATCTCTCACCAGTTACCATCACAGGCAAGACAGACTCAACTTGGGGAAAACTAATTTAATTTATTGCCAGTCAAATCAGAGCAGGATGAGAAATAAAACCAAATCTTAGAACACTTTCCCCCCACCCCTCTCTTCGTCCCAGGCTCAACTTCACTCCCAGTTTTCTCTACCTCCTCCCCCTGTGTGGCGCAGGGGGATGGGGAATGGGGGTTGTGGTCAGTTCATCACACACTGTCACTGCCACTCCTTCCTCCTTGGGGAAAGACTCCTCACACTCCTCCCGTGCTCTGGTGTGGGGTCTCTCCCATGAGAGATGTTCCTCTTCCCTCACAAACTGCTCCAGCATGGACCCTTTCCATTGGGTGCAATCCTTCAGGAAGAGACTGCATCAGCATGGGTCCCCAACGGGTCACAAGTCCTGCCAGGAGCCTGCTCCAGCATGGGCTTTCCACGGGGTCACAGCCTCCTTTGGGTGCATCCACCTGCTCCGATGTGGGGTCCTCCACAGCCCACAGGTGGATCTCTGCTCCACCATTAACCTCCATGGACATGGGCTGCAGGGGGACATCCTGCCTCACCACGGCCTCCACCACAGGTTGCAGGGGAATCTCTGCTACAGCACCTGGAGCACCTGCTCCTGCTCCTTCTTCACTGACCTTGGTGACTGCAGACTTGTTGTTCTCAGATGTTTTCACTCCTCTCTCCACCTGCAGTTGCTATTGTGTAGAATTTTTTTCCCTTTCTTAAATATATTATCACAGAGGTTCCACCACCATCACTGATGGGCTCAGCCTTGGCTGCAGGTCCATCTTGGAGACGGCTGGCATTGGCTCTATCAGACATAGGGGAAGCTTCTGACATCTTTTCACAGAAACCACTCCTATAGCCCCCCTGGCTACTGAAATCTTGCCACACAAACCCAATACAACTGGCTTCGGTCATTGGTATCTGTCAAACTCATTTTGAAAATTATTCTGTTAAGGGATTCATAAGAATTTATAAGTTCTAAAGGTTCAAGCTGTTTGGGGGAATTAAAGGGTTTAGACAACTGTGTATCTCTGAGGACTCCACCTGAAAACTTGGCAGTGCTGAAAATATGGCAATGTTTTTGTCAAGTTCAACATTTACAGCTGTGTATAATATACCAGTGCTGTGTGCCGCATTTGATTGCAGGCGTATTTTGTTGATTTAGAGTTGATGTATAAAGATATAAGTGGCTTTGTACCTGCTTACCCAAGCTTTTCTGTCTTCTCAAACAATACAGTTTTGACTACAAACAAGAGAAGGCCAAGCTACATATGATAAAATTCATTATGGAGAAAAGTGCCTGATTATTCTAATGAATCCGTTTGATTTTTCAGCCCATACATGTCTTTCATCATCAGTCACCTGGCTGCAGCAACTTTGAGGAGAGAGGACAAAGTTAGTCGCTTCTCATGTGCTTCTAGAAAGTCTGTGTATTAGCAAAGAAATAGCAAAGTGCCAACTCTCCAGCTGCTGCTTTAATTAAAGGTCCTTTCCCTGAATTCATATTACTAACTGAATTGCTCATTATAAATATTTAAATTATTGCATCTTAAATTTATCTAAATTTCAGAGGAATTCTTGAAAAATATTACTGCTGAAAGAATGGATAATAATAATAATAATAACAACAACAACAGCTAAAACCCCCTGACTGGTTTTACAGCTCTCAAAGTTTTGTATTTATTATGTTGTAGTTATGACTGTTGAATATTGGGGTACACAGTACAGCAATGTTAGAGCCAGTTTTTGAAAGCCTTTTAGGGAACTTCCAGTTGCAGGTCAGTTTATTTGGACTTCAATAGATATTAGCCTAAAGGTTTTGGTGTCCAAGTATCTAAAACCTACTACTGATCTGATGACTTCTTCTCTGCAGGAAAGCAAGCTGAGGAATTTGCTGAATCTACTTATCCACTGATATATTTTATCAATATCAGTTCATCAGGTTTTATAGGATTTCTCCCTTTCTTTCTATTTCTGACAGGTGTGTCATTTTGTATGCTTGCATAAGTGAATTAAAAATAACCCAACAAATGTAACCTGTATCACTTTACCAAAGTATATCAAAAAGGCAATAAAAATAAATTATTATGTAGACTACAGTAAGCCTGTTAACACAGAGTTAACAATCACTTTTCAAAAATGTATGGTTGATATAAGTATTCCATCTTCTACAGTTGTCATTTATCAGCATATTTTAGAGTGCCAGCAATAAAATTTCCGTTCTAATGGTGCTTAGATAATTTTTGAAAATGGGACTTCATAGGACATCAAAGTATCTAAGTCATCTCAAAAATGAAATCCGAAATTCAATATGGAGTCGTCAACACTACTTCATAGAAGATATTTTAAGATATTAAACAGCATAGCTTTACTAGAAGGGTCCTCTAAGCAATACGTCTCACATAGCACATTTATGTTGCATGTCAGGTTATTTAGGTGTTTTCAAAAATGTCACTCTGGCTTTTTACGCGTTCTTTAAATCTAGTTTTATGGTGCTAGAAAGGTAAGTGATAACAATCATAAATAACCAGATTATAGAAGATGTGGCTAAAATTGTTATCTGTATTGTGAACATTTATAAAATATAATGTCCCAAAGTGTTTTGGTGGTTCAGACTAATTCTAGCCCATGTATACATACTTTTATGCATCTCATCAAAACCACTGTGCATTCAATGCCCTCTGAAGAGATTTTGCTCTTTCTAGTCTTTTATCAGTCTCCATTTTAAAGAAAAATAAAATGTTTTGCAAAAATTAATTTGTTTAATTTAATTTTTAAAATGTTGATTTTCCACATTGTAGTCATAACATTTTTAGCTGTGAGGAATAAAATCTAAAGTAAATCAAGATTGGTGCAAGCAAAAATACATTTATTAATTTGAAAGAAACAGTTGAGGAAAAAGCAAACAAATAAACCTTCAGTTTTGGTCTACAAAAGCTGGTTTATCTCTACAAAACTTCTTTTGTTCAGAGTATTTTTAATGTTCCTAAGGAGTTTACTAAAGATGTAACTTCATTAATATTTTACTAGGAATCTCAAACTATTTTAATTTTTAAGTAACTCCCATTATTATAATATCTAAGGTTTAAGGTAATCTTTTTGAGTAAGGCGGAATGTTCAAGATTGGGGAAAAAAAAGTGTTCAGTTGTGCCATACATGTTACGTATCAGGTCTGCAGTGATCTGGTAAAATTAAACTGTCTTGTGATTTTGTGAATCTCAAGCAGTAGTACAGCAGTAAATAAAAATGTAGGAAATTTCTACATTGCCCCAACTAGAAGCAGACAAGCTCTGTCTGTCATTTATTCTGCTGACCTCAGGTCTTCAATGAATACAGAGATGATGATGATGGAGACAAAGGCAAGCACACTTTCTTTCCCACTTTTCACTAAGAAGAAGTGAAATATGAACAGGACAAATATGAAAAAGACATATTATTTAACTTGTAGTAGTGTCTAAATATACCTATGTGAAGACAAATAGTCTTCTTCAATAAAGATATAACAGAAAATTAAAATATATTAAGATCTGGACCTTTCTCTTCCTAAGTTTTCAGTGTATCAGTTCTGGAATAAACTGAGACTCTATTTTCACAGTTAATACCTTTGATATATTTTAGAAACTAAAAACCTTTAAAATACCCTGAATTACAGATTAGACTGCTTTGGCATCTACTGAAGTATTTTGTTTAGTCTATGGAGGTGCCTATCATGCTTACTCTGGAGAATTTTAGAGTACAGCTGCTCCACTGTGAAATGTCTACCTCCCATCCTTCCACCCTCCTTTCCTCCCTTAGGTGAGTGAAGTATCAGGAAAATATTACAAGCTTTAATTCTTCTTTACACAAAGAAGAGTTAAGAACATTTTACCCTCATTACATATAATGATCGAGTTATCTCAGTTTCGGAAAAACATTTATTCAAAGCTTCAGCTAAAAATTGCTGTTATGAAAAATGTCCAGGGAGAAGGCCTAAGTTCAAAACATACCTATGGGACACGGAACAATCTTATTTTAGTGCTTCCTTTGATGTGAAATAGATATCTAAGCTAAAGAGCTTCCGAAGGTTTAACCTTTGAAAAAGAGGCAAGTTGAGAAAACAACTGAACAACTCAGACCCTAAGGAGAAGCAGAAGCCCACCCACCCCCAAAAATAACGAAAAAAAAAAAGGAGTAGGATTTCAACAGGCAGCTAAATCGTTGCCGCTAAGAAGTATTGAAACCACCACTCGTTACGCCACTAACCATAAGACAAAGAAATACGCTTTGCCTGCTTCACAGAGAAGAGAAAGGTTCAGGACCTTTCAGTTTCCAATGGGATTTTTATAGACAACCATAGAAGTCTTAAGTAATACCTTGCCCATTGCGAATTTAATAGACTTACAGTGTTCCTTGAGGCATGTTCCCTTTCCCATGTTATTAAGCTCTTCAGGAGGGATGTTGCTTTTCAATTCTATCCGGCTGTAAACACACAGGCAATAAAGCAGAAAAGGATGGATCATATTTGTTCTAAATATAAGTTTATTTTCAAGTATTTTATACTTTCATTTACCAATAAATGCTTATATTTTCTACAACAGCTCGTGACACTCAGGAATTATACATCCCTGTATTAGTAATCTTAACAGCTAAAGAGAGATGTTCTTTTGGTCATTTTACCCCTTCCTCTCTTCTGTGAAATTTTTTTCTGTTCACTTTATTCTTGCTGCTTTACCCGCAACAGATTTTAATAACTGAAATAGTTTCTATCTGTTTCCACGAGAAATTTCTCAAATATCTCTAAATAACTTTTTCTGCCCAGTGGTTCTATCTCGATTCCCATCCATACTAGATCAATCAGCCATTGTCTGTGTATTGCAAACCCAGGGAGAACTTGCACCTCCTCTGTTCCAGCTGTGTCCTAGGTTTCGCCCAGCCCAGTATGGCGTGCCCTTGCACAGCTGCCTACCTTCGCTTGGGAGACACATGCTGATATTAAATTTCCTTGAGTCGCCTCTGTCATTTGCTCAGAATGGTACGAAGTATTTAAATTTAGTCTCACCAGCGAGGTCTATAAAACAGCCCTTTCAAATATCTCACCAATGATTATGATGTTGCCTTTCCTGTGAACAATGAAAAAGTATTTGTTTCTCCGCTGAAAACTGAGCAAATAAAGCCTAGTTTTGCCATTCAGTTAAGTTCCTTCTGTTTTGATTCACAAAACTTTTTCCCCTTTATTGGTGTCTGGTATCCATTTATGTACAGTTTTATACTTAATTTTTTTGTGCAGGTTTATTTTCATATTTTGTACTTTTGCAGTTTGAGATCACACAGACTTTTGTATTTTATCGTAGAAGATTTCTTTCTCACTCAGTATATTGACTTGATCCATTATCATTTTGGATTTTAATAAAAAGTGCATCTCCCATTCACACCTTCAGAAACCATACCGATGTACAGTCCTGATTAGGCACAGTCCTAATCCATGAATGCCAGGAGAGATGTCCTTGTCTCTAAGAGGTGGGAGACTTCAGAATTCAGAAGTATTGAACCTCTCACAGAAGCATGCGAGCATTCAGGAACATACCTTTCATTTGAGCATAGGAAAGGTCAGAGAGGCAGCTGGGGAAAGGAATTAATACTATCTGGAGAAACTGTTACCTTAGAGAAGGGAGTGATTAATCATTCCATTTTTCAAGCCACCTTCCCAAAAGATGGAAGTAATCATATCATTTTACTGTAGTAAAAACTGTGGAGTATTTGTGAATTCCCTGTTAATGGATAGAATTAGATTCTCTTCTGTACCTGGAAAGGCAATTTCAAATCTAGAATTTCTGTGGCTGGCAGCATTGGTATTCTTGATAAAAAGGCATAGCTGTCCATTTGAACATTATGGCTATTCTTCCTGCTGCCCGAATACCCCTTACTGCAACAGAGTCACTAGGAAGTGATTTGAGGCTAGGCATAGTATATTGATCTGTTATAACCAGGGTGGTGCCCTGCTCTTGCCCCAGGGAATAACAGCCTTCCAGAAGCAGTGACAGCCCGTGCACACTGCCTTAGCAGTGGCCAGGGAGGCATCAGATCAGAATCACCCCACTTCTATTTGCTTCGGCTATTTTAGATTTTCCGAACACTGTGGTTAGTCAAGACAAGAAGTAAAACTAAAAGTTTACAAGGACTCTTGATGAGTTTTTCCAGCAGTACTGTAATTTTCTCTCTAATAGGCTTTCCTCTGATGGAAGCTAATGTTCTTCTCATTCATTTACTTCCAAAGTGTCTATTTTCAAGTCTGCTGATTGGAGCTTTTGTATAAAGCACATCAGTGAGCTTTGATACTGCCTATTTGGTCTAAAATTAAGATTGTAGCCCTTATAATCTTTCATGGAGATTTGCACTCACTCGCTTCTGAGACCTAGATTTACAGTGCCTTGAGTAGATTTCATTTTGATTCAAACTGTATTGAAACTTCATATGCAGAAAAAAAGGTGCCATTCATTGGTTTTGATTAGAAATTTATATGAAGATGCAAATACTGTATTCATATTTCAAAGTTTAATGCTTTTAATGCACCAATGGAAATATTGGTACTTTTCAGGGCCTCGATATATAAGACAAGAACTTGTGAATCAGTGATGCTTTTCAACAGAAAAAATACATGCCTTTTACAAAAAGAACTTTTAAAAATACTTTTCAGTTTTACATTTAAATGGAAGAGCAGCTGATGAAACTGGATTGGGCTAATTATAATAAATTTTTCCCTGAGCTATGCAGATAGGGGCTAGTTTAATTGCAGAAATGCTTTTACTTAATCAACTGAAAACCCACGTTCCTCAGATTTAAAGAGCCTTATTTTGAAATTAGTTTTAAAGTTAACAAGAGGGCTAAACATTAATAATGGCATTACGTAGGAAGGACATGATGTAAGAGGTAGGTTTCGGTACTTTCAGTTGTGAAACTGAACATATTAAAATATTAACCATATTTTTAACAATTGGATTATCATACTTGCCTTCATTCCCAGGCTTTATTTTGTTTACTGCCTACTGTGTATCTTGTTCCATGATTGTAGCTCCTAGCAACCATTTGTTTCATTTAAACTGAAAATAAATCCCTCTCCCACTAAATAATTCCTTTTTTTATGCTCTCTCTAAAATATTATTGCTTCATTCTAACTGAAGTACAAATAAGCAAATATGTATGTAACTTATGCTGTTTCATAAAACAGTCTACTGTACCTTATCCATAACTTCTCTAGAAAATGTTGATTCTTCATTAGAGGAATAAAAAACCAAAAGTATTGAAATTGTATTAAAGCACAGTATACTCAGATGATCTTTCACATTTTACTCCTTGGAAAGAGAAATGGTTGTACAAATATGAAGCTGGGAAAGACCTCTACTGAAAATAAAAACTATTTTTATTTTAATAAGTAACCCCAGATATTTATGTAAATGGCACTATGTGGTATCGTAATGAACTGACTAATGCTTATCAAAGGTGTCAGGAACGTGCTTTGATTTTTAATGGATTATCATTAGATGAGAGCCCGAGCTGAGGCCTGCAAAGCCCTGCACCGAAGGGTGGCCCAGCTCAGAGAGGCACTCTCACAGGCCCAGCCGGGGCCGGAACCAGGAAGTCGGCGGCAGCCAATCAGACGCGGAGGGGGCGTGGCCAGGAGCCGCGCGGGGCTTTAAAGACGGTGAGCGCAGACACTGGGTCTGTTGTTGAGGTGGTGGCAGTGCTGGAGAGGAGCTCAGGGATGAGGTTGGTCGGTGAGGTGGCGGCAGCTATAGCCTATCAAGAGTGTGGTGTGTGACAGGTGAGTGCAAGGGGGGAGCAGGCAGGCTAGTCTGACTAGAAAGGAAACATCCAGGATGGTCTCCACTGGGTCTGCAGCTGCGCTCCAAGGGGATAAAGCGACCCAAACTGACCTGCTGCGGGGACATGCAGCTGTCCAGTTAATGGGCTGCATGGAATGTCTGTCGCTCCTGCAGGAGGACAGCAGAGACAGGGCCTGTGTGCGCCGTGGGCAGGTCAGTGATCTGCTCGGCCTGGTGGCTGAGCTTGAGGAGGGAGGGGAAAGGCTGAGGGCCATTTGGGAATGTGAAAAGGAAACAGATTGGTGGAGCCTCACCCTGCCATCCCTAGGGAAAAAGGAGCAGGTGGAGGCTCCAGGAGAGGCAGAGGATCCCCTGCCCTCTTCTCCCCAGGGAGAAGGAGAGGCACTAGGTGAGGATGGGGGCAATGGAAGCAGGTACAGATGCACTGATGGCAATAACGTGTAATTTTTTAAATGGGAATTTGGAATTAATTCCTAATTTTACGCAACTACTAGGAAGTTTTGTATAAATTTTGAGTCAAAGTAGTTAAATAGATTTGCAAGTTTACAGGACCAGTTGTTTATCTGTTCTGACCAAAGGTGGTTATATTGCTTACCTATATATTAAGGCTTCTGTCTTGCATATGGTTAAAGTAGTATCTTTCAAAAAGCATTGGTGTGGAGACATCAGCAACTGTAGAATCCAGTTCTTTCACGGTAGTCTGGTACAGAGACCTCACTGGTAAAAATGTGAGATGTTTCTAACTTTATTTCATTTTGCTTCCCTCTTCAGTCATTTGCTTTTGTTACTCCTTTCTCCACTGAATTAATGATGCCTTTAGTGCTTGATGTTTTCCCCATCCAAGGGCTGTAATCAAGTCACCTTTCAGTCTTCTTTGGGAAGTAGATTGTGTGACATCAGGTTTAGGGATGATAGAATGGAAAGCTCAAAACACCAATTGTCCAGAATTCTTTTTATTAACCTGATTTGTCAAACTCATCATGCATGTACATTCAGGTCAAAGAGCACTGTTCTTGCTTTTCACATAAAATGCTGAATACAAGAAATTATAAAGCAGAGGAATGTCAAAGACATAAGTAGCGTCAATGATTAAGGAAATATTCCTGCTCAAGACTGAATTCTTTCTAAAACACATTAGGCAGTTGGCAGATTTTTTTTATTGAATTCACTCTAGGTAGACCTATGAAAGTTGTGACTTCTGTTTTAGACCATGAGTGCAGCTGCTGCCTAGTATCTTCTTTTAAATTGATCCCCCTTGACCTGGTTGAGTAATTGGCTCCCAATTCTCACTAAACATACTGTTTTTTCCAAATTAACAGAAAGAAAAATATATGGCTTTTTGCCCTCCATGAAGAGATTCCAAGGAGAAAAGAAGATAAACACTTTTTTTGCCATCTTTGAGCCATGCATTTTTTCCTTGATCCATGGCCTATACTATGACTAATAGTATTGCCTTATATCCTCTCAGGCTTTTCTCTATTCCTCTTCTATCTACTTCTAGTTGTCTCTAAAAGTTGCACTTTTTTTTTTTAATAGAACAACGCCCTTTTCCGAGTTGTGCTACAAATGAGCATAGCATTACCAAAAAGTCACCTGTTTCACCTGGTTTCCCAAACCGGCCTTCATTGTTCTGTGTTTTATTTAGTCTTTCCCTGTTCTAATAATCCCATTTAAAACGAAAGGCTGAGAATATCTTGGTAATGGTGGCAGAAAAAATGAGAACTGAAGGGATTCAGGGGTAGGAACAATGTCAGGACCAACACATTAATCCATTTGGCTTGTGGAACTGCACTTTCTGGCTTTCCTTTGGGTAGAGCAGTTGGAGTCACTGTTTTGCTGATTTGACTTCTGTTTAGTAATGTGGGTGGCGCAGGAACACCCATTCTTGTCAAATGTGCCCAATCAAAGAAAAAAAAATAGGGCAAGTATTAATATATAACCTCATCTATGAGCACTGCCATGGTACAGTATTCTACTGAAGTAGGACAGATAAATACTAAATTGAATAAGAAACAATTGACCAAACCACCTTGCTTCATGTTGCAAATATTCTCTTACATATGCACTAATAGCAGTCAACGTCCTTGTCCTGAGGAATGGCCTTCTTGGCTTTTTCTTTTAGTGGGCTTCTAACATCTGGAAGTTGCAATATACTTTTACTGTAATTTGGTTACTATGGTGATGAGGGATAGAAACACATTTGTAAAAGATTCTTTGACTATCCTCCGATGCTGAAGAGAAGTGAATAACATGTCCTAAAAGATAGATCCAATTCATTTTGCCTTACTGGAACAACTATTTCCAATGAACTGAGTGATAAAAAGAAAATTGTGGGTTTTACCTTTTTTCTGCTAATAGGATTGGCTTGTACAGTGTTTGCTGCATCAGCTGTTCTGGTATATAATAGAGACAGAGTGTGATATTTGGATCTCCTGGTAAATGTTGTTCTACCTACTTACAGTTGCTCTACATAGCTAGTCTGCCTTGGTAAGGAAATTACTAGAGGCTCACATGCTTATCTATTAATTGGTTTAGAACAGCAGAAACCTGGCAATTTACAATTCCGAGTTAGAAGTATGTTGTTTACCATTTCAGAAGTATACATATTTTCATAAAGTACAAGTTATTGTTTTATGAATGTCTATTTTTAATTCAGCTGATTGAAGTGACTAACAAAATGTGGAATCAATACGTACTACTACTTCAGAATAGATTTATTGTGAAGTTAATGTTATTGCTACAGCACGTTATTGAAAAATGCTTCTGATGTAATCTGTAAGTACGTGTTAGGAAAGTGGTTTACATCAGAGCCCCAAAGTACAGGATATGTAAAAAGCACATTTGTTACATAATTTTCCAGAAGTAAATGGAAGTAAATTCTTAGCTGCTATAATTCTGTTATCTTTGATGTTGTACAATTAAAAAAAGAGTTAATTGTCCAAAAATATGTAGGCAGTTGATAACTGTTGAGGGATGCAGGCGGACTAGTAAACCCCTGCCTGGGGTTACAATAACTGAACAGAACATGGAAAACTACTCGACATAACATGAGAAGTTGCTGAGCCCACAAAATAATCGTGTGAGCGGCTGACAAAAGCTACAGACAGCACCGTGAGCGATGACTGAATTCCAGAAATGGTTAAGGGAGAACTTTTGCAAGACACAGAAAAGAGGCACAGATAATTAAAGGGAGGGGGCTGGGGACTTCTCAGGGATTATTTTCTTGCAAGGCCAACAGAGCCTGGGCAGCCCTATCGGTAACATCACATAAAGCCAAGATTATCGAGGTAACCGTATTAGGAATACTGAATTTGTTTATGCAGATGACAAAACTAGGGCAAATGGGGACAAACATAGGGGTTAGGGGTGTTTGTCTGGGAGAAGAAAAGGGTGGAAAAAAAGGTGGGGGTTGAGGTGGACGGGAGAAATACAAAGATGGGAAAATGCAGAGGAAAGCGAAAAAAGGGCTGGCTGAGTGGAACTGGGCTGTGGCTCTTTATGCTGGTCTGGCTGAGCCCCGCATCTGACCACTGCAGTCTCTTTTATTAACATTTCTGTGTTACCTCCCTAGTGGGCAGGGGTTGAGCTGGGGAGCAGTACCCAGATCTGGAACAACTAAAGGTCTGCGCCAGCAAGCAGGCAAGATGTTCAGCATCTGGGTATGCATATAAGACAGACTTAAAACCTGTACTAATACTTAAACCCACATTAATGGATTCCTTATTTGTGGATTTAGAAAGTGAGGGAGTGTGTATGTTTGCTGGTGAACTTCAGTACTGACTAGCCAGAGGAGGGAAAAAAGCTTGAGCCATCATGGCTGTTCAGTGTCTCCTGGGACTGTGGTTCCAGTTGTCATAATCCCTTTGCTACAGATGAGTTTACTCTCATATTTCTACCATTTTTATTCGCCAAAGCAAGCAAAACATACAGGAATATTTTAAATTATTTGCTTTTTAAATGGTGATAGTTTACAGTTAGTGATAGAGCTTCAGAGTGTAGAAAAATTAAGAAAACCACAATAAATAAAAGACTTTCAATCCCTCCTAAAATTAAAAAAAAAATAATAGAATTAATGAGAAATAATAGGGAAACACAACATAGTGACAAGGTAATGCTTATGGGCATCATATAAAGATGCATGATTCACTCAAACACTGCCTAATTTCTAATGTTATTTCTTTTAGGTCCATTTTGTGAGGAACATGGTGATCCTTGTGTATCTCAGCCATGCCTGAATGGGGGCGTATGCCAGTACAATCAGTCTGGCTATGTTTGTGATTGTCCTGCTGGTTTTCTTGGTCACAACTGTGAAATTGATATCAATGAATGTTCCTCAAGGCCATGTCAAAACAGAGGTACATGCATCGATTTGCCAAATGTAAGTATAAACATCAGAGATCCCTATTTGTACATAGAATTGCAGAATCATAGAATAGTTTGGGTTGGAAGGGAGCTTTAAAGGTCACCTAGCTCAATTCCACTGCAATCTTCAGCCAGATCAGGTTGCTCAGAGCCCCATCCAACCTAATCTTGAATGTTTCCAGGGACAGGGCATCTACCAGCTCTCTGGGATACCGGTTTCAGTGTTTCACCACCCTCATTGTAAATTCACAGCATTATCTGAGTGTGTAATGTTTCTAATATTTCTATGGTTAAAAAGCCCAAATTCCACGTTTTTAGTTCAATTGCTTGGAGGTCACTTAAGAAAATTCCAATGTTGTTTCATTTGGTTTTCTCTCTCTTTAATAAAATCTGCTATAAAACATGATATATCAGTCATCTTTATTACCTACTGTTTGCTTCTTATTGTTGCTTTTCCTGTGGTGTCTGTTTTTAATTTCTTTTTTTTTTTTTTTAATTTTTGTTAAATATAATAAATTCATGAAGACTCACAAAGTTAAAGGTGCATGACAGTAGAGTCATACCTGGTAGTATTTCAAACTGCATTGTTGACATTCTTTCATTAGCATGACTATTGCAAGTAGCAGTGGTTATACAGAACAAAATAGTGAAAGAAGAGTTCAAAAGCATATACAAGCGACACATACACTCAGAGAGGAAAAAAAAGAGATAAGCTACCAAAAAAAATCGATAGATTTCTAAATTGTTCAGTCTAAATATTTTGTCTAATAGATCAACTAGCCCATACTATTTTGTACAATCATTTCTATAGACAAAAAGATGCAGTGATTTGTTTCACACAGTAGAAATCTCAACAGATGTGAAAATAAAGTTCCCAGTCATGCCTTCAAGACCAATTCTGAAGCAACACCTGATCACTTCCAATTTCAGTGAGGCAATTAACCCCTATATATTTTTCCTCTACTTTCTGACATTATAATGTTACTTACAGTCCTTTTATAGAAAAATAAGGGTCAAAGTTTCAGCTCTAATAAATACTTTCTTTTATAAAATAACTTACTGGTTTTGTTGTGTAAATTACAGATTGCAGTAGCTGACAGATGCCTTTCACCATTGAAAGGGGAAAGGAGGAGACAAACCATTTTCTTTCCTACTCTAGTTAGTGAACGCTGTTTGGTACCTGAGTGTACCAAAGTGCACAGTACCTAGTGCGCTCTTACCGCTTGATCTATGGAAACATTAAATTGGAAGAAAGTCAGAAATGAGGAAAAGCCATGAATGAATTATAAAGCTTCTTGATTCGGGTATGAAATCACAAAGCCAGCAAAACTTAGAGCTGGTATATTTCCGGCTAACAAACCCAACTCTCATACAATCTGTGCTGGAAGTCTTATTCCCCTTGTCCTAAATTATGTTTGCAACCTATCTGGGGCTAGGACTGCTTTTTGTTCTGTCTTTGTAAACTGTTTAATGTGATGAGACCCTGTCCTCGTTAGTGTCTCTATAGTAACGGAAGTAAACACTAATTTCTGTATTGCCTTGGGTGCAACAAATAATTATTTCTAATTTGCTTCTCTTCTATAGGATGTGGCATGTATCTGCCTGCCAATATTCACTGGCAAGTTCTGTGAGAGAATACTGAATCCATGTGAATTATTGCTTTGCTTAAATAATGCAACCTGTGTAGCTCAACAGCGGAACTATAACTGCCGGTAAGATTATAAATTAATTTATTTCAATACTTCATTGGATCACTTGATGATACCACACCGATTGCAGAAAGAAAAGACATCATCAGTCACAGAGAACATAGAAAACTAAACTTTTAACAATTTTTTATTTATTTTTGGTGCTCTACTGTGTTAGTCTTCTTGAATACTCTTGAATTGCTAAAAAGATTTAAGGTGTTTAAGGAGTTATAAATTGTTTCATCAATAATTCTGTAAGATAAAATATATAAAGCCTGACGCATTGATGACAAGTGAGAGAATTAAAGTACAGGCACCACTCCCATTCAGGGTGTATGATGTTTATGCTGTGTTTCTGAAAGGATAAGACAACTGTGCTAATTTCTAATTCACAGACATGCATTAGTAGCTTTTAGACTGATCCGTCAAGCAGCTTATTAAAAAATGGTTCATTCAGAAAGACCACGTTAAAAATCATCCATTTGAAAATAACGGAAGTGGCCCAGCAGATATATAATTTCATTCAATTTTAAATAGCTTTTTAGATACTCTCTTACACTGCTAAGGAGTACAATTTGTACTCTTCACGTTTGCTTGGCTTTTATCTGGCTGCCTGATATAAGTTCTGCTAAGCATTACTGAAATGCAGTAAACAACTTTTAAATTTTAGGATATTCATAAAAGCAGAAAATTGAGAGCTGTGGTACACAAAAGCCTGAAAACACATTATGAATGAACTTAGAAACTGCAAATACATAACGTAAGTATAAAACATAAAGTTACAGTTCATCAGAAGAGGTTCAGTCGAGAAGTCTGGAAATTAAAACACAAGTAGAACTATTTTACAATTTTCCCAAAGAAGAAAAAAAGATATACAATGTTATTTATGCTTCCACCTAAATGCATATAAACATACATACGCACACATACAAACACATACATAGAGTTAGATCTTCCCATATAGATAAGTATAGCACAAAACAAGTATCATTTATTTTCCAATACTTTAAGCCAAGATATAAGCTACTAATTACTGGTATATAGCCAGTCTTTTGCACAGTGTGTTGGCATATGAATTAGTATGAAATGATGCTTGAAGCTTACATTTTAAAATATGAATATCACAAACAATTAATATAAAGATGCAGGTGGCTTTTCTTTGGAAAAAAAAAATATATCCTGGCCCTGTGTGCAATACAGATTGAAAAATTTACCATTTCACAAAGCACTGGTAGAAATGGTCTGTACCATGAACCTCATTGTGCCATGGAAATTGGTTAATAAAAATAGCTATGGAAAGGCAAACAGTCTTTCCCTTGATATACTATGTGAAAATAAGAGTGGAAGTCATTATTTAGATCAATATAACAGCAAGTAAAAATAGCAATTAACAACCCATTTATATTGATTATCAAGAGAATCACAAGTTATGTGGTAAAACTAGGTACTAGGGGTTTTAGCGTGGGGCTCAGATGGTGCAATCCTGTTTCCTACTAGTATCAAGCTATAAGATTGTATTAATATCAGTGGTGCTTAGACTTTACTTTTAATATTTGTGTATTATTCACGCGTTATCTGCAAAATACATATTTGACAAGATACACAAGACACGTTTGCAGAAAGCTAGTTTGAGAAATGGGATAGGTTATAAGCTTATTATCTGTAACGCTAAGAACACTAAGAAATAACATCCCAGCGAGAACACTGTGGATAGTGTAATGGAGAGCGCACCCTTCAACTTCCTTCAGCACCAAGTGTATGTGCTGTTTGAGTAAAAAATGTGGATAATATTCAATTCACACAGTTTTCCCCAGCATCTAAGCTGCACACCAGACTTTCTTGGCACCAGAAGGTGCCTCATCTCTTCCAAAGAGAAATATCCAGGAGAGGTGAGATCAAGCATCTTCTGTAGGTTCCCAATTTTCTCTGTACAGAGAAAGCCTGGACTGCTCTCCTAAACCAGATACTAAAACTGCATACTTTTAACATTAGATAAATATGGCGGCATTGGAACTTAGTTTCAATACTCAGCTTTACTTTTGCCATTCAGTCCCTGAAGGCTCCAATTAGTGATTGCAGCATTTTTTAGTGTTTATTGTTCATAAATTGAAAATTATTTCCTCGCTATTTTGTGAAAATCAGTTTTCTACCACTTAATCCCAAATAGTTAAGAAATGTAAGTTCTGTGTATATTTATGCCTATGTACTTGGAAGGAGAAAGCATTTTGAGGGAGTATGAATGATGGACCTTTCACGAGGAGAACAGATTCAGCACCTCAGTTGTGAGAGCTGCGGTGCTGCTGAAGTCAGTGTGCTGAAATGTAGAGGAGGTGCCAAATTTTAAAGAGAGCAGCTTTTACTGTTTTACTGGGTTTATGATTCAAAATCCTATCATCTGTAAATTTACATCTTGTGTTAGCTACTTGAATAACAGGATGTTGGAGGGCCTATAGCAACAGTGCTTTAACAGTCTCAGTTTTCTTAAGTCTTGGAACAGACTTGGAAGCTTTCTGGCTGTGAGTCGTGTTTTAATTCATTTTACCTAAAGAAAACCTGCCTTTAATAATGTTGCTGTATTCAGGAGGTTTAGGGCTGCTTATTCAAAGTTTTAAGTGGAGGTTTTTTTTCATTTTTGGTAATAATTGTCAAATACTGTAGGCTATGACTATGTCTAGTTACTCCACAAAAAAAACTCCATGTGTTTCATTTGGTTTAATACTGCGACCTGATCCACTTTACAGCATTTAAACACTTTAAATAAATGTAATGGCATTTAGCTTATATGCATATACAAATTCAAATAAAAGTTGAATTGACCTATAATCCTTTTTTATTTTCATTTGGTTGCCCCTATTTTTTTTCTTTCTCGCTATGCTCAAACTGCATTCTGCTTATATCCATCAGCTTCTGTCTACTTATACTTTCTTCTCTAGGAAAGCAGGTTTTTTCCATTCTAAACATATAACCAAACAGACTCAATGTAATTTTCTTCACTTCAGTTATGATGTATGACTATCTTGTATCCTAATGCCATCTTTTCAGTCTTGATGTCATATACTACTTTGTGCTAAGAGTCTAATAGTAGCATTTTTTCTTAAATGTCAAAATTTAAGGTGAATTCAAATAGGCAGTGAACAAGGATATCCATCACAATAAATTGTGATTGTTTACTTTGTATCTTCTCCTATTATCCTTGTTCTTTAGGACAATAAAAAGTCACAGAAGGTGTGAAACGGTTTTCTGAGAATTTGTTCTGTTAGTGTCATCTTCAGAACTTTACTGTTAACTTTCTTGCTGTTAATTTACTCTTGTCTTCTCTGACATTGGTATGTCTATCACAAAACAACAAAAACAAAACCAGAAAAAAGTGGCTAAATATAAAAATTAGAAGAAGCAGTTTCTAAAATTGGCTTACTAAATTATTTGTTTTATGAAAAAGTCATAGGCTACCTAAATAAATTGAACCAAGAAAGCTAGGAGCTCTTTCACCTGATTTCAGATAATAGGTAAAAACAAATCAGTAAAACAAATTTTGTAATTGAGTTTGTCCAATTCAGTTTTAAGTGTTATTTAAATATGGAATTATAAAAAAGATGCAATTATTTTTTTTTATTCTGCATTCCTAATATATGATGAATGGTGCTGTAATACATAGGACAACAAATATGCTATATCTTGATGAGTAATTTTGTTTAGAGGTACAAATTATTATGTAGCTATCTGGTATCTTTGAACATGCTGAAATAAGAGCACCTAAGTATATGAAAAACTACTTTTAGCTACAGTAAGTGAACTGGAAATTTGTTAAGAACAGAATTTGCAAGAATTGTGATTCCAAGTACTTGAAATGGCAGCAAAATAATTATTGGGTTTACATACAGCGTGGGTTTTTTTTTTTCAAGAGGAGGGTGAGTGTAGTCCATTGCAACTTGCTAGAGTGTCCTCCTGTGGTTGTGTCTATACTGGCCTCAAAGAATATAACTATTTAGGGAAGATTTTCCCACGTCCTATCTCTGTCCAAATGGACCTCCACGTGGACTGTGGGGATGCTCTCCACAGGTCACAGGTGAAATCCAGCCTGTTTAACATTTCATCAAAGGCTAATAAGCGGCTTAAGCCGCTGGACAGTTAACCTGAATACTTTCTATTGAATGTTGTTGCCTGACCATTTCCTATTAAAAATATATCCTTTACTTTCGTATGTTACATAACTCTGAGAGGCTTCATGCATTTTGAAACCATTTAGTTTCAAAATGTGCCAGAGATGGCTTTATTATATATATTACATATATATAAATAAAGTGGGGAAACGTAAGCAATGCTTGTAATTGTAATTACGATTACAATCAAAAGTAATTGATTCTCATATCCATTAGGAGCAAGTGCACAGAAAAAAACCAGAAGCAATTCTGTGTCATCTTCATGATTTCCAACTTCTGTGCTGAGTCATTACCAAAGTACCCCTCGGATAAAGCTAAAGAAACTTTCCATCTATAACTTTTGGGTTCCTTCACAAACACAAATTTTCAGCTTACTGGTTGTTTCCATTCTCTTCTTTTCTTTCCATGTTACCCAAAAAAGCCTTTAGACAGAAGAGCAGGCTGAGCCTGTCTCTAGGAACATATCAAGTGAATTTCACAGGGATTATGTACCTATCAAAACACAAAAGAGACTTTTTGCAGCCTGAATTTTACTTTTTTCACATTTTGAGCAAGATATAAATATTCAATTATTTTTCTACACTGTTCCATTATTGCTTGTGAATAAGACTTGTTTACTATCTATTTGAATCTCATCTATTTTTTTGTGTGTATAGGGGATTTTTTAAAACACGGGAGGGCTAGATAAGGAAAGCTAATGGTAAGTGCTGACATGAAGCAGAAGAAATGTCTGCAGTTCCTTTTACCGTAGAAGAGTTATCCACAGCTCTGTTGGCACCACGTGGAACTAACTTTCAGAAAATAGAATGCTAGTTTTGTTCTTTAAAGAAAATATCAAAATGCAATTAAGCAAACGCAAAAATAACCATGCATTGTCCTGTTCGCAGGTTCCTTACGTTGTTCCTTACATACCTAAGCATGTCATTATTGACTACTTATTGTTAACCACTGGTAATGATTGATGCTAACTATTGTAAACCTAATTTGTCATCATATTTCTAATTTTCCTCTCTGATGGTTTAATTGACCCATCCTTTCCAATAGATTTCCAAAACCTCATTTATAAATTTTTATTAAATATTATCTCATTTGAGGTTGTTTTTTGTTTCCGGAAGATTATATAAAGTATTGGTATGAAAATGCTTTAATCAATGAAAAAAATTATTTTATGGACAAGCAGAATCATGCAACTGATTTTAATTCCTTGAAAACATGCTCTGTTTATTTTAAATAACATATGAGGTCTGTTTTGTTACTGCAAGAACATTATTTAATAGAATTATGGAACATAATTAAATACAATTAACTTTTAAAATGCCAGTCCTCTAAAATACACTGGTGTATTTGCAGCTGCATGCCAGGATTCACTGGAAATAACTGTGAGGAAGTAATTGACTACTGCAGGCTGCTCAGCATCAACTGTCTGAATGAAGGATTGTGTCTTAATATAATTGGAGGATTCACTGTAAGTAATTTAATACATGTTAAACTAATTCAGTGCTCCAAAGTATAAAAGCTTCAGACAAGCAGAACTTGAAACACATTCATTAAGAGACAAGAGGGACATACATTTGTGTGTTTGTTATTTATTTAAGTCAATAACACAAGGACGATTCACTTGGGTAATATGGATTTTTGTATTACTTTTCTACTGAAATAGCGTTTTGTGCTATATCAAGTAAGAGAACTGGAGATAATTTTTATAGTAAAAAGAATATATAACTAATTGTGGTCCAGTGCTATTATCCACATAGATGATAATCACAGCTATATTGCAGCCTCTAAAAATACGTTGCTTGAAGGGAGTATATCTGTTGCCATTTTTTAACCAGAACCAAGTTAGTAAATTAAATATAAGCACATTTAAACTTAATACAGACTTAGAAGTTTGGTGACAAAAATGCAATGCAGTGAGGTTGTTTCCAAGTGACAATTTGAAAAAATGTAATTCTGCTTGTTTTAACTCTCAAAACATCTCCTGAAAACGTTGATCAAGATCCGTCATGTATCAAGATTCTTCTGGCTGTAGCTTGTCGAAAGAGAGAAAATAATAGTTTCTCCAACAGTAGTAATTGGGAACAATTTAAAAGTTGCTCTAAACAACCACTTGCTCTGCAAATAACAGGAGACGATCACAGAATCATAGAATGATTGAGGCTGGAAAGGACCTCTGAACATCTTGCCAACCACCCTGCAGAAGCAGGGCCACCTAGAGTCTTTTTTTGTAGTCCTAGACCAGTTACCTGTTTGGGTGTTCAGACAAAATGTATTAGGATTATTGTTACTCTGTGCTTCAGGGGGTAGGAAGAGTAGTCTGCGCCGTAAGGGAAGGAGACAAGGGTGACAGCGAAGCCATCAGGGACAAGAGGCGCAATCCCTCAATACCCACAAGAACACACAGATCCAGATGTTGAGCCAAAAGTCCGGTGATCACCCGAGAAGTACTTAGGGATGAAGCAGGTTTGCGGTCAGGCTGAGTAGTCACGTCAACAGGTCAGAATCAGCAAGGTACAAATCTGGATAGAAGCATACTGACAAACTAGCTCAGGAAAGGATCTCGTGTAAAGGCCTGATCTTAAATGCAGCTCCATGAGTAAATGAACGAAAATGTGGATATCTTGTAGACGGGTTCTATTTTCGCAGTAGAATGATCCAAGGTGACCGTGCAGGGCTGCATCAGAGCTGATCTTGGACACAGGCAGTTAAACCCGGGAGAGAGGGGGGGAAAAAGGGAGAGCCTCTCTGCACAGGAGACTGCAGAGAAAAATTATTATAGGATGGTCAGGCCAATTAGAGCCTGTTGATGTATTCAAGGTCCTGACAGTTTCTCTGAATATTCCTTGTATGTAATTATTCATTCAGCCCAAATATCATTGCCTGTCTCATGGTCGCAAAAGCTCCAACACTTTTTACCTGTCTGCTGGTGTTTGCTCATGTTCCTTGAGTCTTATCTGATCTGGAAACTCTATACACAAGTGACCAAGGATTGTTTCTCTTATTTGCTTATGGGCACAGAAGGAAAAGAAACTCCCATTAATTTGTTTACAGTTGAACAGCCCATATTTTTACACCTAAATCTGTGTGCACATTCTAAGTAAGATACTGTTGTGGTCATTTCAAGTGTCACTAAGAATAAAATTCATAGCACTGTTGACTGCATCATAGTCTCCCTATTGCTGCATCTTATCCTTTCCCTTGGTCTCTGATCTTAGTTACCAGGAACAACTATTTAGGCTGACCTCTTACTTATTCAAATACCTGCACTTCCACAGATATGTCATCAGATCTATAACAGGTCTGTAACAAGAATTTTATTTAAGAGCATTATGAAGTTAGTGAAGTTAGTATATCACATTTAAATGATAATTTCAGAAATTAATGAATACTGTATTACTGAAAGAAATAAGTATGCTGTATCCACTAAATTCTTAATTCTGATGAAAATTCTTTCAAAATTTGTTTTAAGAACATTTTTAATACTACCTGTAAATACATATTAACTAGATCAATAGTATATAAATGTAGTTTAGCACAAAATTGCATATCAGAGTTTTACGCCAATAGAGTACTAAAACTTCCATGCGTAGAAAAACATAATCCTTGCTTTGTTGCGTAAGCTATATATAATGTACCCACAGAAGAATTAAGTAGAAGGCAAGGAATCCTCTTGGAGAATTTGCCTCTCCTAGCTGTTGACAGCAGATGAAACATACAGAAATACTGAGCCCAGTTCTGGGCTTAAATAGAAAGGGTTCTTAAATCAAAGTGTCCAAGAAAAGATATAATTTAGAAACTGTTTGTGTCTCCCAGTTAACTTACCTACATGATAGATCCAAAACAGAAATATTGCTTTTAGCTCTTTTGAGCTACTTATGTTATGTCCAATTATATCAAGCAATAGCAAAAAATACAGTAAAACAATTAGAATACAAAAGTGATATAATTAATCGGTAAGGACAATGTTGCGGTGGGTTGACCTTGGCTGGACATCAGGTGCCCACTAAGCTGCTTTATTACTCCCCTCCTCAGCAGCAAGGGGAGGGGCACAGAAAAGAAGATGGAAAAAAAAAAACTATGAGTCAAGATAAAGGTAATTTAATAAAGCAAAGGCTGCACACAGAAGCAAAGGAAAACCAAAGATTTATTCCCAGCATCGGGCGATGTCCAGCCACTTTCTGGGAAATAGGCCTTTAGTAAACATAGCATTTGCCCCAGAAGACAAATGTCATAATAATGAATGCCCCCCTACTTTAGCTATTATTGCTGGTATGGACTATCCCTGTGGTCAGTTTGGGTCAGATGTCCTGGTTACGTCCCCTCCCAAGATCTTGCCCACCTCCAGCCTACCGTTGAGGGGGGAATGTTGTAGAGACAGCCTTGATGCTGTGCGAGCACTGCTCAGCAGCACCCAAAACCCTGGTGTGTTACCAGCACCCTGCTAGCTGCCAAAGCAAAGCACAGCAGTATGGGGGCTCCACCTCAGACAGACCCAATACAAATGTGTGTGACGTATGCAGGCATCAAAGAGAACACTAAAATTTTAGGAAGGCAAACAAAAATTGGGTACCGAGCTTTTGCGTAGTTACTGCCAACAGTTGAAAATCATTGCCTTTTTCCTTGACAGTCAGTCTGTGGCATGGTGCCTTTATTTGGAAGATAAGCAGTTTTACATCACTAGTAGGATAACTCCTCTTTGAAGACACAAATGACTATGGAATCTGCCCAGTCATTTTTTTTTGTTGTTGTTGTTGTTTCTCCAAGTTGTAACTTCCTTGATCGTAATTCACTTTTCTCCCATGGAAAACTCGTATTTTCAGTATTACCAGAAAATCAAACACTGATGAGTAATTTAAGAATTCCAGCTGAGAAGAATTTGGCTGTTAGATTATTTATTTTTTTTTTTACAAAAGCAGATTTGGAAGTACTGAAACATTCAATCAATTTAAAATAAAAAAAAGGGGTTCCAGTTCCACAACAAAATAATTTTTAAAAAAATCAAGGTGTTGGATCTTGAAATCTAATTAAAAAAATTATTTTTGTTTTGAAATTCATCTCTATTTCAGTTTCAGAATAGTAAATACTTAGAATTGAAACAATATAAGGTTTTTTTCAGTATTCTGGTAAGTTATTGGTTCAAGGAGTTGATCACTAATTAGTATTAATCATAAGTAATTTTAATATTAATAGTTACTCTGCGCATATGTATCATATTCAGTAATTTACTATATGTTTCTAAAATTAACTCTGTCTCTATTAAGAAATCCATCTGACTACTTATGCTAGATAATAATGCTTAGTTACAGGGAGCATTTACTGATGTTGCCATTGTGTCAGATAAACATGGGAATTTTTACTTCTTAGGAAATGAAACTTGTCCTTGCATTTCACATTCTAATATTTAATATTTTAGTATATCAATTCTCATTTATCATATTTCAGAGTACAGATGTAGTAGTAACAAATAATTTCCTTTATTTCCTTTGTTGCCCATCATCCTGGGAACCAAAGTGTTGATGTAGATATTGAGATAGGATTTATCAATACAAAAGTATTGCGTAGTTGCATAATTAATTCTAGCTGCCATAGCTTAAGGAAAACAGTTCACATCAAAGTGGATTTAATGAGATGACCTAATGGATAGCAATGGAGAAACATTTTCTGCTGCAATTCACCCATTAAGCAAAATAAATCATTTAATGGAGCAAGTTCAATTCTAAGGAAAAAAAAAATGGATCTTGGTGGATATAGCAAATCAAATGTATTGAAACAGGGAAGTTGAAGTTGCATGCTCTGCTTTCTGTATCGCACATACCACCCCCTCCCTGTCCAGAAGAAGCAGAAGATACCACAGTTTGTGTAACTAGATGTGCATGTTACAGCCAACTGCCAAGATAACTGTAAAGGAACTAGATTTCTGTCTAAGATAAATTTTGGAGTTTTTTTTTTAATTAGGAAAAGCATCAACTGATTAAAATATTATTACTATATTATTTGGCGTATAGGTTTGAAGATCTGTGAAGCAGTTGTTATTCTAATTTTAAAATTTTACTTAGATTTATTTGTAAACCGTATTAAACTAATTAAAAACTGAATGAATAGTTAAAGAGGAAAATAATTATAAATTGGGAATTATTGTCCCCTATGATTTTTTTTTAATGGACCTCATGGCAATTTGATTTTGGACTAGTGGTTCAAAGTATTTTGACACAGTAGAAAATACAAAACTCCTTCGGTTGAAACGTGGAGATGACCACAGAAAATGGTAGTGTAGTTAACAATAAGCAAATCTGATCAGGATTTCTTGGTAGGCTATAATACTTAGGAAAAAATGTATTTTAATAGAGGCAAATGCAAGGCTCTACGCACAGGAAAAAGAATGTGAGCTACACAGAAGGGAAATTTCCTGGTAGTCTGTGACAAAGATGACAGCTTTGAGCTCAAGGTAGATATTAAATTTGACACCATGCTCTTGATGAAAGCAGAAAGACAGTCCCTGTAGTTGCAAGTTGAACGCTTGTATATAGAAGCATTTGTAAGTGGTCAGACTTCTGTGACTGTCAGTGGAGGGTACATCATAGGTAGTTCTGTCCTATAAATTGTTTTAGGAAAGCTGAAAAACTGGAAAACTTTATTAATAATGAGTTACACGAAAAAAAACCAACCCACTTTCTAAAACTATATTCTCAAACACATGTACAGATACACAGAGTGAAGCCAGTCCATGGACTAGCAGTTTTCTTCAGAAGAAAGACAAAGGAACAATTGTGTTAAAAATACTTAACTCTGGGTACCAAAAAACGTTGAAGCCGCATTAGCAAGGAAATGATGAGGTATTGTGCATAAAACTGTGCAGCTGCTGCTTCTATGCACTACTGACTATACCAGGAGCATTTTCAAAAATTGTTAGGTAATAAAATATGGTGTAAAGCAGAATAATAGCACATTTCCTTTAGATCAACAAGGCCAGGTCATATCTGTTCTGTTCTAGTGAAAAACTTCACCAGACATTACGTTTCATGAGGATCTACTACTGTGGGGTCCAAACCCCCAAATTCCCCCAGAAGGCTGGAAAACTTATTGTGGATTGCTTCTAGTAGTCAATGCAGTAGACTCATTCCACTGATACTAAAAGGTTGGGAAAAGGTTCTATTTCCCAGAGTTGCCGTAAATAGTCAAAACACTAAAAAAGTCCCACTTTATTTGGATGTTTACTTTCTTAGATAACATTGCAGCCTCGCCTCAGTTTAAAAATCCAGATATAATCTGAACATATCATTTTAACAGGTGGCAAATAGAACGTTTGAACATTACAGATCTTCCCCTTTCAAAAATACTGCTATGTAAAATTCCATTATTTAGTATTGATTTGTTAATTATTGCAAGAACACTGCTATTGAATTTCTCCTGTTTTGCAGCTACAATTTTGGAATAACTTTTAAAAATCTGTTAATCGCTGTCAAACTTTTGAAGAAAATATAATATAGCTTATTTTTCTTTGATATCCATCACCTAGGAAAATTTTTAATTAATACTGTCCTGATTTGGCAACTTTATCCTAAACACCTCTGCCCACTCAGTATTAGAAGACAGGGTCCGCTGTTTTAAGGACAAATTTGAATTATAACAGGTATAACATAAACGATATTTGTATGAACCGATTGCAGATTCCAGCAGAAGTTTATTCAATAAAACTATTCAACTGCATTATCTTGACAATATGATAACCTACTTCTTAGAAACATTTTTTAAAAGATCTGCCAGAGAAACACGTTTCAGTAGACATTTCTATTCTCATGGCAGTTTTTATTTTTCTAAAACGGATTTTAAAAATGAAAAGTCAGCATTCTTAATTTGCAGTTGATGATAGTATTTCCTCAGTGCTTTTAATCTCAGCGTCTGAAGTAATTTATGATTATAGATATGTTATCCTTGTCTTCTCGTGAAGATGGGGAAAGACGAACTGTTCCCAAAGGACAGCTGACAGGGAAGAGCGAGCCGTTGTTTCTTTCATGCTGATCATACTGCTGCCACATACTAACACCTGGGGGAATTGTGGTGGTTTGGGTAGAGTTGTCCCAGTGAATTAGACTGGCTCTAGCAACGACTCTTGCACAAGGAGACTGGGCAGTAAAAAGAGGCAAAGAGGGAGTACAGACAAGGAATCACCTGGAGACTGTAAAGGTCCTAAGGGGGAATCAGATACCTAACTATTTATTTATCCACAACAAGTGGCTTATATTGAGGCTTAAGATCCCCTGCTTCTTTCCTGAAACATTAGTATTAAAGTATAAAAAAAAAAAAAAAAAATCAAGCCGATAATGAAAAACAAAATTTAAGTAATTTAGTGTGAATTTTGAGGATAACAGAACTGTCAATTATCAAATTCTTGAAGATGAGCAGTTTCTAAAACACAATATTGGGAAAATCAAGAGCACGAAGGCTGTCAGGTTTCTGGCATGCAAGCTGTCTTTACCCTTGAGGGAGAAACAAGAGATTGTGTTCTTTGGTTTCAGCCACTGAATTGCACAGAATTTACAAAATCCATAGGCCAGTTATGACAACCTAAGAACTGCATTGAAGCAAGAGAAGGTGCAGCCCTACAGCATTTACAAGGAGGAGATTTGGAATAGCTACACGCTCTCCTGTTTCTGCTCTGCACATACTTCTCATGCAAGGGCATGCACATCATAAATGCGTTCAACTTTTTGCAGGGTGTAAAAAAATGCTCATTTATAGCATTTTTTTTTTTTCCTTACAGTTCCGTGCTATGTAACGAGTAGCTATCTTTCGACTTATACTGTCTGCATAGTGTATCCAAGTCTATTTTTTTCAATATGCCTTTCTCCCATCGTCCTGACAAACTACTGATTCGTGCAAAGCTGTGTGCTTACAGCTGACAGAGGAATTGGGTTATGTGGGCACAAAACCTGGAACTGAAGGATGAAGTGAAAGCAATGCCATCGTGAGGTCCATTACCGTTTACGTGCACTGCACTTGAGACAGGAACTAAGCAAATCATACATACTGCTTGAATAGCAGGGCTGTTTTGGCAAGTAAATAAACACCAGAGCAGCATTACAGAAAGAGACGACAATCTGTGTTATCATTAGGAGTTTTACAATTTTTACAATTACGTCTACTGTTGGTCATTCAAAGGAAATATGTAAATTTCCTTTGAGAAACTGTACTGGAACTTAAATGTGAAATTTTATGTTGGAATCATTGTCAATGGATGTCCTGGTGCCTTCCAGAAGAGCAGCAAGGGTTACTGCTGATTTCTGGCTAGTCTTCATACGGTGCGGTGGAAATAAATTGGGCTGTTATGGGGGAGCGAAGGTAAGCAAAAAGAAGTAATGTTTTTAACTTCCATAAGTAATTTACAGAGTATGTGTTCTGTAAACATCAGGTGTTTGCATATGCCTGGCGAATAGTGATTAATAAAAAATGTTATCTATAAACCAGAACCAAACCAGAAAACACCTAATTGCGTACCAACATGCATACCTTTCAGACAGTTACTCCCCAGTCACTCAATTTTTTCTTTCTTATACGGACTTGCATATAGTATCATCAAATACTATAGATCATCAAATAGTATAATCCACGGCAATAGGATAGAAAAATTAATAGAGTAGAAAAAGTAGGTGTCTAAAATCTCGCTATGCAGATGGCTCTGTGGCTTTTCATGTTATGTTCTTTGGAACCTGTAGGTGTCTAAAATCTCGCTATGCAGATGGCTCTGTGGCTGTTCATGTTATATTCTTTGGAACCTCTTTCTCACAACCATGTATCAAAACCATCGCTGTTATATTGGGAGTTTTATGGTGAGACTGAGATAGTTCAATAACAAAGAATAAACCAAGACAGTATGTGTTTGATAAAGTAAAACTGTGAGTACGAATGAATAATCATGTTCTCTGGTAAAGCAAAAGAGGCTTACGTAGTAATATAAAGAACTGGCCTCACCATAGACAATATATTCCTTCTTGGGGGGGTGAGGGAGAGAGGAGAAAGGAGGGAACCTCTCTTTCTCCTGTGATTTTTTTCCCCGTGTCTGAAAGGTGGTACACGGCACGCATTCCGCAGAACTTGTGCAGAAATTACAATCAGGCAGACAGAGCTCCGAGTGTCATCCCTAACCAGATGAAGTTTTCCCTTGCGGGTGCAGAACCAGACCCACCAGCCAGCTGTCGGGCTGGGAATCAATCTGCTTCTCTTCTGAAGGGTGGCAGGCGGTGCCAAACCCCACATCAGCCTCTACAGCCTTTGCACAAACTCTGCTGCCACCGCTCCTCTCCGCCGCTCTGTAAGTTCTCCCCCGAGGACCACTCTCAGTCCTCTCAGTCTCTTTGATAGTACTTTATCCCCAGAAGCCTGACTAAATTTATAACCCAGAAGTAAAGCATCTGTATGCGGAATTAGCAGTAATCTCTAGAATTGAGCTGCATCAGTCACACTGCTTAGACCTCGTAGCCCTAAGAAGGCCTCAGACTTATTCTCAGAAAAGCCATTTGTATTTATTGCATGAGAAATAAATTCTAGATGAAGTATCGAAAATGAAGAGGAAGTGCAGCTGAGAGAAAACATTGCCTTGTTTTAAAAATGTAGTTCTTTCAAAAAAACCCCACACTAGGGCTCTTTTAAAGCCCTCTGCACTGTATCAATCAACATTTGTTTTCTGGGTATAAAAAAGCCGTAAGGAAACAAACATTTAATATGTCTGGCATACCATATATTAAAGCAGTTGGTTGGAGTGATAAAATTGTTATGAATATTTATCACAGCACTACTAAGCAATGCTAGAAGCAATGAAAATTGGCACTGCAAAATCTACTGCTCTCAGATGCGACTTTTATACTTATGTACGACATATAAAATAGATTATTGTCATTTCCCTTTTTTAAAAAATCTAGTCTTTCCTACTGTTTTCTCCCCGTGGACTTTCTGAGCAATACAGTTTCATCTTTGTGAAGCAACTTTGCCACCATCATTAATTCTACTGATGTCTCTCCTGTATTTGTCCTTCCAGCTGACTGTTCAAACAGCAGTAGTTCAAAGTCAGATACTTCCATTAGGGGCTAGTTCTGCAGAAGTTAATTAGTCCATTTTCTTCCACACAGTAGCAGTAATTCTACAGAAGAGTTCACATAAATTTTAAAATGTCTTATACAGTTTTGCAGTTCCTCAGTATTTAATCTGAACTTTATCAGAGCAACTTTTTAATGCTTTTCTCATGCTATTGAAATAAACAGCATCAAAGCACCCTAGGTACATTTCGTACGTGCTGTTATGTATCTCTGAGCAGCACAGAAGTTAATGAACAGTAGAATTCCTCACATAATAAGCTAAATATCTTGCTTCCCAGAAATCAATTTAAATGAAAAATGTTTAGTTAAAGCTCTGATAATATAATACGCTTACATTTCTTTATACAAGATATCTTAATTGATCTAATAGAATAGAATATAAATACAGAGTAAAATACATTAGAAATAATCAATAAGAATGTTTTGATTCGTTTCTAAATGAAACTTCTATGAGAAGATGACATGGTAATTTTAACCCATTGTCAGCAAAGTGAACAAAAGCATGTCAGCAAAAATAATGAAAAAGAAAATACACAAAGTCAGTAAATATTACAGTGAAAGACATGCTACATGATCAGTATGAACCATTGTTTTTTATTGATAAAATGTACTGCCCTTTCTATGAATCATGTGCAGAGGAAAAATAATTAGATGATGTTGAGATTGTGAAAGAAGCAAATAATACGAGTTTTAGACAATAGGAATGGAAAGACAAAAATACCTCACAAATTTCAAGAAGGGAAAAATAATATTAAGAAATAAGAATAGAATAAGAACAGTAGCAGTATTTCTTATTGCTTTGGGACTATGAAATAGTTTGTGTATCAAAGACCATACAACCCACAGTTCAGATGCTTCAATTTTATATGGAAAGAGATGAAACATATAAAAGAAGATGAAAACCTGGACCTGGGTGGAATGTCATGCTCGTTAAAAAGGGACCATATGCAAACATAAGTGTCTGTTGTGCACTCCCATGTTGTAGAAACACAGAAAGGACAATGCCAACAAGAAACTATATTATTTCTTTATTTTTCAGTGAAGAACTATAATTTTGACTGCGTATAGTGGAGCCAGAATTCATGTACATAGAAGTTTAACGTGTTGGATACTAAATAGCTCCAATGTTAATAACCACAGCTTTAAGAAATTCTTTATTAAGTAATCTTTCAATGAGCAAAGGTCCTAAATATTCAAACATATACAATTATGCAAACTAATATGTTATTGCCTGACATAGTAGATAGGCAATTCAAGCACTAAAGAGAAGAGAAAAGATTAATTTCATTTATTGTCTTTAGAAAAGATTTTTAGTCTTTTTGCATCAATAAGTATCAATGGACACAAATTGATACAAGAGATGTTCCTACTTGATGTAAGGAAAAATGTTTTCACTGTGCAGTCAGTCAAGAACTGAAAGAGGTTCCCCAGAGATCGTTGTGCAGACTCCAGACTTGGACTTTCAAAGCTCAGCTGAATAAAGTTCCGAGGAACCTGGTCTGATCTCATAGCTGACTGTGCTTTGAGCAGGAGATATTAATAGCAACCCCCTGATGTTGCTTCCCCCCTGTATTATTCTACGTACTATAGTATACACTAAATAACAAATGAGGTGATCTACAAACAATAAACCAGAGCAACCTACAGATGAGGTGTTCAGTTTCAATGTTTTAACGACATAACGCTATTATTTAATAATATGTTCTTATTGCACAATATAAGGCTCTTTTTTAAAATATTCATGTGATTCCTAACTATTATTATTCCATTTCCCTTGCCGCTGCATGTGTTGACTTCTTCTATCCCCAACACTTGAGTCAAAACTTCACTGATATTTTCTGTGCTAAAACCATTATGCAACAGTGGAGTACATTGGTATTTAAATGGGAGCTTTACTATGACGGGAAATGTATCGTGTATAAATGCAGATTTATCAACTATTCCCCATAGTTACTTCCTTCTGGTAAATAACACGTAGAATCATAAAATATCTCAAGTTGGAAGGGATCCATAAGGATCACTGGGTCCAACTCCCTGCTCGTTGTAGGACTACCTGAAACTAAATCATGTGTCTGAGAGCATTGCCCAGAGGCTTCTTGAACTCTGACAGCCTTGGTGACTGACCATCTTCTCATGAAGAACCTTTTCCTAATAATATATAGCAATGTACATGGAAAATGTATTGAGGATGTTTCAGTGGCAGCTCAAACTCATAGTTAAGCCCCCTCTAAATGTTTGGGGATTTTTTTTTCTGTAGCTACATTTTCGTTGGTAGTAGACAATCATAAACATGCAATGTTATATCAGATTATGAGATATCAGTGCCCTGTAGTCTCTCCCACCTGAATAAGGTCTACAATCAAAACATTGAACAGTCATCACAATGATAGGTTGTAACTGAAATTCCCTTGTTAACCTTGACATTTCAGCTGAATATATCCAAAACCATTAGGCAGACGTGCCAAACTAAAAATAAAGTTTTTAGCTGGAATTTTTTTTTGGTTTTTTTTTATGAATTTTGTTTTATGAATTTCCTTTTCCATTGTAGACACTGGCGGTTCAGGATCACCAAGCATTTTTAATATTTTAACAGAATCACAAAAAGCCTCCACAAAACCGCAAAACCTTTACATGAATAATTATTTTTTTTTTAATGAAGCAATGAATCACATAGCAACAACTATCCCCAAAACAGAAATAACAAGTAGAGTGAAAGCAGCATCCAATGCTTCTTTTATGTTGGTTGCATAAACCAACCAAAACAACAGAATGCTTTTGAATAATTCTCACATTGAAAAATATTGCACTGATTTTCCAAATAACACTTCCTGATGATTGAATGTTCTTCAGCCAACAGGAATTAAACTGACATTCCAGAGCAGTAAAGAATCATGATAATAGGCTTGCTCGCTGTAAACTAGAAAACTCCAGCTTTGAGTATTCACAGTTACGAGCAAATTAAGCAAACAAACAAAAAAAGCTTTTGTAACATGACTTCATGAGAAATAGAAAAATGAAACAGTGGTTGGGTCTTTCACAATTTCAACTTCTTTTACATTCTCATGACTTAACTAATTGGTTGCTTTTGGGGAAAAAGAAAACAGGCCCTGGGCCCTATGAGTCCTAAGACTAATCAATAACCTGAGAAAGAAATCTGGAATGAATTTTACTACTGCACTGCTTTACTTTTATTAAGACCATAGGCTAAATTTTCACTGCAAATAGAACAAAAGGTACCTTTCATAGCAGCTGAATCGTGATGGTTAATAGCAGAAAGGTGAACTCCTCCCCTGCCAGTCCCCGTATTTTATGATTTTGTAACAAAACAGTACTGTATAAGACCATTGCACCTTCACACATTTATTTGTGCTGTCTATGTGAAGGCTCTTTGCTCACCCCGACACCTTGCAGAGAAAAGTATGAATTTAATAATGTGGAACTAACAACTTTGTGTAACATTGAAATAAGTTATTTTCCCATGTCTCCTGAAAAAGTCCAAGGAATGGGCAAGCTAGCTGAGTTTGAACCATTTAAAAAAACAAAACAAAAAAAAACCCCAAACTAGTTAAAATCAAGCCTGTGGTCTAGTTTAAACCACTTTTCAAGGATACAGAAATTCCCTAAATCTCTTCTTTTCTGACTTCCCTATCTAATAAGGACCTGCCCTCTTGAGATAAGGAGCGTGGCTGTAGAAAGATTCCATAAAAGTTCAGCCAGCTAACTCAGCAGTGTGTATTTCTGAAGCACCAAGCTTATAATAACATTCTTTAACCTGTTTATTAATGCCAGTAGGATCAGACACACATTCTCCATGTGCTGTATAGATTTTGTGGTACCTACAGCAGCTGTTTCCAGTATTGCACAATAAGTTTCTAGTATATGCTACAGCTTCTTGCTGATTATTTTTCGTCCTTCAATATCTGTCCTTTCTTCGTCTACTACCAAGCACTCGAAAAAATGCACATTACTAATTTCTATTTCTAGGGTATAATTAAATATTAATAAATTTCATTCTTTTATAAAGTCTGATGAAAAGAGAGGTGGTACCTGCTTGAGCTGTGCAGAAGTCAAGTTCCTCTTCCCCTTCCCTAAATGAGACACGCATGGCTAGCATTCTACTTCATCAGAGGGCAGAGGGATACTTGTCAGTATAAAAAGGTAGTTTGTTTTCCCCTCATATGTCCACCTGAAAAATGAAAGAATTCCATCTCTATTAAAACCAATTAATTAATTCAAGTTATGACATTTTTCTGCCCAGACCCCTAATAGTTTTACCTGAAGTCATGAAATTGTATGAATGAGCGTATCATATTAGAGATGATGCACCTCATCTCCTAATGTCACCAGATGTGAATTAGTGGCACAGGATCTGGCCCAAGTTCAGAGTGATGAACCTCTCATAACACCTGTTGATATGAGAGCTTAAACCCCAGTGGAATAGTAGCCTCACTTACTGTTTTTTACAATTGCTATATATCTGTATGCACATATTTGTTATATGTCATGAAAGGCGGCTCATTCTAGTAAAAATTCCAGATCATCTGAGGTCTAGAGAGGGTGAAAGAGGAACGGGAAAATAGGTGGCTTTTCTTGCTAGAGTAGTCCCCTGAAAGAATGCTAGGCTTCCTAAAAGAAGTTTGGAAAAGCTGAAGAGCTAGACTGTCACCTGAGAGACCTCCACTGAAAAAATTGACCTCTTCTGTATACACTGCCTAAATTGCACTGCCAAAACATGAAAGAAAATCCATTCTGGACTATGCATGCCAGAGCAGCTGAAGGAGTGCAGGAGTTACCATCGTCACAGTAGACGGGACACTACAGGTGTAGTAGTGGAAAGCTGAGCCTCCTCTGTGGGTCCCTTAGCAACTCAGATCTGGGACCAAATGAGTAACGGAGATGAGCTACTTCAGCAGCCATCAGGAACCAACAGGGCAATAATGGCTCATATAACACAAGCAGGATGCGAGGAACTGAACATCTCCACTTACGTACTGTGCCAGCTCCAATGTACTCTAGCTGAGATAACGTTGCTGAAGGAGAGGCCCAACCAGAGCATTTTCACCGAATCCTTGCAGTCTGTGAGTTGGGAGACGAAATCGGGTGTTCCCACACCGACATCACTTAAGAGCTATAAAAATGCAATTTCTGACCTTGGAGTTTCCAGACCTCTAAGGGTGTGGAATACCTTAGGTGGGATGTCCACGTGGCAAAGCAATGTACTGCCACAACAGTACAGCTCCGGGAGTTTCAGCCAACATGTGTTGCAGTAGTATTTGATACAAATGTGGCAGCAGACTTTAAAAACCTTTCAGTAAATATTTATACCTTTCTTTTTGCCTTTTTTTTTTTTTTTTCAGAATAATTTGCAAGAGAATAATGTAATGCTTGAAAAAAAAAAAAGTTCGTGTTGTGCAATGACACATATAGTAAGTTAGGACCAACTCATTTTCTCTTTTTATGCTAAAAAGTCATTCTGGTGCCCTGGTGTATTGTAGGCTAATGAATCAGTGTTGTAAACTTTTAAGTCTTTACCCGTTCCAGGCATGGCAGAATTTATTGACAGCTATGGAATTCTCCTCATTTAAATTTTTGTACACAGCTTGAAGGCAAAAGAACATAACCTTTTCTTTCACAAAAAGACATGTATTCTAACTGGAAGCAGGACGTGATTAAGAAGATCTCCCCAAATAAGTCCCTCAATACAGTTCACTAAGTAGCAACATGTTTGTTACCTGTGAATTAAATTTCTTTACATTTTTTGCAGTTGTATTTTCAGTTTGAGTAACTTCTACAGTTTCACTTAGGTACACATTTGAAATGCAAAAAAAGTTGTAAGATTTTTTTTCCCCAATATTAAGCTAAGGTTTTTATTTTCTTCATTTTAAAAATTTGCATAGCCGCATCAACATAGAAAAATAATATTACTCCCTTTTTGTCATTTGGCCAAACCCCATGTGGTGAGTTCTTTAAATCTTTTGTCATAAAGCAGTCACTCAAGTGTCTAATGTTGAGAATATTTGTAGGAAAACCTGAGAAAATAAACAATGGTAAGAGCATGCACATCACTGTATTTGTGGAATGAGCAGAAAAAAAAAAAAGGAAGAAAATCTGAGAGGAAGGAAAAGCAACAAAGAGAATAGGTAGGACAAAACAAAAATTGAAAGCACTTTGATCTCTAAATTCTGGGTTGAGTTGGAGTTTTCTCTATATATTTCAAAAGTAGCAGAGTAACCTATAGAGTCATATAATCGTAGAATGGTTTGGGTTGAAAGGGACCTTAAAGATCATCAAGTTCCAACCCCCCTGCCCTGGGCAGGGACACCTCCCACCAGA
>JAOXNO010000024.1:92054656-92065931 GCA_028565335.1 Limnodromus scolopaceus
CGATAAGAGCCAACTGAGAGAGCAACCTTTGTTTCAGTGTTTGTGTCCTCATGATTTCACAGGTAAGGCATATACAAGTAATGTAGAAGTTTGTAGTTTCATTTCCTTTTAAATATTCAAGTATTCAATGCTGAATTTTCAAAAATAAGGAATAGAGAAGTGTTTGGAGGGGTAATCACATCTCTTTGGATTTTCTGCTCAGATGCCTACAAAATCTAAATCAAACTTACAGGTGACTTTTGAAGCTTCATCATGAAGGTTATAGTAAGAAAAGACCTGGAGTAGGCTTCAGCTTCATTTTAAGAGACAAGTGTTTGTCTACATTTAGAAGTTCTGCATGTGAGCTAGATGTCTGCTTTCTCATTATAGTCCCTGGAGAGCTAATTAATGAAAGCAATGAAGCCCTGGGAGTTTATTAGTCTGTATAGCCTGTATTTGTTCAGATAACCTTAGTGATTTTTCTGACGGTTGAACCCTACCTCCTATTTTAATTTCTTGGTGGGCCACCAGTGATTTATGCAACTTAATTTGGGGTGGGACTAACTGATTCGCTTGACTTTAGAAGTCTAAAGTATTGTAAGACCTAGTAAAGAAGTCTTCAAAGCTCTGTGTATCATCAATGATTAAGTGTTTTCAGAGAGGTGTTAAGATCACCCTGTTAGATATCAGTCAGTGGTGGGAACACTTTCTTCAGGAGTGGTTACTAGAAAAATAGCCTAGATTAACCGCTTTGGTTTTTAGCTGGCAAGGAAAATTATTTCTAATTTTACCTCCAGCCTTAGCCTTTAAATAGAAGCTTATTCAAGTTGGGTTCTACAATCCTTTGCTAATCTTTGATTAGAGAGGGCACTGAAAGAGAAGCATAGAATGGGACTCACTCCAGTTTTAGGTAACATTAAGGAAACAGATATTAGCTATAAGTATACCAATTTAAACATAAATTCCAAAAAGATTAACAGAATTTTAAAAATAACCCATTGAAAGATAGAAACTTAATATTTACTTCCTAAAAAATGAAAATTAAATTAATCTAAAGAAATGCTATTAATGCACAGATGAAATGGACTTTACTGACACTGGAAAAGAAATCCCGGACTATCAGCCTCTCTTCACTTCTACCTTATCACCTGTATGATTCTCTTTTTTCAGTCTAATCTTGGGTTATTTTTTATTGGTGTGACAACCAAAATTATGGATTTGTTAATAAAAGTAATGTTTCACTGCAACACTTCAAGGCTTTTGAGATAATAGTGAGGTCTCATAATCATGGAACAGAAATCTGACAGGTTATAGTAAATGGCAAGAAAAGTATGCAGTTAATACAATTTAACCTTACTGAACACTGAGTTATGACTGAGTTCAAGTGGAACTGACTCCAGTGTTCAGGGACATCTTACTATAAGGTCAAGATTATTTCCTTTGTTAGATGTCATTGTAAGAGGTTTTCTATGTTGTAATAGGTTTTATTTTTTTTTTTTTTTTTACTTCTTTCTATTTTTAAATAAGTTACTCCTTCACTCTTGTTCCATAGCATTTTTCATTTTCACCTGTTCACTGTTTCATTTATGTGTCTGGGAAGAGAGAGAGGGAAGAACAATGCAGTAGCAATTTTGGCGTGTTTCCCTGACTCTGAATTAAATAGCATCTGCAACCAGAAAGGCTATTGCAGCTTCACATCTAATTGTTCTTAATTGTGTTTATAAATTATAAACACTACAGCTGTAGCCTTTGCATTAACATTTAAATCATATTTGGAGCAGACTTGTCGTAGAGAAAACGAAGTATGACATGATGTAACATTCTCGGCTGTGAAAAGCAGAACTTTGACTTTAAAAGTAATGAAAACATTTCATTTTGCTTTCACACTCTTTAATGAAGAAAGAGTGGAGAAGCCTAGCCTATACACACATATGCAATTTTAAACTTTGTTCTTATTTCTGTTTACATGTAAAACACATTTTGGATAACTGACAGAAAAATATCCACGTGATTGTTTTAAATGCTCAAAGGAGAGAATAAAAAGGCTACAAAATACAGGGTTTTTATTGAATAGATTTAATGACTTCTGAGCTTTTGATTACCTTCTACAGGTAATCCTTATTTTCCTTTTCCTTCTTCTCTTTTCTGAAAGTGGATAAAAACCTTTGTACCTACAACAGTGCAGGTAACATGGACTATGACATTGAAAAGAAACAATCCATGTCAGCAGTTTCTCAGGTTTTGCACAGTAGACCAATTGTCCTTGAAGAAGCTTCCTCTAATTAATTACTATCTTTCCTTGTGTGTAGAGCAATCATATCGGCAGGAATTGATTGGGCATGTTAGACACTTCATTTAGTTGGTAGAAAAGTCCTTTAATTAAAATAATTTTACTGCTGCTAAAATGAACTGCAGCCCAAGAAAACTCACCAGCTCGAATTTAAAGTTCTATTTCAATTACATACGCTTTCCTCATCTTTAAACTTTCTTTTTAGAAGACTCACTAAGTTCACTCACAGATTTATCCACAATTTATGTTTTTTCTTTCTGTTTTATTGAGCTGAGACAGGGCTGCTAATTTCTGCAGGTACATGGGAAATGAATATAGACAGATGTGGATGAAGCTTAGGGCAAAAGACAAATGGTTTTAGCCAGGGCATGGGTCCTTACAAAGATCTCTTATCTAACAAGATACCAAGCTGAAATACATGAAAACACAATGGTTCCCCTCCATCTGGAGCATTCCACTCTACTAATTGAGATAAAAGGAGAGAGAAGTATGCAGTCCAAAAATAAAATGAATACATTAAACCATGCTAGCGTAATATTTAATTTGAAGCAGATGATAGAAAAACTCTAGAACACCAAGTAAAGGCTAATGTCTGAAGTTGTACCTTAGCTGTGGGAACCCCAGGCAGACTGTAACCTACAGCAGTTTAAATCAACAGTTTTTCTGAGTCTTGATTTCCACAAGAAATAATAAGACTACTTAAATTTTTATGCTGGATATACTTTTTTTTTTCTTTGGCATACAGCAGTTTAATGAAAAGCCAAAAGACTGTGAAAGTGTTCTGCCTGATATTTCAAAGAGAAATATAATGTCAGTATTTAAGTTCTGACTGCTTTTAAAATGGAAGAAAATGTTCTCAATTTACAAGGATATTTATGAATATGTTCCTTAGTATTTCAGTTTCCAGTTTAAGTCGCTGTACAGTGAATATATTTGAATATATGAATAAAAAAGAATTTTGAAATAATTCTTGTCCGTTAACTTAAAGACGCTGTAGTTTGTTAAGAAGCATATATAGTATCAATGTCTATGGATTTCTAAGTAAATATTTGGCAAAAGTTTTCAACTGAAGGAGAAGCTTAAAAATGTGCCCTTAAACTTGACATATAAAATACTCTTGCTGGCTATGTCTGCTCATGAACTCCAAAAATTACTTTCACCCACCTCTATCAAATTTAATTTCTTTTTAAAGAAAAGTACAAAACCCTTGACCTTTTACCTTCTGGGACTATTATAGATCAGGACTCCAACCAGAGTGGTGCTGTACATCACTGACTGAATAATTTAGAAGTAGCAAATTCTGAGAGACGTTGTGGGAGTGTTTCCTAATCACAATGTGTTCACATAAAAGCCTGACCTCAAAGTCAGGTGCATGCAAACCAAACTACTCACTTTGCCATTTTCTTCTTCTGTTTTCCAATTCCTACCAGCCTTCCGTGGCTCATTTTATTAAGGCAAACTCCTCCCAAATTTACTCTCGGGAAGTTTCCAGCATTCTGCTGATTTGCTTTAGCTTGTCTGTCTCTTCTGGCTTTACATCTATCAATGTCTATTCTTTGCTTGCTTACTCATTCAGGGTAAAACTTAAAAAGAATCTAAGATCTTTTCTCCATGGATAGTTTAATAAGTTTCTCATAGAGAACATCAGTGCATTATTCATTCTCATTACCCAACATATAAATCTGCTGTAAGAGACAAGAGAAACTAGGAATTTTCAGCTTTCTTTAAGCATCCAGAGAGGCAGCTGAAGAGACAGTGTACGCTCAAATACCTGTATATCACACCAAAAAAAACATCAAATCATCAACGTGAAACAGGAGGGAACTATGACTTTTATGTAAATTCAGTCAAAAAGCCTTCAGAACAAGTTGTTTGAAGTGGTCTGAAAAGTTGATGATGTATAATAGCCATAGAGACCTTTTTTCTGCTTCTCAGCTGAGCGTGTGCTGATTAGCTCAACCGAATGCAGCACTTTCACATCTTACCTAGAAAATTGTCAACACCGCTATAAAATCACCTATCACACTAATGGGTTTAAAATATGATAAGGTGTGTAGTGTAAATATAGCATGTTTAAAAATGAAAAATGCACTGGAGAGATGAAAAACACTGTCACGTTGACCTGCTGACAGTTTTCCTTGTACAGCTGATCTTTGTAGCTCTATTTTATTTCTTTAAAAGGTTTTAGTCTTACACCTTAGGTCCTGAAGTCTTTCTATATGGTGGAAGCATTCGAGTTGAGACTTAGTGTTTCTGAAGAAATTGTCATGAATGAATCTATGTAGAAAACACGATTAAGCAAAATGGTTACCTGTTCTACCACGTTCAAGAAGTAAACCAACTACAGTATCCTTGTACCATCCTGAACATCAACTGTCCTCTTTAAAGTATGGTTACCATGCTTAATCATTTATTGCTTACTTTTTCTCAGACACAGTGTATCTCCACTGAAGCTAGAATTATGCTTAAATATTAACTGAATCTTGAAGGCTTTCTTATGCTATTTTTCAATAATAACTCTAACTCTCAAGCTCCGTATTCAATAGTTATTCCTTCTAAAAGAAAACAAAAAAAAAAACAACCCCACACAGAGCCCCCAAACCACCCAAACCCCATTCTGTTGAAATACTATAGAAAATACTACAATATGACAGCCTGTAGGCATACTTTTATCTTTGTTATTGATATCTGTAACTGATGTTTATGTTTCCTGTGATATAAGCAGTCTTTATAGGCACGGTTACAGACACTATCCACATTCTTTTTAACCTTTATTACATTGGAAACTTACATTCAGCAACAACTTCTACAAGTTCTGTACTTTGGTCTTCACTCTGGGACTCTCTCTCTCTGAATATCTCAGGTTTACTTTTTCTTGCTTTCATTTCTGTTTCCTAAGACATATCTCACTTTTAAAACATTTTCCTGTAAAATATTTATCCTCATTAGATCTATTTTTATTATACCTTTCTCCTCACGATTTGCCACCAATTTGGTGTAAACTCCGTGATAATGTATGTGAATAAAGTTTTGTTTAATCTACTTTCCACATCATTAATAACATTAAATAACATTAGAACTAACAGCAATCTTTGTGGCACCTCCCAAATTCGGGCTGCCGTCCCAGTACGCTGACATTCGTCTTTACGCCAGGTTTATAATCCATCTCATCCTGTTTTCAATCCGGAATTCAGGTAGCTAAATAATTAGAGCTAATTTTCCAAGGAATTTTTATAATACTTAAACCCACTATCTTTCTGGAACTCCAAGTTCCAGAAAGATTCATGCCTTTTATTACCAGCAGAAGTAGGGAGGTGATTGTCCCCCTGTACTCAGCAGTGGTGAGGCCACACCTGGAGTGTTGTGTCCAGTTCTGGGCACCTCAATCCAAGAGAGATATCGAGGTGCTGGAGCTGGTGGAGAGAAGGGCAATGAATCTGGGGAAAGGCCTGGAGAATAAATCCTACGAAGAACGATTGAGGAAGCTGGGACTGTTTAGTTTGAGGAAGAGGAGGCTGAGGGGAGACCTCATCACTCTCTACAACTACTTGAAAGGATATTGTAGAGAGGTTGGTGCTCGTCTCTTCTCACAGGTAATTAGCGATAGAACAAGAGGGAGTGGATTCAAGCTGCAACAGGGTGGGTTTAGACTGGAGATTAGGAAGAAATTCTTCGCAGGAAGAGTGGTCAGACCCTGGAACAGGCTGCCCAGGTTGGTGGTTGAGTCACCATCCCTGGACGTATTTAAGAGTCATTTAGATGTGGTGTTGGGGGATCTGGTGTAGGGGAGAACTTTGTAGAGTAGGGTAGATGGTTGGACTCGATGATCCCAAGGGTCTTTTCCAACCTTAATGATTCTATGATTCTATGATTCTTCTTCTTGGCCAATAGAAATCAGGGAATAGAGTGTGTTAGGGGTAGAACGTTTGATTGTGCAGCTACGGATGGTGGGTTTCATGCCCACAATAGCCTGCTGTTGGCCATATCATGATTCTGCTATGGACAGTGGGCAATACCTTGATTCTACGCATTCTTTAGGCAACCCCAAGCAGTCTTTCATCAAGAGGTGTCCCTTACTGGGCTGTATGATCTCTGGTACCTTAAGAACAATCTGTACAATGCTACAGGAGGACGTGTAGCCAAATATTTCAGTGCAGCAAAATATTATTTCTGAACAAGAGTTAACTTTATTTCACCTGGCTTGGTGAAGAAAGTACAGCATATATAGAGAGACAAATAGAAAATGGATTCATTTGTATGAGAGAAGGATCTATGAGGGTGATACTGATTCCAGAAGTAGACTAGAGCACAGAAGTTAAGGGGAGACTGATTGATAGTATATGGGAGTAAAATGTATAAGAGTGTCTGTCATACTGTGAAATCAACAGCAAATTCTGTCATCATCTAGCACAGTTAGTCTGTAATCTTATGACATTCTTCTGAGTAAGGGAGTACCATTATCCTTTTCTCATAGAGAGGGCATTGATATATAGAGAGATTAAAACCCTAATTAGCTTTGGGTAATTTTAGGCAGCAGATTGAAAATGCCTAATGAATCCAGGAGCTAAAATTACTTGTATGCTAACATTAAAAAAAATCTGTCTAGTCGAAAGATCTTTGACGGATAAGCCTGTGTTTGATCTGCTTCCATTGCAAGAAAGCGAGATGTAAGTTGCTGTTTGATGGGGCTTCAAATACAAAGTATAGCTGATCTCTCTGAGAACACAGCATGCTTTTATTACATTTTATCCTGACTTTTTATGCCAGGGTGTGGAGTAAGTGCACTGAAATACGCATATATGAATGCAAATGATCTATCAATATATTTATACTAGAAATGAAACACACAAACAACCCCCCTCCTAATTATTAAAGGTGTCAGTCTTTCCGATTCCCAAATGTGAGGAAAAAATCTCAGCTAAGGTGGAAGTTAGTCAGCTTTTATATTGAATTTAAGTGGCATGACTACATACGTGATCAGGGGCAGAGGGGGAATGTATTCAAGGAGGCATATGCAATTTTACTCTTGTTCTAGGAATGAAAGTCTGAATGTTTGGATGTTTGACATTCATCTTGTTAAAAGCTATTTTCCCTTTTAACCTGCCCTGTGCTGGAACTGAATATTATTCAGTCTCTCAGGCGTACCTGAAGTTATTCTAGGAAATTTTTTTAAAGGGAGGGAAAGAGAGAGAGAAATGTTTGCATTGACACTGCAAGGTAAACAAAAATAAGAGTCAAGGTAAATGTTTTCTTGCTGATCTTAGCTGGATTGTTTCTTTGCTAAAGACCTGTAGAGGTTACCAGCCAGCCAACCATATGAAAACTCTCTTTCCATTTCAATGCTTAGCAAAGTAGATTCACTTAAGTTTGAGAACAGTACTCTCATAGCATTTTATCTACCTTTGCAAATGCGCAGTTGTTTATGCTTTCTTAAAAATAATTAAAATAACTTAGTTTTTATGAATACCATTGATGTCCTAATTTCAGCAACGTAAAAGTAAGCTGGGCAGTGCACCTTCTTAAATAGATTTACCCTATAGGTGATTTGGGGTGGCTGAATATGTTCTCCTGAATGTCTTATGAGAACTCAAATGTAAGTGAAAAAATATTAATATACTTTTGAGGTTTTTATGGTGAGACAAAAAATTATAAAGCAGAGATAATTTTGGCAAATGGGAAAATATGAAAAACTGCAAAACTAATTTTTTTTTTTTTAATTGGAAATGTGTATAATTTTCTAACACCTCTGATGGTTTTTATTGAGCTCCTCTGAGGACTCATGCAAACCACTCATTATTTTAAAAATCTGAAGGTTTGATGAAGTACCCTACTACGCTATCTATCTGGGCTCATAGCAAGGGTAGAGAAAGAACAATGACATCCGGAGCAGGTATCTGGCTGAATAAAAGACACAGCTAGGAGAGTTAGAGGTTTGAGATAGCTGTTGGTACGGCTGTGAGCACACTGCCTTCCTGCAATACCCAATTCTTTGCTCTTCTTGTCAACACTGAAATTAATCCAATAAGCATCCATACAGAAATACCAGTGCCTTACTAGTTGCCTCCTCGTCATCTGAGTCCGGTAGGTGGACCACTTTCATGTGCCTTGGAGAGTTTCTGTGCAATGGTTAGGGGATCCAGAGGGCAGAGGAACCTGCAAGGATGGTGTTCTTTATCCAGTCTGGGAAGGATGTTCATTCTGGAAGGTTCCCTCACTCTGTGAGTAGCTCTGTGAGTGGTGGTTCTGGAATTCCTCATATTTCACTTAAGATGATTGACTGATTCCCTTCAGACAAGGAAGAATTTAAAAGAAAGAGAAAGGGGATAAAACGAGAGGAAATTTCTCTGTTCCAGACATGAGAAATATTTTGCATATTCTTCTAGTATCCTGTGGGGGTTTTTTATGAGCAAGATTTTTTTACTGAGACATATGAAGGGCACGTTGGGAACAAAACAAACAAGTGAACAACACCCCCACAAGAGAGTAAGAGACTATTTGAAAGAGAGGTCTACAAAAGACTTTGCCAAGGGCTAAATCTTTAAGGCCAGATTTCCAGCTAAATCCTGGAGGCATCTAAAAGAAAGGACAGATAATCTATTAGGTGGTCAAAAGTCAAATTGTATGTTCCAGAATAATGAGTTCATTTAAAAGCCAAGGTTAATAAAATACATCTCAAACAAATGTAAAGACATCCTGTAAAAAGTACCTCAGCTAAAAGACCTTGTGCTAAAATAACAAAGGAACTTTCAGGAAGGACTATACTCAGGAGTTCTTGATGATTCATTTCATTTAAACCAGGAGAAGGTGAAATTTTAACTGCCTATTTAACATTTTAGAATCTGTGCCCATGTTTATAATTCATGCAGCAGTAGGCAGTGGGGCTTAGTCATAAGCTGGTTATGGCCAGTGGAAGTCTTTTCGATCTTTTCAAAAAGTTTTAAATCTAGCTCCATGTGAGTAAGAAGATGCTACCCGGTACAATTAGAGAATTAGCACACCAATACTCACTTGAACCGGAGAATGTTTGTATTAAAAGTTTGGATCTCCTTAGTCTATGAAGCTGGGACAGCATTTAGTGAACATGTGTTTCACTTTGGCTACTCTCTTACTGGGACACGTGTGTCTCTATGTTAAAAAGCTTATGTTGCTTTCGTAAGAGGAGAAACAGCTTTCTGGAACACCGGTCTTCTGTATGATGCCTGATATCTTTCACCTGATCAGATTCAGTAAATGGTGAGTTCCAGTCTCAGAACTGTTTCCTCCAACCCCAGAAAATTCTTGTTTTTCAGGAGCTAATGGAAACTATTCCCTTTAGATATTAATTAGAAAAACTCTGACATTAGAAAATTATTAATATCACATTTTTCTTGGGTTTACCTTCTGTAATCCTTTCCTCTCAGAAGAATAACTCTCCTTCACAGGAATTTCTGAGAAAAACATCCTAAAATGGAGATACAAGCAATTTTGGAAGTAAGTGAGAAATTGTTATTAATCTGCACATTTTAACAAAAATAATCTTGATAGATTATTTTCCAAATATCACTGTAGGTAACTAACTATATTCTGAAGCCAGCTGCCATTTCAGATGGCTGTATCATTTATTCATATTTTTTTTTATTAAATATTGGGGTAGCTGTAGTGATAGTCAATGAATGAACTAATTCGGTATGATGTATCTTTAGCAATCTAAAAGTTAATAATTTAGTCTGAACAGGTTTTCTAGATCCCATCTAGAAAGTCAGTGGAGATTATCCAGTTGTAAGCATCCTCGACCCACCTGTAGTAGAAATCTCCTGAACAATGGGATACATTCAAATTTAGCTGTAGGCAACTTTATTTTTAATCAGTATACAATTATATTTTGTTCTAAGAGGAAAGAAAAACTACTTATATTGATCATAAATAAAACTTCATTTTAATATTTATGATAACTGGTTTATTAAAAACAGATTTTTCATGTAGCCTATAACAGAATTTTCAAATTCTGATGTAAAAACCAAGTCATTTAAATTTGGTTGTTAACTGCCTGAGTTACAGACAGGCAGATTTTAACACCTACATGTACAAATTGTCAGATCAAGTCTTTATTTCTGCTTTTTTTAGATTCTTTTCTTATTCACTGAAACTACTTTTCTTTGAAAAGCACAAAAATTACTATACCTAGACTTCTCTAAGAATACATTTACTGCAAAGTTCTACACAACTTCAAATGAAAATGAGGAAATATTCAGAATCTGTGAAAACCTGTTTTCCAATTTCTAATGAGTCCAATAAAGATGATTAGAAGTGGATTTATTGTCTTTCAAAATAATTAAATGTAAAGTTCCTGGAAATGGAATCATCATAAATCATGACTTAAAAACTAATTTTTAAGTGCCTACAATGTAAACATCTGCACCGGGCTTGTCACTCTGCACTGTCCACGGGTTCTGTGGAAAGAAGTGCGAATTTTAAGGGTTCCAATCATCTGACCTATGTCGGACATAGAGTTCAGGATGAGACAAATCATGCTTTAAAAGTTGTTTTTCATGGCCTGTAAGTGCAATAGCATGGATATAAAGGCCCACATTTCAGCGGGTGAATCTTAACTGCCCATGCTCTCCCAATTAACACATTTTTTTAAAGTTTCTACTAGCTTCTTGGTTTAAATGGTCAAAAAGTAATGGTTTTGTGTGTCTGTCTGCATGTGCACATGTGTGTACATATACACTAAATCTAATTGGGAGTTTTAACATAACTACATTGAAAAACAGAAAAAGAAAAAAAATACTTTTAAGTTGTAGCTTGCTAAAATTGCTTTTCTTTTAGAGGGAAAAAAATATTATCATGCAGTCCCAGTACTTGTGCTCTGAAGAAAAGTGTTAGGTCGTTTAATATATTTTGTTTGATAAGCATGTTGCCATATAGAATAGGTAATGGGAAATACTTATGTTTAAATACTCTTTATTGGCATACTGGTTGTTACATAGTTTCTGCAAAAAAAAAAAAAAAAAAAAAATAAAAAAA
>JAOXNO010000024.1:92077641-92089042 GCA_028565335.1 Limnodromus scolopaceus
TTAGGTTGATGGTTGGACAAGATGATCTTTAAGGTCCCTTCCAACCTAGAAGATTCTGTGATTCTGTGATTCTGATTTACTTTGACTTTAGTAACAGATTAAAAAAAATATTTAGCCTTAATTTCTTATAAAATCCTTAATCATTCTAACTCATATTTTTCAATATTTAAACTGAGAGGGAATTAATTTTACAGCTGAGATAAAAATCTGGTAGAGAAAAATGCTAAGTATGTTTGGTGCTAAAAATATCTTCCATAGTTTTCATTTTATTTTAAAGTTGCTTTAGATTGCACTATTATCTTGAAGGGTAACACCTTTCTTCACAGTATAAAGTATCCAAGCAACATAAGAATATAATGAATATAGTACTGTGGCAATACTGAAATATTACTGTGTTAATTGTCTATGTTTTTTCTAAATGGTTTTCTTCAGCTTAAGCTTATTTGATCTGTTTGAGCTCTGAGAAAATAGTAAGCCTCAGGACAAAGTCTTGCAGAAATGTTTAAATAAAAAAGTAAGAAAACACATTAAAATAATAAAAAAGAGTATTTCCAAAACTATACACAGAGGAGTTTCCTTTTCATTTGTGCTGAGCAGTGTTTTTCTTCAAGAATTTGTCCTACTGAAAAAGAATCCCAGGTTAAGTCTAAAATTCAGTACCGAGAGCATAGTAAAAATCTCTGGATTTTAAGGTCAATTTAAAACTTAATCAAAGACAAATGAATATTAGAGGATTTCTGCCAAGAACTGTTATTATTACAAATCTTAATGACATTATAAAGAGATTCAGACTCAATCAAACTGAAGTACTAGTGCATTAGCTCATCTTGTAGACACCATTTTCTTTAGAAACCAATTGATTAGAAGGAGAGGTCTTAATTGCTTTCAAATGAAAATGTAATTATTCATTTTTACAGTGGCAAAATTTTCATGGAAATTAAATGGGACTTTAAAAGTAAAATGAAGAAAGAAGCATTCATTATGTCCTAGAACTTTCTGTAATTTTTGAAGAATACATGAAATACTGGTTTATTAAGTAATACTAGCAAATAATAGCTACATGGAAAAATGATATTTCAGTCTAGGTTTATTATTTTTTCAATGTCTGCAAGTTCTGGTCTTTCCAGAGCAGAGATATGAGACATATGTATGAATCTACTGAAATAAAAGAAAAAAATAATCAAGGATATCTGTTGAATCAGAATTATGATTAAAATAAAAAACTATTCACTCTTTTTTTCCTGATAGCCACAAATTCGATTATACACAGATTTTAAGCACAGGAACAGTTGTTCTACTCTTTCAATGAAAAAATAAAAGGCTAGTTCACGATCATACCTCTTAAAAAAAAGCACATTTTAAGATCGGTTATGAAAATGGCAGTTAAATCGAATCATAAATGCCTCTTTCCAACTAAAAAATTAATTGGCATATTGATTTAATGACATTCAGTATTGTAGGTGCTTGGAGATGTATCTTTTGTAACATCACAGCACAAAAACATTAAATAACCATACTTATTACCAACAGCTTGTTCAGTTGAACTCTTCGGTGAAAAAAAGCCAACACGTAGAGAAAAACCTCCTTATGTATTTGTACTTCTCATCTCTAGGTATGTGCGAATGGAGGTAGCTGCTTCTACGACGAAGAAAACCAGAGATCTCACTGTGTGTGCGCTCTTGGATGGACAGGACAAACATGCCTAGAGAATATTGATGACTGTGAGGTAAATCAGTGCCAACACGGAGCCAGATGCGAAGATGGAATTAATAACTACAGGTACTGACACGGCGCTCTCCGTACAAGCCCTCATAAAGAAGTTTATGCTGTGTGAAGATGTTGTTCCTTTTTAAAAGAATTACAAAGGGAGTTGCTAGTGCAGTAATATTTTTCTCAGATTATAAAATACCGTGGATACTAGCCGTCAATAAACACGTGCATTAAATAAGACTTTGTAGTCCCAAGTTTTGCAAAGGAAGGCCTCTTTAATATTCCTCTTTGCAGGACTGAGAAGTTAAACCAACTATGCAAAATGTCAGATAAACAAATCATCTATTTTAGTACATGGTAAACTCTTTAAGAGCCTGGAGTATGACATGGAGTGACTTTTCTTATTAAAAGTTAAATTTAATTTTCAAGTGAATAGTTGAAAAGCTGAGTTATTTGCTGTTTGTGGTTTTTCTGTTTGGTTTTTTTTTTTTAAGTTGTTGACAAAACTGTCAAGTATGTGCTTTCCTTAGTGAGCTGTAGATATTTTAAAATGAGACTCTATAAAAGTATGGGGAAAAAATAAATGGAAAAGAATTTCTTCAATAAACAGAGTTCAGCTGTTCTTATCAGACTTGAATTATTTATTTTTTTCTCTAAAAAACTCCAGAATAACAAAAACTTCTGCATAGTGTCTGTGAATGTATTTTGAAAGGCTTTAATTTTGTGCTCTGTCCTGTACTTAGAATCAGTGCAATTAATACGCTTTAATATTTCTATTAAGAAAAGGTTGCAATAGAGGACAAAATTAAAATAGAAGTAATTAAAAATTTCTTACAATCCACCACTGTTTCTATAGGAACTTCTGTAATAATAACTGAAATCCCCAAGTAAACACACAAACACAGATAAGTATATGATTCTCGATATATCATAGTTAAAAGGAATTTTTGCCACAGAGTCCTTACTAAGTAAAAATCCTTTATATTTACCAACTTGCAAACAACTCTTGTGTCAAAATACTGGACCGTATTTTGACATTTAACTGGTAAGTCTGTGGTTTTCCTGTCTGTATCAGGAGCAGAATTGTGATAGAAGAAGAAAGCCATGTTTACCTCACAAAATCCACTAGCATTTACTGGGAAATGAGTAGGTCTGAAGACTACGGGTAAAACAAGTCGTTTTGAATTTAGCTCGCTAATCCAGACTCAGACTACTGACAGAAAACAATTATTTTTTTCTAATTTTAAGCCTTTGAAAGACAAATTGCGTGGACAGGTCAGTCTGTTTATGGAAGGAACAAGAAAACATTCCATTGAGATCCTGATCCTAGATGTGTTAGCAGAGGGTTTTGTTATCAGACAGCCTGACCCCACAGCAACACAGCTGGTTATTTTGCAAAGACAATGTGCAGAGTGTTTACTGTATAATACCCACTCTGTCAACAGAGGATTGTTGTTCCTCAATGACGGTGAAGCATTTCTTAAGAGAAATGAACTATTCTTTCCTTAAAAAGAATGGTATTTCCCAAGAGTTACTTATTTTCAGCAAGTGAAACATTTGTCATTTCCCCTTTCTAATACACCATTAAAAACAAAAAAATGGGAGAGGAAATACTGAATGTAACTACTGTAGTAACCTAACTTTTATAAAAGATTCTTGCAATTTGCATTTCTATCCTAAAATAATTTTTTGATAAGGCAATTATCAAGAGCTGTATTTGACACCAAGTAGCTTCAGGAAGACATGAAAAAATTGTCAGCGGAATATATGGAGAATTAGATGTGTAAGTGCCTTTAACAACCCTACTGAGATCCATTTTGAAAGCTATTATAGTCATTCAAAACATCACTTACCTTTATTTCTTCCACTTAAGTAAGCCAAAATTTTATATATTAGTTTTTTTATTTATGGAAAATTAGTGTAAAACTCTAGAATTTTCTTTGAGTTAAAAAAATCTTAATTTCTAAACTAATTATTAAACTTTGGTCATTAGGTATTGTTCCAGTGGTGGCTGGAATGGTAATAGCGGTTATAGTAATCCTGAAACCAGGAAAGCATGGAAAGAATTCAGTTTAGCTTTAAGAACATCCCTCTCTTTTAAACTCTCACATTCTACAAGTTATGGGGTTTTTCCGGATTGCCAATAAGCACTCAGCTGTCTGTAATTTTTCTAACTTTCTGTCTCCTTACCGTGGCATACTCTGTTTCTCCTTCCATTTTGAAATTACTGTTGCAGACAGTGTCACATTGCTGTATATTTAATATACATAGAGAATTTCCTTTGAGTTCAGGATGGGGAATTACTCTGGGTGAAAGAGGAGAACTTTGAAACTGCGATATAGTATAACACTCCGTAAGGCTACATAATAAGAGCGACATAATCACAATAATAAGTCTTAGGAGTTTTGCTCCTTTGGTTTAGTGACCCTTCTCTTACAACTAAAGTGGCCTCAATCACACTGACACAAAATCTCTTATTAATTCCAGTGAATTAATGCCAGCTGAGTCTGTGCTGTTTGAGATATCATAACGTAAGTTAATTAGCGTGTATTTAAAGTGATAACTTCTCCTGCCACTGGGTTGATGGTGTAGCTGTTGATATGATGAATCTGGCAGATACCATGCAGTAGACTAATTGCCTCCACACGCCAAGAAAATCTCTTTACCTTTAGTCACATACACCTGAGAGAAGATTCATTAACCCAGTAAATACACAGTGTTGCTATATAAAAATTACTTTAATTTTCCTTTCAAAAGAACATCTATCATTTCATTATGTTCTCTGTAGGAGAAAAGAGAAGAAGAACTGATTTAGAAGCAAATTAGATTCAGAAGCATTTAATAAATAATTGAAGTGAAAGAACTCTTCCAGGAGTTGATCTTCCTGATTCAAAATTCAGTGGGAGGGGGTTACTACTCTGTTTTCTTCACCCTTGTAAATTTATTCTTTGCCGACATTACTTTTCAGACAACCAAGATCTTAACTGAAGTAAATCCTAATATTTTACTGTAGTCTGTTTAGTGAAGGGGAGCAACAGAGGGAAAAGATGGAATTTAAAATTCAATGTAGTTTCCATGACCTGTCCTGTTTCTCCTGTTTCTTCAGTCCAGTCTATTCGGATGAAGTTCTGCACTTATCATAGCCCCAGGAAAGCCCTGCAAGGACTGAAAACTATTAGATTAAGACATTTGAAGAAGCTGTATAGTAGGTTTTAACACTGTTTAAAAGGTGATAAACTATTATGTTTTAAAAATGTATTTTATTCTATAGATAATTTGATTCTATAGATATAGCTCTGAGGTCAGCATTTCATGAGGTTTTATGCAGGAAAACTTCCCATTAAGAAGTTCGATTTGGTGTACAGAAAAGCTTGAGTTGCCAACTCATTTTTCACTGTTGAGTATATAAATTTCAGTGTGTGTAATTTAGTCTTAAATAAATCTCAGTAGGAAAGAGTAAATCCTTACCTAGTGACACATTTTTAAATAAAATGCTTTAGAATACAGAACACTTCTTTGCATAATGCCAGCAAGATTATGAAAAGTAATCATAATTTAGATAACTTTTGAATGTAACAAAATGTAAAGCTTCTATTACTTTATTCATCCTTGACTTTTCCCTTTTACTGCCAGCTGGATAAATTAAGCTGTTTGATTAGATTATTTTTTTTGAAATCTAATTTTCCATTTTCAAGTGTATTCATCCTATACTATATATACAATTTAACTGCAGGACCTAGTTGGCAGCGCCACATAAAGTTAGTACTACGATATGCAGAGTATTCTGTAGGAATAATAGGCTTCTTCCCCTAGAGAAAGAGGAAAAATACTTTTCCTTGGTAGGTGAATATATGTCTCAATTTCTAAGGAAATATCTCTGCAATAAGTTATACAACAGCTTTTCTGCTGAGAATACAGCTGCTTACAAAAAGCCGAAGTGAAACTAAATAACCTGTTAGTCCATTTGTGAATGTGTGTGCAGTTCATATTTCAACTAGAAAGCAAAAAAATTAATACTGAGTAAATGCAATTAATCTGTAATAATAAAAATTATTTTTAAAAAAGCAAAGTAGAGAGATACTGGGAAATCTTTGCTAAGGCCAAGCTTCGGTGCTCCTATGTGACTTCTGTCTCAAGATAGAAAATAGCTGGGTCATCTCCTAGTACAGATCAGCATAACTACATCTTCAGTCTGGCCTGCGGTGTTTTTTGGTCGTTTTAAAGATTCGTCCACTGTACACAGTTATTTACTCAATAACACAAGTTGTACTACCTCTCTTTAGTGCAATCAGTCTGTGATGGCATTGTGACAGCTGCCCTGCCTGGACTCACTAGTACCCACTTGTTTACCAGCACGCCTTCAGTTCTCGACCTACGCTGATAAAAAGTTATATCCTACTGTAGGTTGGTAGGAACATATTGCAGCTATGCCATAACCATCTGCATTTGAGCAACGTGTTCCTTCGACAGATTCTATGCCTGACTTACCTGCATCTCCATTTAACGTTTATTTCAAAGGCATATCAAATTATTGTGCAATATTAAGTAGATTCAGGCAGTGGAGTAGCAATGTACAGTCATCTGCGTGATATGTGTGGGAGCAAAGCCACCCACTGCAAGGTGACTGTGGCATGAGTTTGGTATCCAGTACTAAAGAAGTCCATGTTTGTAGCAAAAGCGTTGAGGTATTGGTTTTCCCTCCTAGGATCCGTTACACTCGAAACCTTGCTGTGGACAAAAGAGAACATATGTGAAGCTAAGAAATTATTATTATTCCCATTAAAGTCAATAGGAAACTTCTTCATATTTACCTTTTCTTTTGTGCTATGCTCATCCTTTCACGGCTCGCCCAGTTTGTAAGGTTGACATTTTAGTCTTCCTTAAGAAAGTAGTTGGAGGGTGTCATTAGCCTCTCCTGGTCTTTGCTGGGAGGTGCCCCCTCCTCCCCAGAGGTGCCATTCCCGGAGCTGGAGCTGGAGTACAGAAGGCAGCAGGCACTGATGTGTCAGCACACAGCTGGGGCATCCCTCTGATAAGGGCAAAAAACACGTTTCCTGAGCTAGAGATTCACTCACAAATGGAAATTCAGCTGTCATACACACCTGTATATAAATTCATCTCAAATTTTTGTAGATAAGCATTTCAGCTTTGCAGCGAATGAAAACTGAAAATCAATCCATGATTCAAAGCTTTTGATACCATGTTCAGTATTTTAGTGCTGCTGAAGTATTAATGCAAGGTCAAATACATTAAAATCTAATGTGGTGATGGTATTTTTCCTACTACAAATGTAAAAGTCTTAATTGCTTGGAGATTGTTGGTCTTGATATTATTTTTAAGACAAACAGGAAAAGATAATTGAGGTTCACTTGTATCAGTGTTATACCAGCACAGTGTTTAACAAAACTGTATTTCACTGAATTTTTTTAGAGTTGGAAGGGACCATAGAGATCATCTAGTCCAACTCCCCTGCCAAAGCAGGATTGCCCAGAGCTAGAGCATGTTACTCAGGACGGCATCCAGGTGGGTCTTGAAAGTCTCCAAAGAAGGGGACTCCACGACCTCTCTGGGCAGCCTGTTCCTGGTATTCAAGACCCATTTCACAGATTGACTTAGAGTTGAAAAGAAAATATCTGGTAACATCTTGGATCATTTAGAATCTTATAAAAATGTTAACGCTACAAATAAATGCAGTCAGGTGCTGATATCCAAAGCCCACAGAACTGCCCTTACACTGTTATACATTAAATTTAAGAAAAATCCACAATCTGTAGTACAGTCTGTAATACAATCTAGTACAATTGGTATCTGCTTTGTATGTAGTACTCTTGAATATATAATGCATTAATATAAGTGGTAACTATTACATGTTAGTGCTGTTAAATTAACAAAAAAATCTAAACTTTAAGACCTGTCAAGTTTAGACTTTTACTGCATAAAAATGGCCGATGTTTATCGAAAAAAATAACCACATTATAAAGTACATATTTTACATAAAGATTATTGCTAACTTATTCATTTAAATATATTTTAACCTTTCTTGGTAGCTTTTGCATACGTGCTGTTATATACCAAAGTTATTTTTAAACATGCCATTAGAATTTGATGTGTATTATTACAAATTAGGATTATAAGAAGTTTATTGAACTTCTAGATACTAACGCCTCTGAACCTTATTCTGGATTATAAACAATAAATGAATGATTCTAAGATGTTCTAATCCTCAACACACAGTAAGAAATTAACTTGTTATTAAGAGGACTGGAATACTCCTGTTTGTATTAATGTATGTGTTTAGCAAATGCTAACAGAGCAAAACCTCTTTCTGCACCATTAGTTTGTAGTTTTACATTGAGCCATATTAAATTGAAAGACATCCAGTTATGATTTCACCAGGAAATACAAAGCACATTCCATTCTTTGTTTAGATTTCTTCAGACACTGAAGCACTGTAAAATACAAGACTAACATCATTGCTTGCGGTATGGAATCACAAGCATGAAACTGAAACTAGAAGATTCTCCATTACATCTGTTTCTGTGTAGTTCTTCTGTTGTCTCAGAAGCTACACAACTGGTAATAATAAAGAAATGATAGAAATTTCCTCCTCTTTATCCTCTTTTTCCTGTTAAGGAGAGCTGTAAGCTAAATATTCTATTCAATATTAATGGTAAGAGCCATATTTTCAAAGAATGATTTAATAGTTACATTTTAACAAAGGACACACTAATATTACTGTAAAAAAATATTTTTTTTACTACATAATAGTTAACCAAGGGAATCAAGTGATTAACTGCACCAGAAAAAAATTTAGTATGACTGTTGTTTCCATACTGAAGTTTTACTGTTGGTGGATTCACAAACTAAAAAGTAACTAAAAGTGCATGTGCTTTGCATGTTTATGCATAATAAAGTTTTACGTAAATAAACATTTACATTTAGCTGTGAAAAAAACTGTATGAGGTATGAACTCCATTCCTTTAAGAAGTGAGAAACAGAAACAGCTGGAGCTCTCGAGGAGGGGAAGGTTTCTCCTTTGCTAAGGAGTGACTGAGGCTGGAAGAGAGAATACAGCAGCTACACCTGCTCGAGTAGGTACCACGGCGCAGTAGCAATGGATCTGTAAAGCAAAAACGGTGATGCTGAAGAACTCACAACACCACTATATGATACACTGAGGGCTTATTTCAAGCAATCTCTATTTTGGTCCATGGACTAAAAGCCCGTGAGCAGTTGGTGTGCATTAGCCGTACTCCAAGGAGCGCGTCTACTTATTCAGTTTCAACTGAAATAAACCATTTTTACACGCTCTGATACTGCTCTGCAGTGTGATGCAAAACACTGCATTTTGGAACAGACAGGGAATTAATCATAAAAGTTTTTTCCTCATCTGATCTAAAATATTTATCCAGATGCACCTTGAGAGACAAGGGAGCTCAAAGCCAGGCCTCATGTACTAGGAAAAAATTTCCTAGGGACCAAGAAGACATAAAATTGACAAAAATCTGACTGGGAAGCCTGGACCTTCCAGCAAGGAGCCAGTGGAAAGAGCAGCAGCTGATATTTGTTTATACACATATAAAAAATAATAATTGGGGCTCAAACACTTGGTGATTTTGCTGTTTAAAGATTTAATCATTTTATTTTCTAATAGCACCTGTTTTTTACATAGATTAAAAGGTTTTGAATTATAAGAAAATTGCTAAACCAATCTCTAAATACAGTCCACTCTAGAGTTCCACATAACAACAAACAATATTTCATTATAAAGATACTTTCTTTCCTGTAGACTTCTTTTAGTCACAATATGAAAGGCAAAAATCACCTAATTTTCTATGTGCTCTGAAGCTACTCTTGACCTCTCAGAGCTGCACTAATGGCCACAGATTACTTTGGGAGGAAAAAAAAAAGTAATATTTAATTGGATTAAACACTAGGATCTGTTCATCTTATACACATCTCTTTTCCTTCTTACTTTTTCTTCAGAAATATTTCATTAGTGTTATGATAGATGGAGCTCCCTCAGTATTCTGCCCTTCTTGATCTCTAGTTTGTACATAGGTGAAGTTCTTTGGTCGTTCAAATTCTCTCTTGCCACGAATAGTTGCAGGTAAAATTAGAGCCTAACTGAACAGAGAACAAAGTATACCAGTGGTGGATATGGTTATAACCTCCCTTTCCCAAAAGTTAGATTGCAAAAGGCTTTGTGAAAGGACATTCAAAATAGCTACCACCATGCTATCTTTTATAGAATCCTTTCTGTACACAGAATTTACATGGAATCTTTTTCCTACTGACTTGGAAATCTGGTAGGGATATAAAAAAATCTAAGTGGAAATTTCCACTTCAGGGACTGAAGCAAATAGCAACATGAACAGCTGTTTCTGTTAAAAATAAAGAAAAAAATATCCTTTCTGACAGAGGGATCAGTAGGGAAAATTGCTATAATCAAGGCTTCCTCAGCATGTTAGGTCTTTCCAGATAACATCTCTGTGGATCAAGAATATGTAAGGTTATTGTAAGATTCTCTCCTCCTTTGCATGGAAACCTCTGGACATGATAAGGAGAGGATGAATCAAAGAAAATATCCTTGCCAAGTGCAAAGGATTTTCTAATTTTATGAGATGTGTATCAGCTATGAGATAATCCAGCTTTGTTTTCATCATACATAAGAAAAAAAGTAAAACTGGGAGAAAGGGAAAGCATGAAAAAGTAATCTCCAGTCCTATAAAACTTATATGTCATCCTACATTGTGGGGAAAAAAATATCCTGCTCAAATTCTTTGAAGTTGTATAGATTGTTTGGGCGTTTTTTTCAGGTTTTTTTCAGTTACTGTTTTTTTCAGTTACAGACAGAAATTGCAACCTTTGTTTCTAATGATAAAGCATTTTTATATTGATTGAATGCCTAGAGCAGGCAGGATGTAATATTGTTTTTTCTCTTAGTGATATTGTAGCAGGCAACTAATAATTTTCAGAAAAGAAGTTCTTAAAATGCATATTACTTGTAGTTTATACCAGTTTTCTATATGAATATTGTCATTCAAATTTTGATATTACAAGCTATATAGCTACTGGTTTGTCCCATCTAGATATCTAAGAATTTTGTTATTGTGCAGTTCCATTTAATTACTGGAAGCAGTCTACGTGAAACAAAGTTACTTAGTGACTAATTAAAGGTAAAGAAGATTGAAAAAAATTGCAATTCATTTGTGAGTCATTCAGAGTAAAAATGTTGTTAACATTATTAGACATTATTGACCTATATATTCAAGACTGATGTGTTGTGGTGTTGTTTTTCTCTTCTCTCATTTCAATAACAGGTGCATATGTCTCCTTGGTTACACTGGTGCATTTTGTGAACTTGATATAGACAATTGCGTTGGAAACCAGTGCTCTGAATATGGTCTCTGCCAGGACCACTTGCACAATTACAGCTGTAACTGTCTGCCTGGGTATGGAGGACCCTTCTGTGAAGTCGAAATTAATGAATGCTCAAGTTCACCTTGCAAAAATGGAGCTACCTGTGTGGATTTAATTGGCCACTTTTCATGTCGTTGTGCTGCTGGGTACAAAGGTAAGTTTTCTCTTTTCAAGTGCCTTGTAAATATGGATGGAGTCACCATCCCTGGAGGTATTTAAGAAACGTGTAGACGTGGCTCTTCAGGGCATGCTCTAGTGGCCAAGATTA
>JAOXNO010000024.1:92096101-92109965 GCA_028565335.1 Limnodromus scolopaceus
CCCCTCACCAGCTCCGTTGCCCTTCTCTGGACCCGCTCCAGCCCCTCAATGTCTTTTTTGTGGTGAGGGGCCCAAAAGTGGACACAGCGCTCGAGGTGGGGCCTCACCAGTGCCCAGTGCAGGGGGACCATCACCTCTCGGGTCCTACTCACCACCCTGTTCCTCATACAGGCCAGGATGCCATTGGCCTTCTTGGCCACCTGGGCACACTCCTTCTCTGAAATACCTGCTTCCATTTCCATTCATGCAGTTCCTATTTCGACAGGGCAAGGCCATCCTGTGAGCACAGCTGGTGTCTGCTCCCGCCTCTCCATCACCACACAGAGGTGGGCTGGGTGCGCGGCTCAGGCCGTGGGGCCGTGCAGCCTCCATGGGGTCTCTGGTTGCCTTTTCCTGCTGGGGTGGGCTGGTTGTCCTTGGCACCCGGTGTCCCTGCAGCCTGCCGGTCGGGTCTACAGCGTAATCCCACCGAGAGACATCAGCTGGGCCCTCGGCAGCTTACAGTTCAGAGACCCCCAGGCTTTCTCCGAGTTAAAGCACTCTGGGGGAAGCTCAGCCAGTGAAGCGGTTTAAGACAACCTCATACAAATCCCTTTCAGCCTGGAGTAAGCCTTGGCAGAAGGGTTCCCGCTGTATGAAGTAAATAAATAAAAAATAAAATTGCTTTGGATTTTTTTACTCCGGCAATTTCTCACACAGAAAAGACTTTGAATAAAAGACAACAAAAACTACCAGGTGTGCAGACCAGCAAGGCTGAGAAAGGGAAATGTCAGTTAAGTTCACTAAAGCCACACCCGGACCATCCGTTTTGCTTTTTCATAACTGCATTTTCTGCAAAGCAAGCAGAAATGTTACTCAGGCTGATACCTCTCTTATCTAACACAATAACTTATGTTGCTTGGAAAGCGACAAAATTAAACCATTTATTCTCGGGTACATGACTTGAATGCTTAATATTTTTATACGTTTTACACAGTGGTGGACAGTAAGGCAGGGGTGTTGTGAAGACAACCTTCACGTATATTGTTACTGTTTTGGATACTAGCAGAACTTTAAAAAACCCTCTTGGTTTTTTTTCGATAGTAGTTCATTAAGATTACATTAAGTAGAATTTTAAATCATTTGTTTTTCATCTGATCTGGAAATAGAAAGATTGGGCTTATGCTTTGAAGTAATTTTTCTCAAGCAAGGAGGTGGGGTTCTTTAAGTTGAAAAAAATGTTCTTACACATCCTTATATTAATTTTGTTCGTTCTGTCTGCCTTTGCTTTGTCAAACTTTGTATCACATTATGCCTATAAAAAAAAAGGTGGTATAAAGAGTATGTAGATCAAACTCTGTATTTTGATATTTTTGCATGTGTTTTATAATTCAGACAGAGGAGTTAATAGTAGTGGTGGCAATTAGTAAGAGACACTTATATATAATGTGTATTACATCGAGAAAATAAGCTCTCAAATCAATTCAGGTTTTATTCTAATTTCTGAATATTATCTTTGAGAATGATATAAAGTTAAATTATTCTGATATCAAAACAAAAATCAGTTTTGTGGATATTCTGCAAAATCTAAAAGTAGTTCAATTAGTTCAGATAAAGTGTGAAGTTAAGCTCTTTAAGTTAAGCAGAAATAAAACAACCAAAGCCTGAACCACTGAAAGGTGCAAACTTTCAATCTAGTGATCTTACAGAGTTGCTTTTACTTTTGAAGTGAAGAAATATCCATCGGGGCTTCACCCATTGCATGCATGAAAAGGAATCGTTCTTTGTTTCCTCTGTTCTAGTTGCATTCACCTGAGAACTTCAGAACGTCATGACTTTTTTAAACAGAGTAAGTTCCATCCATAATGTTGGTGGAGGACTAAATATCTTTTTGCCAGATTTTTTAGCATGCAGCTCCTCAGGTCCTTAGGCTCTCAAGACTTCTGTGCTCCTGCAGAATAAACTGTACGTTGTGTATCATCAGCATGCCTGTAGAAAATGTTGCTGTTAAACATCAGGCCATGCAGTTTGCACGACTGACAGACTTTCCTAAGCAGCTGTAATTATTTGTTACATATTTTAAGAACACTCTGATTTTATGCAGGATAAAACATGTTATAGAGTTAATAAAAGCAGAATTTTCTTGTGATCAGTTTTAGCATTCTCTTTATATTTCAGAATTTGGTGATCCCTGTAAATTGTTTAGAAATTCAGACCCTAAGATATTATTTATTAAATGGCTATTTAAATATTACAGTTTACTACTAATTATGTTTGGATGTGTTGCATTAATGTTAACCTTAAAAGTGTATATCCAGAAAATATTTATATTAACATACTTTGATGTTGAAAGTAATTTGTAGCTAATTAGTTACTTTTATGTGGTGTTCAAAGAAGGTTCTCCTCATCCATTTCAAATGCATAGCTGAGATTAGCTGCATATTGAAGAAAAGGTTTCTCTGTACATGTCCAGCTCTTTTCGTGTCTCAAATACTCAGAAAATATGATCTCGGAGTAGCTTCATAGATTCTTTGATTGTCTCTGAAATATTTAAAAAACACTGGCCATATATTGCCTTTGAACTCTGAGGACATGAATTCTTAAATTTCCTAGCAACTATTTGCAAGAAGTTTTGAGACATACCTGTTGTCAGGTGCAGCTACCAGTTTAATGGCACTGCATGTTATGGCACGTTACCAGAAGAGTTACTTACTGTCTACAGTACACAGAAAGCTATTACCTTTATTTTTACTACATGTACATTTGATTAGCAGAAATTGCAGTAAAACATGAAGGCTTTTCCACGTTTTAACATGATTCATAGGAGAAAAATATGTCATTCTCCTAGCCTTTTTCTGAAATGTACAGAATTACCAAAACTGCACTGTTAACTTTTAGATGAAAAATATTACCAGTTTTTCATATTTGTAAGTAGTGTGTTTTTCAGTAGCTAGATAGAAATTAGAAGGAAAAAAAAAAAAGTGATTGTGCAGGAATGGTAACAGAGATGCAACAAGAAATTAAAGTCTTGACTGTGTACGTCAGCAATACTGCAAGTTTGTCAGGAAAAAAAATACAGTGAACTATCTGTATTTAATGTGTTAACAGCATTTTCAACTGAAGTATTTCAGAAAGTTTGAAAGTCTCTCTAACTAACTCTGCAAGTACTGTTAGCGAGCACAACTTGTAAATCAGTCAGTAGTTTTCGCAAATATTTTCATCAGTTATGAGAAAAGTACTCTCAGTGCTTGATAACTCAGATGAGGCTGAGTGGCATGTAATTGCTTCTTTGTCAACTGAAGTAATTTAGCTGTAATAACAGCCTCCAGCATAAAATCAACACCTTTGTTATCAGAGCAGAGATTTATTACTTTTTTCCCCATTTCTTTGTTCTCCTAAATGAAGAATGGAATTTATACATATCTAGCAAGGCCATAGATAACTAAAAGCAAAATACTTGAAACCAGATATTTCTCTATTAAACAAGTGTAGCGTGTATATCTCTACTGTATCACATTAGTTTGGACATTTAGGATTAATTGTCTAAGTTGGAACTAAACCTTTTAATCTGTGGAGTGCTGCAATATAGATTAATACATTAAGAAAAACTGTACTCATTGAAGTCTTAAAATAAGGGGGGGGTTAGTGGCATGATATCAGAGATGAAATTCAGTTTCTGATGCTACTGGTGATAATTTCTTAGCTATACATTATAGCAGATATTTATTTTTTTCCAAATGATCATGCAAAAGAAATTATCTTTTTCTGCATCCTTTCTCGTATTGACAGAATCATTATGCTTCCTGTCAGACTCAGAATGGGAGAATGGCTTTGACTCCTTTTTCACCTTTTCTACACACAGTCAGGTTTTGTACCTACTTCTCAAAACAGCTAAGGCTCCTATGTTCATCTCATGTCCCAAATTCCTCTAGCCTTCATCATTTCATCACCCTCTCAGGACTTCCCAGGTGCTGTATCATTTCATATAGTTCAGTCAAAACATGGTCACAGAATTATCCTTTTGATCAGGTGTCTCTTTGCTTTTGAATTCCTTAAAGGGTTCACCTTGCTCAGTACATGACATTTTTGTTCCTTTTTTGGAAATATTCCTCAGTTGACAACTGCCCTCTGTGTCTTTGTTCTTTTCTTTTATTTCCTACCATCCCGTCAGGATTTCCAGCCTGAATGACCAATTTATAGTACTGTTATAAGAAAGTGTTGCAACTTTCTCTGCTTATTGTCTATTTCATCCCCTAAGGACTATTTTCAGGAGACCAAATAAATACAGGATATCCTATACTGCATCAGATACTGTCATTTTGGGAACTGAATTTCACCTATATACTCAGTTTTAAAGTATAGATCTGTAATCAGAAGCTTACATATAGTTGACACGTTTTCCTGCTGAATGCCACACCCAATTTCCTATCCCAAAAAGAAAAGAAGATCCCAGGAGATGGTTAAGAACAGTTCACAGGGAATTGTAGTTATGCCTGTTATAACCATGTCTAAAATGATGGTACTATTCAGTTCAGTAACATACCTTTGTTGCCTTAGTTACAAGAGGAAAACAGAACCGTCTTCACAAAAAGGCAGTAAAAAGTTCACGAATCTTGGATATCATGAGTAAAAGGGGATGATCTCGTTCCAAGATTTCCCTTAGAATTGCATTTGTTTTATTTTAACCTTATATCTCTTAAGACACAAGGGAAGTGAAGGAACCTGTTTCAAGGAGTTTTTCTTGTACATGCTGCAGCTTTCCCGTGGCTTGTGGCCAGGTGATTTACTTCTAGAGGAAACTCTGAGCTGCCCTCCACTCTGCTATGCAGAAGAAGAAAACAGATGCCAATGCCTTTCCATTTATCTTCCTCAAAAGAGACCTACCATAATCAGGGATTAACTGATTATGGAAGTGGAGCTGAACTAGAAAACGTAAGGAAAGCAAAATATCGGAATTAGATCAGAAAAGTTTGACAGAGTGCTGTTACTTTATCAGCGCTTCAAAGAAAATTTGGAAAATCAAAAGAAATTAGAAAAGGGTTTGTATTTTGGCCAGTTCTGACTGTCTGTATTCCTGGCTGGTGCCACATCACATTCTAAGCAGCACTCAGGGGCTGCTGTTAGCAGATAGCTTTTAAGTTTAACGAGTTACCTGAACTGTCCCTGGTCTCTGCTTATGTCTTGCCCTTGAAGTCTTATGGAAAATGTTTAGAGCATGTTTAGAGGCAGGAAAAATCCTAATAGGAGCCACTCTGTCACAAGTTTTTGCGTGGAAGAGAACCTTGGTGCTACTGTGGGCTTCTCCAAGTGAAGACCTTTTTGTATTTGGTAGATTCACAAAATGCAGGTTTTGAGAGCTGAGCGTCTTGGTTCACGTGGTTGTACGAGAGGGCAGGTATGTGTGCTGCAGATAAGAGACCACATATTTTTCCGCGGCGCGAAGAATTCAGAGGAATTTCAGCATCCGTTTTGGTTTTATCTTCTGTGAGGCTCACAGAAGGCCCAGCGTGCTCTGTACGCTGCTGACCTCTGATAAGCACTGAACACGCGACTTGCCTCCATTCTCCTATGGCTGGGAATAGCTTTTCCTGTTAAAAAACCCAGCAACCCCTATTGTAGGTTACGAATCTACATTTCATTATACTTCCTACCTTTGCTCTGAATTATTTCATTCCCTCTCACCTGTATTTTGCCTCATTAAGACTTCTTCAGTGATTTGATCATATTCTTCAGTGATTTGATCGTCCTCCTCCTTTGTATTGCATGGAGAAAGAGAAATACCGAGTATCGTAGCACTGAGAACTTGCTGTAGAACATAGGCTGAACTATACTGCTACAAATAACTGCAAATTAGTGTTGGCCCGATTTTCATATGCAATGTTATTCTGCCATTCTTTTGCAAAGGTGACAGTGAGTGAAATGAAAGAAAATGATTGACACAACCGAACAAAAATTGCCTGAATATAGTAATTTTGTATAATGGAAAGAAGCTCCAGGATTATGCATGCCCTCAGTAGGGAAGCTTTCTATTTTGCTGATTGTCATGCTTCCAACATTGCCTGTCAAAATGGACTGTCTTGTAACCAACGAAGCAGAAAAATTCACGACACACAGGATGTCTGTCAGTATCCCTGGGTAGTCAGTAAGTGTGCCTTGGCCATTGGGGTCAGCGTTTCGACTGTGACAATCCCATAGTCCTTCTTCATTACGTATACGTCTCTGTGATTTGAGTATGTCATTTTCTATTTTTATTTTAATCTAAAATTTCAGGAGAAACATGTTCTGGCCGAATGAACGAGTGTCTAGAGAGACCCTGTTGGAACGGAGGAACCTGTGAAGAGGACATAAATGGCTTCAAATGCGGTTGCCCCTTTGGTAAGTCCTTACTGGTTTTATACAATTGTAAGTTTGGCATAGTGTGTGAATTCTACATTTGTTGCTCGGGTGATATAAAGGTCTTGTGTGGCAAAAGCATTTTGCTTATACTTTGAAAGGTACAGAACTAGTTATTAGGGTTAACAAGAAAGAAAATTTTCTCAATGAGTGTCCATAACAATTTGCCTATGACTAATTTTTATAAATAATAGATTACTTAGATTTAAGAAGTATTTGTATTACTGGAACATACTGGGAAAAAAAAATAAGACAGAACTGGAGATTTCCAATTATTTAGTGTCTATTTGGATGGACACCTTATAGCAACGCATTCCTTCAAAAATATGTAAGTTTTAGGCAGCAAAACATGTTAAAATTGAGCAAACATCGAAAATCCCAGTCTTTGGAATCTTGTTCTGATGGCCATATTACTCACGCCTAAAAGAACCGAAGACTGCTCTAAACTATGTATGACCTCAGTCCGGTTGCCTGAGCACGTGTACTTTGTGCCACCTGAGGTAGCCTTAAGTATCCAAGATATTGTATGAGGCTGGGAGATGTGGTATGGTGTAAAAGGGACATTCAAGATGGATCAGGCCAGGTGGCAACTGAACTAAGCACACAGCATAAAAAAACCCAGCGAAACAAAGGGATAAAGAGATTTTGCATTGTTAATTAGATATACACTGTATTATTTGGGATTTTGCATGTTCTTTTATGTTGATTAAGAAAACATGGGAAAGGGTGGTTTAGAAATTCCTGGCCTTGGAAATCCTTTGATCAGCATCAGCAGGTTTTCTCCATTTTTTATAATCATTGTAGTCAAAGGAGGATGGGGTAGAGATTTAGCAACTGATAAGTTCATTCATAAATATGGATAAGAAATTAATGATAAATTCTAAAATGTTTTTTTGGTTTTGCCGTGTACATTTATAAGCTCAGGTCAGAAAAACTATTTTTATACAGTCATGGTCTAAGGTGCTTTACAGTATTGGGGGTGTTTAGAAGAGAAACTGATAGTGATCAGTAAACCCTGGAAATGCCAGAGTACTGAAACACAAGTCTCTGCGATCCCTCTCAAGAAAAGCAACTGATTTTAAGAGGACTTTAATGTACTTAATATCAAGAGATCCTTAAATGCTTTAATGGTGGTATCCTGCTGAGTTGGGGACTGAAGACAACACAGGCTTCTATCTTCAAAGGTAAGAGGATGCTCTCCTGTTTGTTGCTTCATTGGGACAAATGTAGGCATGTGCTCAAGCACTTTACTGAATAAGGGCTGTAGCTAAACATTAACCCCTTTGTTCTTCTGAGGTGGAGATTCTCACATTGGCTGCTTTGCTGTCCCACGTTTAACTCCCGTTGGCGTTTGCTCACACGCTTACATTCAGTGGATTTTAGACAGAAAAACCCTGCATCTCCTTCCACGGGTACCTAAGGAGATCTCTTTCACGCAGCAGAATGTGTGCCAGTGATGGGAAAGAAAACCGTTGTGACGTTGTCTTAGTAGGTTGGTTGTGCCTCTTTCTTTGAGGAAAAGTCGGCAGTCTGTAGACAAGCCTTAACCAATTGATTTCATTGTCATTCCGCGTGTGTGTAGGTGTACGGTTTGAGTGTCTGTAGGTATTCATTCCTTTGTGTTGTGACTCCAAGGTTAATCCAGGTGTCCATCTGGAACAATAAGGTTTATGTGACAGATACGTATACACAAAAAACTGCGAGTTTCGTTCTACTGACTCTACCAAAATGCCGTGCGTGCCAGTGGTTCTTCATCATCAGTCAAAGGATCAAGTAACTCGGTAACCAGAGGTTATCTGTAGGAACGATCAATTATCTTTGAAAAGAGTTAAGAGTTCCTATATTGCTATTTGCAGCTACATTATTAATATAATTATCTCATTAGAGAGGGGGGAGATTGTGTGGCGGTGGGCATACCTAACAATGGGCTGAAAATAGGAGAATTTTAATCTAAATGTGATGCAGGTTCCCTTTGTGCCCTTGGGTAAATTAATTAACATCCCAGTTCATATTCTCTAGGTGCATGTGTATATAAACAAATTTAACCATCTCACAAAGATATTGCAATGATTAAATAGACAGTGTCTGCAAATTGCCGGAAAATAAAAGTCGCTACATCACTGGATATTTTTATTGTTACCTTGGTTCTAACAAGAATATCACTTCAAAAGATGAGACAGCTAACTCCAGCTAATCCTTAAGTGAAAAATGACACTTTATGCCTTCATACTTTCATTGGCAACCAATGTCATATTGGATTTCTGAAAAAAAAAAAAAAAAATAGCTTTTGCTTAACAGAGGATCTGTAGTTGCTGGCTCTTATCAAGTAAGTAACAGTAAATAAATAAATAATAAAAACATTGACTAATACAAGGGAGCACAAAGAATTTGGATATGCCCTAATGGTCAAGTTCTTGTAAATGAAAATACTTTCATCTGCAACTGAGTCTGAGTAGACCACCAATAACTTGTTTTTCACTGCCTGTTATTCTTTGGAATACATTTTTATTCATTAGGTAGGTGGCTGTTATCTTTCCACTTTTCTGCTTTGCCTGCTGTTGTCTGAAACAGTCTCTGGCTGCATCTCATTTTTAGGTGCATGGTGATGTTTTCCCGAATTAGACCTTTCAATGTTATCAAATTTGCTACAAATAATGAACATGAAGAGCTTTCCTCAGTATTCAGAGAAGATTCTATTCCTATTTTTATTTAAATTATTATTTTATGAGGAATTGTAACTCTATTTTCCTAGATACAGCTTCTAGGCAAGAAATACGTCAGTAGCATGTCTGCCGTGTCAAAAGTGAGAAGCACTATTTTTTAACTTCAACTAAAAAATTTAAAGGCGATCATAGTTAGGAGTTATATACATTAAAATTTAATGAGTTTTTTTCTTCAGATTAGGCCATAACAGTAACGTCATTTGTTTGGGGATATGAGAGCATAAGTTATCTTGATGTACAATTTAGAAGGGAAAGGATGAATTTATTTTTAGTTTTCCCTTCAGAAACTCTTGATGCTAAGCTAAGATAAAGCTGGAAGGACTTCTGAAGAGCTTTGTATTAGCAGTGGGTGAAGATAGCTTAATGAATGATCTTGGCAGGGCTTAATAGAGAAGAGATGCTGCATAAATAGTAAACCTGTATGGTTTGAAAGGGAAGCGTGTTTCGTGTCCTCTTTTAGCTTATACAGTTTATTTATGCAAAGTGGATGTAATAGTAGGAATTTTTATTATTCGGATATTTTTTTTTTTCAAAAGCTCGTGTGGTTGCACATGATATATAGTGTTATGTCTGGAAATGCATAACTGCCCCAATGAGAATGTGAACATGATGGATGAAAGGCTAGATTCTTCACAGTACTGTGTGGTGTAGACATTAGGTTGGATCTGGAGAAAGCGAGCTAATTAGCCTGATTAACAAGCAAGGTTCATTAACCCGACAAGAAAGCTATGCTAAATAGTTACACTGCTGCTGATACTGAAGTAAGCTCTTTCAGATATTATGTCTCTAAAAAGTCCTATATTTAAGAAGTGCAGAGCTACTAACACATTGCTGTTGGCTGGAGTTAAGAGAATTCCCTTGTCAGAGAAGATTTATAGACTGACCAAACTGCTTTTGATCGAGACTTGTGGTCTTCCATTTTTATTTTATTTAAAGAAGAGTTTGAAGTGGGAAATGCATGTAGAATGAACAACGGGACCTCTGTGTTACCAGGGCAACCCTCCAACAGACCTACCTCCAGTCTGCCATGCTTATGTCTGTATGAACTTTCCAAGGCAGTCTCTATTTTTAGAAATTTTCATAAATGCAACTGTGAAGACCTCGGTATTTTCTCCACTGGAAGTTCCCTAGTTGTTGGGGTTTTTTCCATCACGAATATTCATTGTGTTACTAGAAACCAAGGCACGCTAGCATTGCAACTTCTGTAATTAGTGTATAGAAAATACTGAACACATACCGGTAGAGGCAGCCAAAATGAGAATTTTCTTACAACAGTGACGTTCTTCAGTGTATTAAATATATTTATATTATGTTTCAAAAAACAGAATTATTTTAATTTAGCACAGAACCTGTAGTTTTGTGTAAGAGTAGAATTGATTTTCATTTTGAGAAAAATTTGAAAAAAATCTATTTAAAAATAGATGCATTAAAGTTTTTACTAGGCACATTAAATATATTTCCAATTTTTTGAGTGATATATGATAACCGCTTTCTCATTTTTAATCACTCTGTAAAATAATAGTGAAAAAAAACATTATTTACATCAGTCATAAAAATAAGAGATCTTGATGTCATGCAAAATTGCAAGTATTTTCTTCATTTCTTTCACTGTTAAATAAAGCATAAATCAATAGGAAACTTCAGTAGGAACCTTCAAAAATAAAATCTCATTGCTGGAATGTTTGTGCTATATATGATAATTAAACAACAATGAATAGTGTCAGAATAATTTTTATTTATCTAAAACAAAATAGTGATTTTTGTTTTTATAGCCTTGGAATAGTAAGATACACATCACAAAAATATGAATATAGGTGTAAAAAATAATTTATCATATAAAAATATTTAAGTAAATAAGATACATTGATTGAATTAAAGCATTAGAGTAATGAAAAAATTAAAATTGTTACAATATCTTTCTTATATTTAGAAATCAAATTTTGCCCTCTTTATAGCAAAAATTTCCTGTTACTGAAATTTGAAAATTTAACTATTTTTACTTAATTCTTACTTTACCAATTCACATTTCATATTTCATATGTGCAAAACACACTCCCTCTAAAATATAAGTAGGTGTGTCTTCTCTACCTGAACGCCAGGAATCTAGATTACCTCTCAAAACTTTGCTACTTTTACCTGAACCTCAGCATTAATCCTTCTAGCTTGGATTCATTGATGAACTAAAAAGTTCTACAGTTTCAACAGTAACAGAAATACTAAAATACTACTTTGATCCATTGTCAGTTCATATAGTACGACTTTTGCCAAACCATGTTTTAACCCTCCTATAAAAATATAAAATTATTTTCATCCCAAATCCTTTCTCGAAAAAAACCCAACAATCTTTGAAGAAATTAATGAAGTTTTTCAAAAGATAAATATTTATAGGGAAGGACATGTGTTGTTCTCTTCAGCTATACAAATTCAACCTCACTTTTTTAATGTAAGAACAATAATTAAGTTCCAAATAAGAGAAAAAATAGCATATCAATCTTCATATCTGTTCTGTCTCGATTGAAATCAGGCAGACTCATAAGTCGGTTCATGTAGACATAAACTAGTAAAGTATGATGGACACCCTTAGTGATATGCTTTAGCTATTTGTAATGTCAAAGCAACAAGTATTAGTAATTAGAAATTTTTAGTAAGGAATGTATAGTGTTGTATTATATGAAATCAATTAATTGTTTTCCACTGAGTATCCGATAAATACGTTCAATATATTCGTAGAAAAAGAACCTTGGGGGTATATAAGAACAATTTTAAAAGTGAAGAAAAGACGTTTCAAGATACTTTTAAAGTAGGATGTAGCTGGAATAAATGCACAATGACCACAGACTGCTGAAATATTTAAATATAATGGATAAGAATTCAATACTAAGTAATAAAGAAGTGCATAAAAACTTGGAAAGAACTCTTACTTCTGGAAAACTTTAAATTTGGGAAGGGTATGCTGGTTTCCTTTTTCATCCACCTATCCAGTGTCAAAAATGCAACTGACTTGGTAGGGTTAAACATCACAGCAAACTTTTTTTATATTCCAGAAGGAAAACCCACTTTTCAAAAACTAAGAGAACACCAGTAAGGAAATTCTTAATCTATAAGAGCTGAAAGGAAGGATAGCCTGAGGGCTAAAGCAATGAACTTTGATTTAGGAAATCTGTTGCGAGTTCTACATTGCTACAGAGTGAATTTTTACACGATATATTTAATACTACAAGTTAGTCAAAGAATTGGTTCTGCTAATACGAACTGCAGAACGGTGCTGATGGCAGAAAGTTTTGAGCTGAGGTTTCTGACCACTGGCTTCTCTCATCCAAATCTGAATTCCAGCTTTAACCTTCGCTTGGATCCTTGGTGCCAGTTCAGGTGTGCCTTCTCTCTCTAGACAGCGACCCAGATCTACCCCTGTACCCTACACAGTCAGTTAAAATGACCCAAAAAATTACCTGTTTTGGTTTTAGTTTTCAATCTTACATACGCAGTTCCTCCACCCTTGAGAAGCAGGTTTGCTCTTCCTTGTTAAGAAATCAGAAGAGCTATATGTATTTAGCAAATCTAAAATGCACACACTTAACTTGTGTATACTAATTTTATGAAAATACATCTTACGTTGCATTACTTACTGTCAGGTAGCTCATTGTCTTAATATGTTGTCAATTTTGATGCTAAAACTGTTATTTTCATATGACAAATCTCCTTTCGGCAGCTTTAAAAATAATTCATTAAAATACTCTATGGTACACCTGAGATATTTCTTAGAAAGTATTCAGTACTGCATCCTGCTGTTGATAAGATATTGTCAATAGATAGGATGAAATGAGGTCATTTAATCATACAGACCATTAATTCACGTAAATATATCTCAACATTACTGGAGATCTGACATAAGTAGAGTCTTAACTTTTAAAAATACGTAACTAGAGAAAACTCTTGCCTTTTAAGCATTTGGGTTTGGTTGCTCTCAGACTTATTTTTGCATTTTTTAAATTTCCCTGTACTAGTCTGTTTTGTATTGCAACATAAGAACCCTGTTCATCTAAAGGTATAGGTTACTTTAAGTAATGGGCTCTTGAAGGACTCTGCTTTTGTGATAGAGTACAAAATTTTTTGCATCTCAAGGTAAGAAATAGGACAAAGAGTAACACAAAATGGAATCAGACAATGTCTCCCGATATTTTATGACATTACATGGTTCCTTTTCTCCCTGTGTACAAAACGTGCATGGCTTTCAGGTGTCCGCCGTAACCATCTTTTGAAAGTGTTTTAAGAGGGGAGCAATTCTGTAATGATACAGCTTGGATGACTGGTTACTGCTGGGATGGCTTTTGGTAGATTCTGATGACTTCGTACAGGAAATTTTGCAAGCATTATATTTGAACTTTAGCATTTTAGATAACAGTATTTCCATTTAGCTGATGAACAGTATTGATTATCGTGTATAATTATCAACAGTGAATTTCTTCAAGGGATTTTTTTTTTTTGTAATACTAAGACCGTGTCCTTTTATAGGGCTTTCTTTTCAGAGGCACAGAATATACCATCTGAAAACCATCTGCATATCTATATATCTTTACGTATATATGTACATCTTTCTAAAAGGTATATATTTCTACACCTATACCTTTCTAAAAGAGTAGCTACTGGAAAAGGCTGCCCAGGGAGGTGGTGGAGCCACCATCCCTGAATGTCTTTAAGAGTCGTTTAGATGTGGTGTTGGGGGATATGGTGTAGGGGAGAACTTTGTAGAGTGGGGTTGGTGGTTGGAC
>JAOXNO010000024.1:92119985-92133593 GCA_028565335.1 Limnodromus scolopaceus
TTCTTTTCTTTTCTTTTCTTTTCTTTTCTTTTCTTTTCTTTTCTTTTCTTTTCTTTTCTTTTCTTTTCTCTTTTCTTCTTTGTTTTGTTTTTTTCTTCTATCTCTAGATACACTAAAAGCTACCTTCTCAACCAGTTCCTGTTCTTTTGTACAGTCCTGGAACACAGTTCAGTGGGTATAGAAATGCAAAAACCTGCTAAAAATATCCACTTTTCCTTTCTAAGTTAATTCTAGGAGTAACAATCCCCTCGGTAATGTCCAAAGTGTCAATAAGAATGCTTCAAAGGAAGTTGCCACAAAAAATATTGTAACAACACATGACCATAATCATGTTCACTCAGCTACTAGATGTGTACGCGAGTGATGGCTTCTTCTAATGTTTTGGTGTGGGGGTTTTGTGGGTTTTTTCATCAAAATGCTTTTTTCTAGGATCTACATTCATGGTACAAAGCAAACAAACAAAAAAAAAGCATATATTCAGCTACAACCCTTTATCTACCAGGAATAATAGGAGATTTGTGGTTTTGTGGGGAGGAGGACCTTTTATTGGCCATTTACAATCTGTGCACTTCATCCTGAGAGCCTAGTTCTTTACACCTAAATGTTACTGGAGTCACCCAGGAACTGAAGGTGTCTGCCTGAAAATAAAATTTTATTCATAGTTAGTGCTAGGATTTATTAATCTTGGCACAATTCTTGCTGTAACTGGCACATCATTTGGGAACAGTATTATTTATAAAATCTTTAATGCTTGTCCTTATTGCATATTATAACTTTCAGAATTCCCCATTACTGGAAGCTTAAGTCTTCAAAATACATCAGTTTTTTCTCTTTCTTATGGTTATGTTATACTTTGTTTCATTCCAAGAGATTTTCAATTCCTTCTTCAAAAACATACTAATCTTTTGCAATTGTCTGCTTAGTTATCTTAGTCTGCCACATGCATTAGTCAGCTGTTAGCAAAAGCAGTTCTTGTATTTTAGAAATTCTTCTTTGTGCAAAAAGGCAGGCTTAGATTTCATAACCAATTTCCTTTGGCTCATATATAGCCCAATCAAAGAATAAATCTCAAGCAAAAGACTTGCTTATTCCTTTCTCCCTCCTTTCCACACCAGGTCAAAACTTTCACAATACAATGTCTACATTCTTAGCTACTGTAGTCAAAGGATTAAAGACGTGACTTGATGAGGACGAAGGCAGAAGTTTAATCCTTCATGCTGAGACTTCCACTAAAAATTTAGCCATCCAACACTTCTGAGCTAGTCCTGCAATTTCTAGCTCTACGTTAAGCATGAGAAGAAAGACACTTGCCAGCAACTAATTTGACTGTTTCACCTGGGACAGACTCAGGACCCCAATCTATATATTCACAACACTCCTTAAAATCTTGTTTTGTCAACGGAAAAAAATTAAAAATTTTAGGACTCATTTCACATAATGTTTTAAATAGATGCTAAGTGATGATTCACAATCCAGAAACACTTTTTTATGGTGTTTTTTTACCACTGATATAAAAGTCGTTAGTTAGACTAGGTCAGCTGTATGATGTAAATCTACACTGTAAATATTTATGATTAGTAACACAAATCCCATTCTTGATCTTTAATTGTCCAAATTTTGTTCTTCTCTTTCCCATCTCTGAATCAGTTGTCCTTTTTATTTTTTTAAGAACACATGTTGGAAAGATATATTTGTGAAATAGCATTCTCTTCCCACCTTTTTCGCTTGGAATTAAACAGCACATGTAGAACAGAGAAGCATGGGACAGATAACATCCTGTATCACTGAGAGCTGAAAGACTGATAGGAGTATGTGCATATTTGGGTATTATGACTTCCTTATCATAGACTGCAATTTTTTGACATTAAAGATAACGCGTCTGATTTTAGCCCCACGAAGGCCAAAATCCCTCAGGAATTACCTGCTGTGTTAGAAGAGGAGAGCTAACAATAAAGCTTTTCAGAAGCATGAAAACTCAACTTTCACTTTCACATACCATATAGAAATAACACTTTTAGACTTGTGACTTTTTGGAATTTGAAATTAGTCAGTTAATTTAGTGTGGGGGTTTTTTTTAATACGTATGTGCAAAAAGCATCATTGCATAAAGTTTACTTCATAAAGAACATCATCACATAAAGTCTGTTTTATAAAGATATCAGGATAAACACAATAAACTATTTAAATGCTTAAGATATTATTTCTGAGTCTCCATTTTCTAATTTTAATTATCTGACATATTTATAACAAAGCTAAAGCTTTTTAACCAGTTTAAAAGAACAGATTTTTTTTATACATTCTAGCGTACAAAATACTATCTTTCAAGAAATAATGAGACTTGACATTTCACAAAGAGCTTTATTAGAAAAAAAATAGCATAGTCTTACATTTCAGGAAGATTTATACCTAATACAAAAGATAGGCTATCAGGACATGTGTTAAGTCGAATACATGAGCTATCTTGTTGCCTTTTATAAAGACAGCTGGTTTTCAGGACATCTGAAGGAATATCAGCAAAAAGTGCCAATGTCTATAATGTTGCTGTCATTTATGAAAGGGTATTGATCAGATAATTGCAGGTGCTAGCTATGCATGTGATGAATCAAGTAATTATTTATTCTGCTTAATGAAACACATGTAAACCATTAGTTATACCAAATGTCTTCTAATTCGTCATTTTCTATGGAAGAATTCATGTATTTATTTAAAATCATCAAAAGGCCAGTCATTGCCAACCAAACTTGATTACTCAGTGAAGTGCACGTGAGAGGCCTCCAGAAGAACAATCCTAAAATCAGTGGAAGGAATTTTATGAGTGAGTTAATTAGGTTTCTTGAGGAATACCTGCTGTCATGTTGAAACCGGTATTTAGACTTTTTATTCTTTACATCTAAATTACCATATGGTTTAGCTGATTTTCAAATTAATGTGCTAAAATCAGAAAGTTCTTACCAGCTTTTTACTTTTATACTCTGAGACACTTGATAGCTATTTAAAAGTCTGCTTTTATCAAAATATTGCTCCAAAAGAATAGCTCACAGAAAATAATGAAGGTTATCACTATTCTGCAATACACGCTTCCCTCCTCATTCTTGCCCCCCAAAAATGCCACCAGCCCTTGAAATATTAGAGGGAGGTTACTTGATCACAAAAGACCAAGTAGCACAGTAGTGCCCCGAGGTGTTGGGACTTTTTTGTGTTGTGGGTAACTGATTCTATTGCAATTTGTATTTACCTGGGAAAAACATAGAATAACAGTGTTCGACAACTGGGTGTAGCTACAGAAGCAGGATCTTGCTAGAAAGACTTCAGAAAGCCAAAGTAAAATCTTGTCTCTGTTGAAACGATATAGATTTTGTTGGTTGTTTACAGTGAAACATGTATTTTCCAAGGTGAGTATAGCTTTTAAAAAGAGCATATTTTATGAATTGCTAGCTCTGGAAGTACTGGGAAAATATCAGAATGCTAAAACGTTGCCTTGGCTGTCAAACTGCATTCAATTTCTCTATATCTCTTTTCCTAGGGAAAAAAAAAATAATAGAAAAATTTGTTTTGGAAGAAAATTGTCTTTTACCCAAAACTAAGCCAAACAAAATAGTGAAGTTTCCATAGTGCTTAATTTTCTTTATTTCATAAAGTACAATCTCTGATCACATTTCCATGATACATCAGTCTCATAGCTACATCTCAGAAGGTGAAGTCAAGCTTTCTCAACAGCAGAGGCTGTTCTGATGAAATGATTGAAAGTTAAAATCTAAATGCTAGGCCTGACAAAATGACAGGAGTAAATGGGAACCATGTATCATAGAAGGGTGAGCACTTCCCTGGACAAACAGTACAGAAAATTTGAGAAAAGAGGTCTGGGGAAAGCGAAGAGAGCATGAGTACCGCCTGTAAAGCCTGGGGCGTAGAGCTGGTTGAGGTGACGTTGGGTTCGGTCTACAGACAGCAGAGACCCACATCAAAGAATGGACAGGAGAGCGCGCAGCCACCGGCGGGCAGAGGTAGAGGAGCTGAAGCGTGCTAACACTGGAAACACATTCAAAAGGAAAAGGTACTAGGGCCAGGGAACCAGTACAGTAGCTTCCCTCCTCAGTAATAAACAGGAGAAGAAATATGGTATTCTGACAATCTCTGGCATCAGACAACGTCTACGCAGTTCTGAAACTATGGGAAATAGCAATTTGTCAAATGCGTTGTATTAGTAGCCACCTAAGGGTGTGACCGCCTAACACATCTAAATTTATCCCTTTTACTGAGGTCCTTTACCCCCTTTTTTGCCAGTAATCTCTTTAATTCAAATGTTTAAACTCTTTTTTTCTTTTTTTTTTTTTAATTGGGAAATTATTGCCGTTTAAGAACACCCAAAATTCATTGTTTAGGACTTCTCTAGGTTCATGCAACATGTTGTGTCACGTAATTAGCTCTATATGTCAACCAAGTTCCTGCCTCTGTATTTTCTTCATTAGTCTTCGTTAGTACTTTTTTTGTTAAATTGAAGTAATAATAACAATTGATTACAAAATATTTTGTACATTGCTGTACTAGGGTTTTTCTGCACTAAAGGGAATGTAGTAGCCTTGGTGGATGATTGCACCAACTAGATGCAGGTCAGAAGGAGGAAAATCATGAAACTCCCCCAGAATTCTAAATTTTTTTATATTTTTCAGTTGTGTATTCTGGTGCTTATCCTTATCAAGACCAGCTTAAAATAAATTTAGTTCCATTCTGCTTTATAGTGTTCTGCACATTAACAAATGAATCAAGCTGTTAACTAGCCACGACGAAAAAGCTGAAGTAACCTAGTGCTCCAGTATTTCCTCTCAGTTGGGTGCTACACGCATTTTTGAAAGGACATTTCCTGTACTCTTAGTGCTGAAGGCATTCATCAGAATGGATTTTATGCTATTACTGACTTTGGTTCTTTTAGTTGGATTTCAATGACTACTTGATCACAACGTATAGTTACCAGCCAGTTTAGTAGTCCATTGCTCATGGATGATGTTGATATTCACAGAAATCAACTGCTATTTGAAAATACAGAAAGTAACTTCAAGATTTGGTTGCCTGGCACACAGGGGTGGTAGGATCAATACTCTGACCCTTAATTATTATGTAAGATACCTTTATTTGAACACAATGAGTTATGTTTCAATGAAATTAAAGGTCTAAGGACATATGCATCAGAACAAAGAGCTGAATTCCCAAGATGCAGCCATATTGGAATGTACTAAAATACTGTGCAAAACACGGCATGATGTTGCTTTAACAAATACTTTACAACTAAGTGAATCCTCTCTTTGCTCTCTTTGATTAACCTTTTAAGTTTAAAGCTTTTAAGCTGCAATTACCGTCTAATTAAGACCAAGTTGTGATCATAGTGTTCAGCCATATTTGGAAAGGAAAGATAAAGCCTCGACTTCTGCCTCAAAAGTGGGTGTTAATATCACAAGACAAGAAACTTCTGTAGAGCCTCCAAACAATTCTCAGAAGTATGAGAGAAACTGAGGTACAGGATGGGGCTAAATCATTTCCCCACTACAGTGAAAACGTAGAGCTCTAATTTGGAGTTTAAAAAAAAATATATGTACTGTATGTATGATTATAGGGTGTTTTGAAAGAATCCCTGAGACCACTTCCAACACTTTCATTATATTTGTTGTCAGCACAGACTGAGAACCACAGCCTTCCACCTTGCTGGAGGCATCACTGTTGTTGGTAGCCAGACTGAGTACTGGGTAGTACGGTTTTGCATTCTTCTGTGGCAGATCCATTGGCAAAAGCCAATAGAGATTTGTCAAAGGTAAATTGGGTTCAACCAACCTGGTTGCTTTCAATGATTAAACAGTTTTCTCACTGGATGAGGAGAGAGCTCTGCATGCTATCTACTTTGATTTCAGAAAAGCGTTTAACACAGTCTCCCACAACATCCTTGTTGACAAGCTGGTTAAGAAATGGACTGGACAGATGGACTACAAATGGTGGAAAACAACCTAGACTGCTGAACTCGAAGGATGGTGGATAATGGCTTAGTCAAACTGGCGTCCATCCATGAGTGGGTTTGCTCAGGGTTCGATACTATTCAATATCTTTCTAGATTATAGGGATAATGGGACTGAACGCATCATTACAAATTTTGTGGATGGCACCAAACTGGGTGAAGAAGTAGATAAGTCACATGCACCCGCACAGAGGGACCTCAACAGGCTAGAAAACTGGACAAATAAGAATCACACAAAGTTCAACAAGGATAAATGTGACGTCCTGTAACTGGAATAACCTCAAAGAGCAGCTCAAGCTGGGGTCTTTACCACTACAGGCAGGTAGGGGTGTATCTTTGAGAGGAAGACTCTGGGGTCATTTGACAGCAAGCTGAACTTGAGCCAGTGGTATGTATCTCAGCAGCAAGAAAGGCAAAACGCATCCTGAGCTGCAACATCTAGTGTGCACTGAGCAGATCGAGGGAGGTGGTCACTCAGCTTTACTTGGCACTTTTTAGGCAACACCTGGAATCCTGTATCCAATTATGTTCCTCCCAGCTGAAGAGAGACATCAGAAAGTTGGAGATTGTCCAACAGAGGGCCCTAAAATGATCAGAGGGTTGGAGAACTGGACATACGATGAAAAGTTGAAGGAATTGTGTCCATTCAGCTTAGAGAAGAGACATCTCAAGGGAGATGAAGTCTAGTTTTCCAATACCTAAAAAGTAGTTACAGAGAACATCAGGGTACTCTCATCACAAGAATGTCCAATGACAGAAGAGGCAACTGGTGTAAGTAACTTCAGGACAAACTCTGTCTGGATTCAAGAAATGAAGTCTTCACCATGAGAACAAGACAATATTGGAATAAGCTGTCCAGAGAAGTAGTGAGATGTCCCTTGCTGGAAATACCCAATGCTTGGCTTGTCAGAGCCCTGGATAACTTAATTTAAGGCCCTGATTTCAACAGAAAGTTGTACTATATGGTCTCCAGAGACCTCTTCTGACCTAGACATTTCTATTACTCTATACCACTAGTTGCAGCTAGACAGGCTGGTTGTAAGTTGCTTACATGTAGGAGGTGGGCTACTTCTGCATATCAAGGTCTCACAAAAGCGGGCTGATCTGTGAGTACACGTTAATTCCCGCCGCCCTATAACTTGATTTTATAAAGTAGCATAGACATACTAGATTATTTCAGTATCATTAGCTGTATAAATAAGGACTTTCTTTCAAGACTGATTGGGTGAGAAGATCCTCAAAGGGAGACATAGCATTCTTCGTCAGCTCCGGTAGCTGTTATCTGATGTGAGAGTAATGTAATACAGCATATCAATTCTGACATCTGTGATACTCTATATCTTTTCAAATTTGTTAAATCATATGGATTTACTTTGTATCTTACATCTAACTTGATGTGTCTGATACGACATTACTAAATTTATGCTTTCTGAAATTAATAGCAAGTTTTTGTCGTGTCAGAATCGAAGCAGAATAGACGCAAGGGAATGCTGGAATTGCACAAAACTGGCAATTTGCTTAGCTTTGGAACAAATGACAGGAGTGTTTACAAATAATATTTTCATGACTATTGTTTCACAAAGCAGATGGTTGTTTGGTAATACTAGACTAACAGGTTTGGAGGTTGTTTCTTTCCAAACACAGTTCTTCAGAATGGGTTCGATACCAGTTACCCCTCAAAATGCAACCCTTTTTTTCCTGGAGCTGCTGTTCCATTCCTTATTCATAACAAGTCCCACGGCCTGAGTACTTCCTGAATATCCTCTGAGAAGTCAGAGCTCATACAGAGGTGGACTGACACTGGTGTCCGCAGCTCCTCCTATGTTAGTTCTTAAAAGATGTTTTGTCTGAGCATGTCAACATATGTTCAATCAGATGCTCATATCAGCATATCAACATGTGTTCATATCAAGTAGATACCACTATATCTAGCTATATTCTAAAATATATCCCTGGACAGAGGGATATTTGCTATACAAAACAATTTACTGGTCAATAGACCTTGCAATACCTGCTGTGGCATAATTCGTAGTACTTCAAACAATGCACTTAATTATATTTTGATTCACTCAGTATATAAATATCTAGGGCTTTGTTTTCATGAAAGTATTTACAAAATTATAAAGTTACTTTGCAGAATCCTGTATTCACATAACACTTACACAATACATAAAAATAATTATTCCAGTGTACTGTAGAAATTGAAAAAAAACATGCTAGAAAGGTGTTATAGATTTACAGAATATTATATAGAAATACAAGAAATTATTTGTTGTGAATTTTTAATGAGCTGGATACCAGATCCATTTCCAATATATTACTTGCTGATCTGTTCACCTGATTATAATTACTGCATATTTTAGAATATATGGGCTGGGTCATTGTCTCACCACAGTCTAAATATAAAACAATTTATTAATTTACCTCACTTCACCATACAGAATCAATTACTCTGTTCTCCAGCCAATCTCACTGTTGAGATGTCCTCTTGTTGAAGAGATGCCTGTATATAGACAGTTGGAAGGTGTTATCTAGACCTTTTAAGTACAACATTGAATATTTTGTGAAGAAAGAGAGTAATTACAATATTTGGTTAGTCTGATAGCACTAATCATGTTGCATACACACACCTATATATTTTATAATTCAGTCAATCATTATGCATGACCTAAAAAAACCCAATAATTCCATGGTTTTATCACACTATATTGTATTTAACATCCGCCAGAATAAACCTAAGTTGAAATGTAAGATTTCATCTCATAACAGGGATAATGAAACTCTCAACCCAGCTGTTCAGTTTCATTCTCTGTTTGAAAGAAATTTTTCTTTGTTTTCAGAAGATAAAAGGTATTTTTAGAGGTCAGTTACTGAAATCCAGTCTATTAACTGAAACATTCATTTATTTAAAATAAAATTCCAAGCATTCTGCCTAGTCAAGCAGTGTGAAAAAAAACTCCATAGGCAAGGTGTAATTTCTCACAGAATAGCCCGTAGGCTATATTTGAAAATCAGTTTTGTTTAAGCTCATTGATTTTTTTTAATAGTGAGCATTTTAATGACAGTACAAATACTACGCAATAACGTGATACTAGAAATGAAGGATGGAGGAGGAGGACCAGGCATGAAGGATAAGCATCATCAATGTGAATAAACCATTTGGTGCATTCTAGACCAAGCCGTTTCCTGGTGAGGGTCTGGTGTATACGGCTGTACATCTTATAGAGGGAGTATGTATGTTTGCAACCTGGCATGAGTGAGGTTCCCCAGGGATCGACATTGGGACCAATGCTGGTTAATATCTTCATAACTGGTCTGGATTACGGGATCAAGTGTACCCTGATGAAGTTTTCTGGGTGGAAAACCCAGTTTTCTAGGTTTACCTCAGTAGAAGACTGAGTGGAGAAGTGGACACGTCGGAAGGGAGAGTCACCCTGCAGAAAGGCCTGGATAGGCTGGAAGGGTGGGCTAACAAGAACCTTACGAAGTTCAGCAAGGGAAAGTGTAAGGTCTTGCACCTGGGAAAACATAATCCAGGATTGCAGCACAGCTTGTGATCTACCTGGCTGCAGAAGAACTCTGTGGAAAGGGACCTGGGGGTCCTGGTGGACAACAAGTTCAATATGAGTGAACACTGTGCTGCTGTGGCAAAGAAAGCCAACAAGATGCTGGGTTGCATCTACAAGGCCATCACCAGCAGAGATGAAAAAGTCATTATCCCGCTCTACTCAGCACTTGTCAGGCCACACCTGGAATACCGTGTTCAGTTTGGGTTCCTGCTATACAAAAAAGTTGTGGACAGGCTGGAGGTGTGTCCAGAGAAGGGCCACAAAGATGATGAAGGGACTGGGAAGCCTGCCGTATGAGGAAAGGCTGAGAGAATGGGGTTTGTTCAGCATTGAGAAAAGAAGGCTTAGGGGAGAACTTTTCACCGTCTTCCAGTATTTAAAGGGTGGCTACGAAGAAGGTGAAGACTCCCTTTTTACAAGGAGTCACATGGAAAAGACAAGGAGCAACGGGTACAGGTTACTCCTGGGGAGATGCCAATTGGACAGAAGAACAGAATTTTTCACAATGAGAACAATCAGCAATTGGAATAATCTCCCCAGGGAAGCGGTGGATTCTCTGTCACTGGTTACTTGTAAGATTCAGCTGAACAGGGTGCTGGGCCTTCTCGTCTAGACAGTGCTCTTGCCAAGAAAGATTGGTACAGATGATCCTTGAAGTCCCGTCCAAACTGGCATTCTGTGATTCTATGATTTCATACAAGTATGATGAAGAAACATATCCACTAAATAAGTTAATAGAGTAGCGATATTTTCCATTGCATTAGCTGGGAAACACATTCCATATAAAAAGAAATGGTTGAGTTGTGGGAGGTTTTTTCTTTTTTAATCTTCCAGAAAGAGAGGCATTTCCTGCCTTTTCCTGTTCCCCAGCTCTCCTTTTCCAAAGTGCTGGTAATGGAATGACCCCAAATAGCTCCTCAGTTGAAGAGGTGAAGCAAAGCAGGCGCAATAGTGATAGTGAAGTTGATTTTTTTTTTTTTTTTTTTTAAATAGAAAAGAAAAACAGAAGGGAACGCTATCACTAAACTGAAAAAAAAGCAGGTAATGTGAGTATTTGTTCCATGTACAGGATTGGCTTTTATAGTAGTTTATCAGACAGATTACATCCGCTATCACTATTTATACTGCGACCTCTGCCCCCGGGATGTTGCTCAGCAGAAAGCCATCCTGCGTTTGCCAGGAATTCTCTCTGCAAGTAACAGATCAGTTTTAGCCAAGCCCAGTTCCCTTATGCTGCCTCTCTCACCCCAGCAGCTCAGCTCTGACCATTGCCCCCTCTGACCAGCCCTCACAGGAAAACAGAAATGAGGGTTTTTTTCATTCAATCTTGTACTTCTAAGCTTTTTTTTTCTTAAGAATAGAAACCAGTGCATCCAAGTTTGTAGATTATCATCATATGGACAGGCTATTATGGTGATACTAGTGCATATGGCTTTCTTAATCTTGCTAAGACAAGTAAAAGTTTTGTGCATTAATCTAACAATGTTTGGGCTTTTGCTCTTAATTTTCTTGATAATTAATTATGCCAGGGCAATTCAGAGGCAAGTCACAATACTTGAACTGCTTACTGCAAATCTCATTCTCGGGCAACTTGACTGTAAAATATTTTTTTTTTGTTTTGAGCTGGAGAAAGATACTTGGATCTTTCAAGTACTATACTGAAGAAAAAGAAGGTGATAAAATACTTGGCTACGTCAATTTTAACTTCAGTGTATTAACTTAAAAGTATGCATGAACTGTGTACTCTTTCATTCAGTACTTTTGTATTATATAAAATAGGAATTCTTTTTTTTCCACATTAGTAGCTAAAAAGATTTTGGTTTTTTAATCGGATTCTGGGGAAACATGTGTTTAAGTGACAGTGAGAACTGTGAGTATCCAGCTCCATGGCACCTTTTTTGCCTTACACTGTACTGGAAATGAATTTGTTAGTATTCCAGATTCACTCAAAAAACAACAAATGTTTTAGCTGCTATTACAATTCTTTGACATGGTAATGATAATACCGCAGATAATTTCAGCATAATGAGGTGAATCCCACACTGAAGCTTTTACCCCAGTAATATCAAAAAGAACACCAGACCTTGTAGATAAGAAGCACATGGAGAGTCCCTAATAGCAATCTTGTCAGTTCCCAATATGAAGTTCTCAGCCAGAGATGGTATTAATTTCACTCAGCTTGAGCCATCTTTCTCTGAAATAGGCATGGATAAATGACATAGCTGCATAGTAAGCAGGGGAAAAGAGGTACTTTTAGTGAATGATTCATTTTATCATTTTTAGATGTCTATTCTGGATGAAATAAATCACATTCAAAAAATTCACAAGTAGGTTCCTCTTCGAAAATGTAGATAACTGCAAGCAAATAATTTTATGTCCCTGTTTCTGTCTGAACTCTCTCCTAAGGCTTCATCTGTGTTCATGTGTGTGTATATAGATATGAAATTACACTTCAACTTGGACTGCTCTGGGTTTCTAGTGCACTGGAACAGGACAAAGGTAAGAGAGTGTGCAATTTAGCCAATTAATTCAGAGAGTTACAGGGCTTGAGAATGGCTATTCTAAGGCATTTCAAAGGATATCCTCTAAGCTATAAGTACTCTTCCTTCATGAATGCAACTGTAACTCCAACATCTCTGAGTAGAGGGAGAGGAATAAGAATTTATACACATGCTTTTGGGTCTGATTTTAAACTATCCTGTAAAGGAGAGTTTGAATTGAAAAGGTTGTTTCACAATGAGAACATACAGAAAGGCTTAAAAGCTTCTGTTATACCTGTCACAGTTATATCCAGTATATATTAATCTTTTGGATCAATCTAGGAAGAAATTACATGAATGAAAGCCTGCTGACAGCAATGCGTAAATAACGTAATTTGGTTTACTGCATGGTGTTCATCATTACCATATAATGGAATTCTATTAACATTTGAAATATCTGGTGTTTCTCAAATCACTATGGAGTCTTACTTCTGTCTTCCTACTGGAAAGCACTTACATTTTTTTCTTGCAGAAAAACAGAGATTTGCCAGCTCTTACCTGTTTTAAATCACTTGTATATGAATACAACCCGTCTGAGGTGCAATCAAAGCATTGTCAGAATGGGAAGAGTTGATTATTCTTTCTGGAAATAGTTAACTATTCCTTCTGTAAGTAGAGTTCTGATATGTTTAAATAAATTGAGAAAATGTAGGCTTCCTCCTGTATTTTCTCTTTGTACCAATAATTTAGGTTGGAAGGACCTCAAGAGGTCATCTATCTCAGCTTCCTGCTCAAAGCACATCCAACTTGAAAGACAGATCAGGTTGCTGAGGGGCTTGTCCAGTCAAGATCTGAAAATCTCCACTGACATAGATGCCACAGCCTTTCTGAGTGATCTGTTCCAGTAACTCAGGGATCAATACTGCATCTGACTCCTTCAGCAAGTTCACAGATGACAGCAAATTGAGAGAAACAGCTGATACGCTGGAAGGAAGGTTTGCCAGCTAGGGTGAGCTAACCAAGCTGGAGAAACGAGCCAAGGGAGCTTCATGTAACTCCAGAAAGATACATGGCAAGTTCAGCCCCAGGGACAGAACAACTTTGTGCATCGGTGCTGGGACTGATGTACTGGGGAAGAGTGCTGCAGCAAAGGTCCCGAGTGGGTGTCTTGATGAGGCACTGGAACAGGTTGCCCAGAGAAGCTGTGGATGCCCTGTCACTGAAGGTGTTCAAGACCAGGCTGGATGGGGCTTTGAGCAACGTGGTCTAGTGGGAGGTGTCCCTGGCCACGGGGGTTGGACTAGATGATCCATAAGGTCCAACCGAAACCATTCTATGATTCTGATTCTGTGAACAAATTCGCATGAGCCAGGACTGCACTCTTGTGGTGATAAAGGCTATCACCAGAGATATCAGATAAAGGCTATCACAGAGAAGGCTGCTGTGATGGCTTGACCCCAACTGGCAGGTGAGTTCCCACACATCTGCTGCCTCACTCCCCTACAGGAGGATGCGGGATGGGTGGGGAGGGGGGGCGGGGGGAAGAAGGGAGTGAAAC
>JAOXNO010000024.1:92145624-92157704 GCA_028565335.1 Limnodromus scolopaceus
GTTCAGCCGACAGGCGACCAACACCCCCAGGTCCTTTTCTGCCAGGCAGCTCCAGCCACTCTGCCCCCAGCCTGGAGTGCTCCAGGGGGCTGCTGTGACCCAAGGGCAGAACCCAGCACTTGGCCTCGTTGAACCTCATCCCGTTGGTCTCAGCCCATCCATCCAGCCTGTCCATATCCCTCCGCAAAGCCTTTCTACCCTCCAGCAGATCATCGCTCCCAGCCAACTCAGTGTCATCTGCAAACTTACTGAGGGTGCACTCGATCCCTTTCTCCACATCAGTGATAAAGATGTTAAACAGAACCGGCCCCAGTACTGAGCCCTGGGGGACACCACTCATGACTAGCCACCAACTGGATTTAACTCCATTCACCACAACTCTGGGTCCAGCCATCCAGCCAGTTTTTCACTCAGCAAATCATACGCCAATCCAACCCACAAGCAGCCAGGTTCTCCAGGAGAATGCTGTAGGACACAGTGTCAAAGCTACTGGCTCACAGTAGCAAAAGTGAGCTTTACTAAAGCTCATTATAGGTGCAAACTGGCAAAAGGTTTACCTGGAAGACTTCAAATGTCTTTAGGCAAGAGAAAACCCTTCATGACTTAGCCAGAACAGGGGCACATCATACACAAAATGCAATTTCAAAGCCTTCTGCCAAGAGAAGGCATAGCCTGAGAAACAGAGTGAAGATCACACCTGTACCTTTGGGTTAGGTCACTTGCATCAGTGAGGTCCTCTTTCACAGATTTCCTGCAAAGATGCAGATCTTCTCAGAAATGTTAAGACAGTTCTCTCTCTAATTATTTTTTTAACCATTTCGCTAAAAAGTCATACATTTGTGTCTCTATCCCCACATTTTCTTTGCCCATTTTATGTAATCTGTCCTCACTGAGGAAGAGAAAATGTGAAGGTTGAATCTTTTGCAAAGGTATCTGATGACCTTGAGGCTAGGACACTCTCCTGGTAATAGAAGATGTCGGTGCAAATGATTTCAGGGTCTGAAATTCTCTGAATCAAGTTTTTTTTTTTTCATGTCATTGGTTAGGATTCAAGTCATAAAGCTAGAAAGTAATAGGAAGACACTGTCAGAGAGCAGTGAGGGTGACCCCAGCCCCCACAGTGCTCCACAAAGAGGGGCTGAACACCGTGGGCAGAGCAAGGGACAACTCAGACACAGTGAGCAATGAACCATGCCCAGGGCCCATCACAAAGTCCAGCCAGGAGCAGAAGTAAATGGTGCCAGAGGCAAGACTGGAGACAAGACTACAAGGTGGACCTGAAGGGTCCACCTACCCACAGTGTAGGGATGAAGTCCATCCAGCAGCCAGGGCAGAGACAGAGATGGAGACCAACTCTCCTACAGCATCATCAGAGTGGGGACCGGGATGAAATGGGGCTTCTGGGCCTGATGGAAGGGGACGGAGGAAGCAGCAGGGAGGCTGGTCAGGGCCACAGAGGCCTGCTGGTGCCCTTGGGGCCCTAACACATGCCTGACAATCTCTTCTGCTTTACCACTTAAAACCCTTAAAAAAAGATGAGTAGAAGTACTGATTCCTAGTAAAGGATTCCAGGCTTTACTCTTGAAGGGGTTGGAGACAGAAAACTAGAGATTAAATGGCTCCAAGGCACGGTGATCTGGGGATCTGTCTTATCAGCCAGTTCCAGGTGGTTCCCCATTCGACATTTCCCCATTTTGCCATTTCAGAGCACCAGTGTCAACCCTGGTACATGAACCTCAGCTTTTCACTTCAGACGGTTGAACATCAAGGTCATCTGTTGGACTGTGTGAAAGATGACTGTCTGAAGATCTGCAGTTTTAGGAGAAAAGCATGAACATTTTGAAGATAAGCACAAATTGTCAGACTGAATCGGGGACAAAATGAAAATAGTCAACAGCATCACGCAGTACCTCTGTTTCATTGTTGTCTTTAATTACAGTACAGAAAATTACTTTTAAAAGCTTATTCAAGAATAAAATATTGCAAATTGGTTCAGGAAGAAATATACTAACGTTTTGTTTTGGTTTGACTTTTTAACTTCCAAAAAGCCAGTGCAGTCTCCAGATATTAATGAAGCTCTTTTGCATTGAGCTATTGAAATTTTTCAGTTCAATAGGAGCTCGGTATCTTGCAAATTTAAAATCATGTCATATGTCCTCCCATAACATTTACTCAGCTGTAAAGTATTAAAAGCCTTTTTCTAATTTCAAATAAATATGGTAAAAAATAAAAAAGTAAGACTAACATTTCCATTCACTTAAACAAAACAGCGTTACTTTAGCTGATAAAGTAAATGTGCAATATTAATGAAAGCAGCAAACATTTCACTGAATTCTACATAGTTTGCAATTAGTTTAAATTTCAAATATTGGAAAGGTTTGTAAAGTTAAGTATATCCAAAAGATATTTTAAAAATGCATTCATAGCAACCTACAAAAGTTTAAAAAGTTGCCTTTGTGCCAATATTCAGAAGTATTTGCTTTTTAATTAGTAAGCTCATCTGGTTGCATATGGATTGTGGAAGAATTGAGTTATGAGATAAAACAACAGATCATAAAAGGTTTTTAATTACCACTGCCTCAAAATTAGGAATTTAGATGATTTTTTTCATATTCTATGCCAAACACAGATTTATTAAATGGATATTGCATTTAGCTTTGTTTCATGCCTGCACAGTGAAGAAAAAATATCTAGTAAAGAAATGGCTGTGATCAGAAAAAATGTCATAGTATATTATGCAAAAGTATCAAGTTGTTATAAATGTTAAATGCTCTTTTCAATATAATCAAAGCAACTCTGTTTTGTCTCTTTTTCTCTCTCTGCTCAGTAGACTATTTTTTTTTCTCTTTACCATGAACCAACCATTATGTGGTTGACATTATTCTTCTTGGTTATGACCTACCTCCACAATTAGCCTTTTTTGCTATAGCAGAATGGTTTATGTAATACAGATTTATTTTAATATGTGCAAGGGGTTATTAATAACACACCTTGGGATTTTTGCCTATAAGGGTAATTTCTAGTAATAAAACTCTTAATTTTATTTGCTGGCAGGATCTCACTGCATCTTTATATATTAAGACCTAGATGCTTCAGGTCAACTATCTCAGACTAAAAGTGATAAAATTACCATGATTATGCCAAACATCAGTAAATACCTAGGGGGCTATATCAACTCTGTATAGAAACAAGGGACATTCTTCCAAGATTTGTATGACTGTATTATCTAACTCTAAACATTTTCATCTCTTGTAGTGCCAAATCTGTATGCTAGATCTGGTCTTGCTATATAATTCCCTGGAAAGTATCTTAAGCCTCTAAGCCTCTGTTCAATTATGCCAGGGAGCTGAGTAAAATGGCATCTATTATTTTGATTGTTACTAAATGAAATGGAGTTTACCTTGCCTTCCTTTTTATTTTCCTGTTGCAAGGGCTGTGTTTTCAACAGGGTTTAGATCAAGCCATAACTCATTAAAGAAAACTAAATGTTGCAAGAAAAGAAAAACCACTCTACTGTACACCAAACAATGAAAAAGAAGAATAGAAAATTAAAGTACCTTTTGTTCCTTATTCTATTCCTACAATCATTAGCCAAAAACTTATTTTAGTAAAAAGCAGATTATCCAAAGTCGACAGCAAGCTAGTCTGAACTCTTAGCCCTCAATAGAATTAGATCTCTTAAATGTAATGCAAAGATTCACTAGTTTCAATACACATGGCATTTGTAATTGAAAATAGAGAATGAATACATCTGAAGTGATATGTACTGACATATGAGGCTGACCTCCCTGTCACAACAGCCTTTTCCTCTAGTCTTTCCTGCAGTGTCAAAACTCATTTAAAAGAAAGCTGACTTGATACGATCTGATGTTTGTTTGTTTGTTTTTTATTGTAGATGCAATGTAGCTTTCTCCTTATACAGTTTAACAATATTGTCCTAGAAAGAACGATAAGAACAGGAATAAAGAGAATCATGGAAGCACCTTGATCTCGTCCAGCGGTGATCTAATAACCTGTAGAGGTGGTGGTTAGAACTGGAGGGCTGGAGTCATCTCTTAGGACACCTAAAGAGATAAAAATATATATGAAGGAAACATTACAAAGAATTCAAAGTATTTCTGACAACTAGTATGTCTGTGGTTATCTGTTTGTGTGTGTTTACTTCTGCTTTTTATAATAGCATATGTTGCGTTTACAAATAAAGGAATAGCATAATTCTTAATGGATCTCAAAAAAAATTTGGGGATTTTTTTTCTCTTGGAGTGAAAATTGTGGTAGGTTATTTCTTTAATATTTAGTTTGCAAATTTCCACAAGGGAGGACTTTTACTAAAAATTGTTCTGTAGTTGAGAGTTCAAAATCTGAAGTGTAAAACTGATTACAGAAAAATCACAGAAAGACTTGGTCTGAAAGATCCTTCTGAAGATCATCTTGTCTACATTCTGCTAAAACGGAGCTACATTCAAGTTGTTCAGAATCTTGTGCAGTAAATTTTTGAAAATCTTTTAAAATATAACTTACCTAACTTCTCTGAGTAACCTTTTGTTCATCTTTGTATCTTAAACAGTCCTTCCAAAGTGCTATTTTAAGCTACTAAACTTAAATCGGTGCTTCAAACGAAGGCATGTCCTCTTTTTTGAAGAATAGCTTTAATAATTTGTTTATTTGTTTCTGCTCTTCCTTAATGGGCAAAATCATGGCATTTGCTTTTTAACTGCTATGGCAATATAGGCTAATATTGCTAGTGAGCTTTCATGTTTCTTCCTAATTGAATACCTCAGTTTACTCATCTGCAAAATATCTATAATAAAGCACTTCTCCTCCCTCACAGGGGTGTTGTAAGGTTTAATGAGATAATAACGTGCAGAACTCAAGATCTTCAGATAATAGATCACGTGTAAGCGCAAAGCATTAATTATTATTATTCCTGTCCCTCAGAGCATACTTTAAATTCAAAATCTATCACCATGGGGATATTTAGATTATTTTTTTACCAACTTTGGTTTGCTATCACTTTTGTGCAGCAGTGTACTATGGGTCTCATATATTTCTCACCTAGATTTATTTAGTTTTCTAGAGTTCATATTTCCCAAATCCATGGTTTATAATAAAGTAGGAAAAAAAAACCCCAAAATTCTTATTATAAATTTACCACATTTTGGTGGAGTATTCCATTTAGGAGGTAGGAGAATTTCTATTCAATAAAAATTGAAAAAGTCATCATACATGCTAAGTGCTTTTGAATGCAATATGAAGGCATGTGGGAACATTTGAGAGCACAGTCTTCTGGTAAAGTCACAGAGGACTATGCAGGGCTAAGAGAGCCCAAACTGGGTCAGTCTTGTTGGTTTTTGGGACCAGTCCCTGGAATGAAGTGCCCCAAGAATTAGTCCTGAACTTTGCTTTGGAGATACCTTGCTGGAGACAGCCAGGCAACAAACCAAGAACCTACAGCTACTGAACTCTAGACATCCTGTAAGCATCTCCTACTTTCCCAAGGACATGTCCCAGCCACCAGAAAGCCTGGAATGGCAACGTCCTCAGCCTCAGCTCTCACTGGGAAGAAGAGTTGAAGGAAAGGAAGTCAAATGAGGTTGGTGGGAATGTGAGTGCTAGGATAAAGGTTAGGACATCTAATAGATATTTGTGCCCCTGTTTCTCATTGAATGCTTTGTAGGTGAAAAGGAAAGAAGCAGAAGGCATGATAACTAAAAATTCTCATGGGTAGTAACAATGAAGTTCATCAGAATAACACCCAAAGGTGTGTTGACTGTGAAAGCAGCTGAGTATGAAAGTGCTGCTGGCTTTTCAGTTTCGATTCCTAACGTAGCTGAAGGGCGGTAGACTCTTCAAAAGCTTTGTACAATTTGCTTCTGCAAGGATATGGGAAAAGATTCCGGAATATTCTGGAGGGGAAGGAGCCCAGGAAGCGACAGCGGTTTAATGCTGAATTGTTCAGAGTTCAGCAGTGACACCAGAACATGCAGAGGTAGGCAGGGCAGCAGGAAGGGCGTCTTTACTCACCTTGTTGAGACTCAGCTTGAAGGAAATCAGTTGTAAAACCAGGGAGAACAGTGGGGCTTAAACTATATTGGATTTTTTTTTTTCCTAAATTACTTTTCATCTTGGCTTTCTCTCTTCCCTTTTCTTCATTTTTTTTTTCTTTTTTTTTTTTTTTTTAATTAGTATAGCCATCTTAACTGAGGTATAAATCTGGCAACAAATTTTATTGTGAAAACAATACCAAATGCACTGCTACCTATTAATAAATGTAATAACTACCTGAAACTAAATACCAAAGCATTAAAAAGGAACACTTTGATAACATTTTGATGTCAAACTGTCCTTGTTGTTATACACTGTAGCTATTAAGAATCATTTATGTGCTTGATTGCCTTCTCTCTCCCCCCGCCCCCCGCCCTTGTCAACCAAAGTGTTAATTATACTGGATGACATGCAGGGTGCTGTTGCCAAATACAGCTGAAGAATTGGTACTTAAAATTATTCCATTAAAAATATTATTTGTTCCATTAAGAAGGTTGCATGCCTATTATCAATCCCCAGCATTTAATTTCTGTTGAAGTCGCTTATAAAATGTTTTGGTATTAAATCATATTCAATGCATTTAATATATGCAAAAGTGATTCTAACTGTTAAGGAATATATACCAGTGTGGAGCGATGCATATTATTTATGAGCAGAGGTTGTAGAAGACAGCACAATTCTCATTAGATTTATGTCCACTCTTCCTTTCTATTTTGTAGTAGTTAAAGGTTTTTTTTTGTAATTAAGCAGTGAAAAGTATTTCCATCATTTTCATTATCTTTCATATCTTCAAAGCAAAACAAGAGATGCTATTTAGAAAATGGATCTCCTGAAGCAAAGAAAATTACAAGAATATTATATGGACACAAAAACAAATCGCACAGTATAAGCAATACTACATTTGGAGACTCATTCACATATTCACAGAATGAACAAGTCATGATAACAAAGGCAGTTAACAATCCTTCCCTTCTTCTCAGATTCCACAGCTTAAATACATTTTTAGAACAGAGTTTTGAGCCGTTCTCCTGAACTGCCTGTCAACATTATAATTCGAATATTAAAATTCATGGTCATTATTAAGTATATAAATGTCATGAGAACACACATATTTTTGCACGTTGCTGGATATATTTGTATTTAAATGCTAAATTCCAAAACCTTTACAGTTCTTCTATTTCTATAAAACTCTACCCAAGAATTTCTGCTTTCTCTCTATCCCAGCCTTCCTAAATTTTTCTATCTACCAAAAAAAAATCAAGCCTCTCCACCTACTCCAAGCACTTCAGAAAAGTCTGATTATTTACACATGCAGCCCATATCTATGCACCACTTCACTAAGATGCTGCCTTTAATTTTAGGTATTGTACAGAGAGTGCCTTACTATTGCTTTAGAAGGCAGAGTGAGTCAGTCAAATTGGACTTTGATGAACTGAAAAAAACATCACTCGCTGAAGCAGGTCTTCATTGTATACCTTGCTCCTACCCCAGATTAAACTAAACGCTGTCAGATTAGCTCTGTAGCAAATAAATTTATTTTACACACGGATGTAGAGGATTGTTCTCTATCCCTGTCATATCCTAATCACACAGACATTTAAAATTTAAAATCAGTTTCCTCATTTTTGATGAGAAAAACAACTCTAAGCCAGGAGGAGCAAATGGACTGTTTGGATTTATATTTAACTCTTGTGTAACTGTTTTTAGCTACCAAGAAGTTCTCCTATTGTGCTTTCTTCATTCAGATTCAATGAATCTCAACTTAATTGACTTTGTAACTGCACCCCACAAGTAGAGTAAGTGTTTATTGGGCTATTAAAATGCCTGTTGCCCTGGAGCTTTCTTGAAGTGGATATAAAGTCCAAATAGCAGCTGGAAGACTCCCAGGGAAACTAACTTGGAAACAAAGCTAGCTGCTGCCTCTTTATGCTTCTAATCATATTTACAGCAGAGTGTGAAGAATAGGCCTGAGAGCAAAATGAGTTTCTCAGTGGCCCTTTTCTCGTTCATCCTGTTGTATATATGTTAGGAAAACCTCTCTTGGTCATAAGAGCCTCAGCCTTCTCTACAGGGATGAAGCTGTTTGAGGATGATCTCTGGGGTTTCTGGAACGTTTGCAGCCGCCTTGGCCCTCCGTATCTTGGGATAAAGCCGAAGTATTTCAGATGTGGACTTCATTTTCTACTGAAAACTGCTACAGAAGTATGTATTGGATGACATTTCAGTGTAATGCAGTGCAAGACAATGTAGCACTAAGTGTATTTGACCCGCTATGAATCAATAGGCAATTCCTATTTCGCTTTGAACTGTAGACATAGAGGGCTGGATTCTGCTGCTCTTACATCTATAGGTGTGCATTTTCTGCAGTACCCTTTAGTTTTATGTGACATTTGAAACAGAAAGCTGTTTATTGTGGGCGTAATAAAAAGTATGAGTAACACTGTTTATAATTTAAAAAAGCAAATGCTTGCAGTGCTACTCGGCAAACTCTTTCAAATTATGCATTTCACATGCTAGAGCTTCTAATATTTCACCAGTGGAGCAAACACCAAGGCCATTCAAAGTAAAAGCATAGATTTCTAAAGATATTAACTGGTATTAGCTATTTATTTCTCTGGGGTAACTTAATATTTTCCTCTGGCCCTGAAAAGTGACTGTGATTCATCATTTTTTGGTAAGCAGTCAGAGGTTCAGTATATATACCTGGTTTTCTCTCATAAAGAAATTACTTTTAGATTAATCTCAGAAGAAATACAAAACTTCATTTAGAGAAATCTACTTTGATTAATTTAATATTATTCTGAGCTAAGTTGTTATATATTTATCTGCTGGTACTACCATACAAGAAAAAAAATTTTTTTTTTTTTTTGGTTTGGGTAGGGGGTGTATTAATGACCCCCCATATCAGTGACACAGCTTCTAAGATTTTCATATTGAATTTGCTTTTTTTTTCCTGCTTGTAATTAAATTCTTTCTTTGCTCTAGATTTAACGTTGGAAGACGATCATACTAAATCAAATCTGTGTTGCTTTACACTCTACGCTTTTCCTCACAGGGCAAGCTCGGGGATAAATTCTGACTTACACAGGTTCCAGTAAAGAAAATTTAACTAATAATCTGATAAAAGTTTTCAAAAAATTTCAGAGACACAAACTGTGTTTTTTACATCTCAATTATTAAATGTTCAAGGTTATTATTTATCTTCTTTTAGAATCTTCAACCGAACTTTCTACTGAAAATTACTGTTTATCAGCAATATAGGTCCTCTCCAGAAAGTTCAGTAATACCACTTACAGTGAAAAGGTTAATTCCAAACACAATTTGCAGCATATGATGGCAAGTAGTACTTCTCAGTATGTGAGCTTTCAGAATGATGCACCTTGCAAATTGGATTAATTTGTTGTGTAACTGTTTCACAGTAAGCCCAAGAGCAGTTCATAAGACGAAAACATTTCACACAAAAAAGAGAGCTGTGATTATAAAGTAAGGGTTAATGTTTTTTTCTACAAGACAGAATGTAGATGTAGAACTATATCCAAGGAATACTGAGCTTTTCTTCTAGCATTTTCTTTCTTTCAATTTATATCAAAAACATTGGAATATAGCCTTTATAATTGAGTCCTCTCAAGTTGTAAGCCTAAGAACCATAAAACTATCTGGAAATTTCCTGGTTAAAGTCTGTTTATGAATTCTGTTCATGTTCATGCTATGTTTATGTTCTGGTTTATGTTCTAGAAGCTAAACATTTCATACAAACATATTGAATACAACAAGCTTCTGTCGAATCACTGTGAAATTCACCTGGGTTTCTATGTACTCTGCTGGGATCCAACTCTCTCAAAGCTTGTGACTTGAAGTAAACTTTCAGGACTTCCAAGATCCCTTACAAAGATCCCAAGGTCTGGGAGCCTTGGATGCCCTTGGAAAATCCCATCTGTCACTCAGTATCCAGGCTCCTTTGGCTTTGCAGTGGAGTGGAAAGCTATATCCTCCAATAATCGTTACAGCCTAGGACAAAAAAAGAATATAAATCTAACTTGAAAATGTTCACAGAACAGGAGTATATTATCTTGTCAACATCATGGACAGCTATTTCCCAAATTATTCTTTCTCAAGACTTTCTATTCCATAGGAGGTTTTAAAATTGCTTCATATTCCAAGATTAAGATATAGAGTGACCTAATTCTCAATTTATTGGCTGTCAGTCTGTGCAATCCGTACCAGCAGGTTGGAACAGAAGCTGTTGCACTGGCTCGGGGAGCCATCCTGATGACTTCTTCAAGTCTTTGGCTCATTGTTCCCAGGTCAGGTCTTCTGAACAGCAACCACCCCAAAATGCTGCCTGGAACTTCTGCTACTTTTCCAGAACACAGCAGGTTTGCACAGGAAAATGGCTCATTTCAATGACTGAAATCCATGTTATTATTATTTTCTAACAGCACCTAAATAATGGCTGCGATTTTACCATTGAACGTGTTTGCCTTATGGCTAGATCCCTCGGTTTTATTTGGGAACCCGCTGGCTTACATGTGAGGGAAAACAAATAGAAGTGAGGGAGAAAAAGAACGAGAAGGATTTTGCCAAGCGGCACAACAGGTCAGAATTAGCATCTGTACAGCACTCAGCCCTGCCCTGTGGCCCATCCTAGGCTTGTGTGACTGTGCTTTCTGTAGTTCTCCTTCCAGTCTCCTGACCTAGAAATTGGAGGTTTAACTAGCTAACCTACAGATTTCAGGGAATTCACCAGAAGAAATGGGATCCAGCTTGGGCTTTTCGGTGCTGCTTGATTTTCACAACTATTTCTATCTTGGAAAGCCTTATGGCTGTAGCTATTGCAGTTGCCTTCAGCGACGGGTGACGTTTGTTCTCAGCATGAATGACAAACAGACTTTCTCTAGCTTATTATTGACAAATTGTCCTTTGCGAATTTTTTCTTTTCTTTAAAAGGCTCTTCAAATTGGGCTTACTTCGTACTCACTAGACAAATTAACATAAGTTAGTATATATGAAATAAAAAAGAATACCCTGCATAACTGCAGCAGCAGTGGTACAGTTAATTTTCAAGTTTAATGTGATGGATTGATTTTAAGCAAAAAAAGTTTGCTTTCTCTTCATGGCATGTGTCCTATTTTCTGTTCAAAATCTGTTATACGTGGGTTTGTTGGAATTTTTGTAGCCAAACATAAATAATTCTAAACATATCAACAAGTATGAAATGTACTGCGTTTCCCTTCAAGAAACGCAATTTTTTTCTATCGTGGAAATAGTTTAGAAATTATCAATACTGTTATTTTATTACAATTACTATAGATAGGTTTTTTTCAATAATGCAATTATAGAGCTAGCATTATAAAAGGATGTTAACGAATATCAGTATTTATATCTGTTTTGATATTCTTCCTTGTTTTCTTGTTCATGTTCCTGCCTGATACAAAACTATGTCCCCATAGATATTTCGGCCTATATTCTGTCCTCAGCTATAGATTAAATCTGATTTTCTTTTTTTAAAAAATGCACAGGTAGTACTTATAAATGAGTTAAGATAGATTTTACATGGTTTCTATTTAAATTGTAAGCTTTCATTTTTAGTTCTATCTAGAGGGCTAATAAAAAAATCATCATTATTGTTTTTACGCTGCACAAGGGCAAGGTTAAAATGCTTTCGATTCTAAAGAAGATTATATTATTTTCACTAGAAAATAGAACATATAGGGCAGAGAAACAAACCAGTGAGTACTGAAATATAAGTTGTTCAAAGTCAAGTATCTGCCAGTAAAAATATTTTTTCAAAAATGTGGGTTTCTTTAGAGACATAGGTTATTGCACTAGATCTGCATCAGCATGGAATGGGTGATGAATGGATTGAGAGCAGCCCTGCAGAGGATTCGGGGATAATAGTAGATGAAAAATTAGACCTGAGCCATCAATTTCACTCAATTTCACTGAATTTCACTGAATTTTCACTGAATTTTTAGAGTTGGAAGGGGCCATAGAGATCATCTAGTCCAACTCCCCTGCTGAAGCAGGATTGCCCA
>JAOXNO010000024.1:92177512-92195208 GCA_028565335.1 Limnodromus scolopaceus
AAAAGACCTTTAAGGTCATCAAGTCCAACCATTAACCTAACACTACCAAGTCCACCACTAAACCATGTCCCTAAGGGTCACATCTACACATCTTTTAAATACCTTCAGGGATGGTGACTCAAACACTTCCCTGGGCAGCCTGTTCCAATGATTGGTAACCCTTTCAGTGAAGAAATTTTTCCTAATATCCAATCGAAACCTCCCCCGGCACAACTTAAGGCCGTTTCCTCCAGTCCTATCTTTCATTACTTGGGAGAAGAGACTGACACCCAACTCACTACAACCTACTTTCAGGTAGTTGTAAAGAGTCATAAGGTCTTCCCTCAGACTCCTTTTCTCCAGAGGTCCAGGGCAAGATGCTGCCATCTAGGTCTTGAGTGGCAGGCAGTGCCCGGTGACTCCCCCAGGGCTGGGGCAGGGGAGAGCAGTGGGGAGAGAGGTCCTGATTTGATGTAAGGAAAAACTTTTCAACGTGAAGACAACAGTCAAGATAGTGGAACAGGCTGCCCGGAGAGATCATGCAGTCTCCGTCCTTGGATGTTTTCAAGACAAGACGGGATAAAGCCCTGAGCAACCTGGTCTGATCTCATAGTCGACCATGACCTGAACAGGCAGGCAGACCAGGTGGTTGCCTGAAATCTGTTCCCTCCTGATTTACTCTATGATTTTGTGATTCTGTGTTAATCGGGTTAAAGACAGATGGTAAGTCAGTTCTCTTATTTCAATACAATTATTTTGTTTTACAAATAGAGAAAAATACACATCTGAACTATCATCTTCATATTTCTCTAGGATCTAAATCTGTAGTACTTAAAATATTTCTGCCATTTATTCACTTATTGGATTTTGAACCATCGTAGTATATGCCATCTCATCTATTTTTGATATCCCATTCTCTCACCTTACACTTAAAGTGTAAATTATTTACGATGCTGATAGTATCTTTAGTTTGTAAGTCTTTAGTGCAGTTAGTTGCTCAACTGTATATCAACTGGCATATAACTAGTAGAAGAAATTCAAACATAATAAACTAGATTTCTCTCTCTGATAATAAGCATTTCTAACACTTCAAAACCACTCAACAAGAACGTCCTTCAACACCCTTCTTCATTCTTCTGGTAATCACAATGAATCACTGAGTTTATTCAAACTGTTAGCCACTTTGATTCCTTAAGGACCCAAAAGAGAGCAAATTATTAATTCAGTATTAAAGTACCCTCTAAAATAAAATAACTAATAAATTATTATGTTTCTCATAATTACTTTATCAGCACTCAAGTTTAATTAGAACTGGTAATACAGCTGGAAATACAATGGTGGTCATTTGACAACTTGTAAAACTCTAATTTAATTGCTGTGGTTGGAAAAATTCATTGCAAGTGAAAAAAAACAGTAAAAGTAGTAAAGATTCATTAGAAAATATATCAAGAATTTTTTTTTATTATTTCTGAAATCTTATAATTTATATCTCTTCTGCTACGCTATTTATTTGGGAATTTAACGACATTCCCAAATACAAAGCTGAACTTCCTTATATCAACAATTCTTTCAGTGGTGGAAACGCCAAACACAGAGAACAAGAAATTGGTTCACAAACAGCTCTGCCAGTACAGTGAAATGTAGCAGAACTTGCCTTATTTAGTACACAGCAGTACTAATCCTTCACGAGGGTCTGCCTCAGTGGTTCCATCGCAAGTAGATAGGACTCTTTACTTCTGTTCTGAAGTAATACTGAGATCGGAGTGAGATAAGAATTTCCAGACCACTTTATCCCTGTCAGATGCTCAGGAGGACAATAAGAGAAGTACATCCATTGGAACCTTATTGTCACCTTTTAATATTTAAACGGTGTTTACAAGAAAGAGAGATAGAGTCTTTTTCCAAGGCCTGTAGAGACAAGACAATGGGCAATGATTTTAAACTGGAAGACAATAGGTTTAGATGAGACATAAGGAAGAAATTTTTTACAATGAGGGTGGTGAGACACTGGAAGAGGTTACCCAGAGAAGCTGTGGGTGCCTCATCATTGGAAGTGTTCATGGTCAGGTTGGACTGGGCTTTGAGAAACCTGATCTAGTGTAAGACGTCCACCTATGGTGGGGGTTTGGATTAGATGATCTTTAAAGGTCCCTTCTAATCCAAACAATTCTATGATTCTTTGATTCTATGATCCAAACATGCAGCAATACCCATCAAGACCAATGATAACAGCATTAAAAATGGCAGGATGGTTTACGACCAATTCTTGGTGATAAGCAGCTGTATTCTGGATGGTCTGTTTCATCAGTATGGGAATGAATGTGTCTCATGTGACACAATCTCCAAAACCTTGCAAAGATTACTTCTCTAGTCAGCTTGATATAGACTTATAGATATAATTTTGCCATGTAGTCTACTCCACGTTTATTTTAAGTAAAGTGACATTTTCTGTCAAGACAAGTCACATATTTTTAGTCTCTTCAAAATGATATCTTTGGTGCCAATCAAGCCACTGTCATTGGTGACTGTGTAAATGACAGCCCATTAGTGGATCTGGATAATGGGATTTAAGGGCAAGCCATACTAGGGCTCTCACTGTACTTGGTTATCCCACACACTCGCCCACCTTCACCCCATCAGCACTACATTTACCATGTTTTGATTTTGTGGGAAGCTCAAATAGAAAGTCATGTTGGTTCATGCTGAGACACTGCTTGAAGTTATCTTGGGCTGTACCGACCACAGTCCCTGTGCCTCCCCTGGCACTTGTTTCCACACATCTCTGATCTCCAGGCTCTTCCCACACTTCCAGGATCTTTTCTCCAGCCAAGATCTTCGCCTTCTTCTTTACCAGCCTCCTTCTTTACACCACCACTTTTTGTTTTCAGGAGCTCACACTTTTCAGCACAAGCTCTTCTCTCTGAAAGTCCACCTCACCAGTTCTTCTAAAAAGCCTTTGTGCAGAAGCACAACAGGTGATCCAATGAATGATGCTCTCTCATGTCTATCCATTAAATGGAAGATTCAAGACACATAGCTTTTATTTGGTCCAGGTGTTATCAAAAATAAGGCCAGACAACTACTGCAGCTAACAAGTCGCAGGCTTCTGCTCAAGCTATTTACCGACATCCAGGTCCACAATTATCTGCTGCCTGCTAGCATTTACAATATCAGTTGCTTTTTTTTTTCCCCTCCTACAGTCACATTAAGTATTTCTATTTGTGATGAATGGTTATCAAGATTCAAAGATGTCAATTCAACCAGTTTCACTGGGAGTCATATTCAGCAGCTTTGCCTCTATAAATTATAGAAAATTATGGAGCCTTCATTAATTCTTTATATGATAGAATTTGTGCAGGCTTTACCAGCAAGAGGCAAAAATTATCATTCAAATCCTAGTTCAAATGCTACATACTCTGAACTATTCATCATTTAGATTTAAGTTTAGACCCCAGACTATTTCTAAACTTATGTTTGAGTTTTTCCTAGAGTAAAATTTTGTCCTGAATACTTTGCTTATAAGGATAGCTAATTTAAACAGGCTTACGAATCTAAGGAGTGGTGGAATTATTAATATTCTATTGAATTATTTAAAAGAAATTAACAATGTCCCCTGAAAGATTTATCTGGAAAAAATGGCATCCGTGTTCTGCATCTGCTGGGAAACAAGCATATAACAGTTATATACACGAGAATTTTAGTCTCTTGGATAGAAAAGTTCCCATATGACTATTAGATTCCAGATGTACAATTAATCTTTCTAATGCCATTTGCCCATTCTGTTTCTTTACAGTGAATTAATCAAGAATATTTTCATTTGATTTCAGTTCAGAATCTGTTAAGAGAAATAGGTGTAGAATAAGACATCACTACAAAAAAAAAAAAATAAAAAATCAGAACAGCCACAAAAAGAAAGGAAAGCAGAAACCCAAACAAGAGAATGCCAAGCAAAAAAAGTTCTTTAAATCCTTACAAATATATTGGCTTTAATACGTTTATACTAAGGAAAATTTTGCCTACATAGATGTGCTCTATTTTCTTACAACTATGTGCACCTCATAAGTTATTCCTTTTGTTTGACCTGTAAATCCTGTTATTCTTTTCACTCAAGCAGTAAGTCCTGAAAATCACAAATGCAGGAAGAGGTTCCTCAGGGCTGCAGGTATAAATGAAACAATAGCTGTCCCTGCGCTGACTGTGGGAACAGGTATGTTCGGCATCTCACTTGGAAGAGAGCTCTTTATGCTGGCATCCGAGGCTTTTTATCAGTGGGAGGTACCCAGGTGCTGTTCATGCATCCTTAGTTTTGATGTGGCTTTATAAATTTGTCTGCAGTAATGACATCCTCTCAAACAGCTAGAAACTGATGTTAAAAAAAAATAAAAAATAAAAAAGCTGTTCTTAACAGGAATGGAAGAATCCACTCTGAAGCTTTTCATCTTTAAACAAAAATTTCAAGGGGCCTTTGAGAATTAGAATGGGTTGAAAGAAAATCCTGGAAGATCTCCTGCTGTAGCACAAGTAAAATCAGTAAGCCTCATCTCGCACAGTTTTTGTACAATCATCCTGTCGGGGGGCACGGTTTTCTATTCAGGCCCACATTACGGCTCGTGTGACGAGCATCTCCCACATGCAAGCCTCTCTGTGTTTTTCTCTGCAAAGACAAATCATACGGGGATTTTTTTTAAATAGTTGAATACGTGTACTCTCTGCTATATGTTTGTTCTTAATTCCTATTGAAATTTGTTCAGCAGTCTTGAACTGGCTGTCAAGAAAGCTTTCTCTCCTGTACAAATAATTCTAGCCCTTGTACTAGACAATTCTAATGTGTCTGTTCTCTCCTTGTTCTGAAGTTGTCTCATACTGTGGTATCCTAGGCTTAGACTACTGAGTGCTTAAAAAATAAAAATATGACATGAAATCCCACAGGGATGCAGGGTGGTTTGCAGAAGACACGATAGCTAAGTTATGGATGTCCTCCTTCCCCTCCTGACCCCATGGAGTTAGTAATAGCTTAACCCTGAACAGCCAGAGATGTAAAACAAATCATCTGGATGCAGATTTATAAAACTAAAACATCTGGGAGTTGAGATTCTGTTCTTTAATGCTTCTAGATTAATCTCCAGTATTCCATTCATTTGTTTTAGATTAGTACTGTAACCAGAAAGTTAAATATGTTTTTGGGGGACAACCTCAGCTGAAAGAATTCATTCTATGGAGGTCAGTGGAATTTTGTAGAAGCAGAATAGTTTGCCTGTATCATACCCCTTGCATGACTGAGGACTTTATTTTTCTCTTGTTAATACTTGAACGCACCTACTATGTATGTACCCACAAATTGTATTAACAGAATGATTAAGGTTTCAAAATCTGGAAAAGCCAGAATTAATGTTGATAGCTGGATTTCCTGTACCCTCTCTCTTCCTCCCTGTGCAAATCCATTATAATCTGAAGCTGCATGATTTCTTTTTGGCTACAGTATGCACAATACATTTAACCCAAGAGCAGATGTCCCTCCGCACATACTCCAATATTCCTAGGCGTCCGTTGAATTCCAGAATACTGTGGATGTCTTCTGTTTGCAGCATTATTTACAATTTTAGATTAAGAGATAATAGTTCTTTTCTCCACTTTCTCCTGGATTCTAACAGTTGAGGTGTCTTCTTTATTATGAATAATATTTGGTACAGTGATCATTCAATCATAAATGTAATCTTGACTTTTGGAAAAATATTTTCTTCTATCACATCCAGGCTGCTGATATATGTTGCAAATACAAAGCTGGCATATTATGATATGAAAATTGTCATCCTCTCAATAATACCCAATGCTATCACAATTCATTTATGCAGATTTAAGAAGCTCATGAGAGATGACGAGTACTTCTGTGAAAAGATCTAATGAATACATAAGTATACAGAAAGTAGCAGTAGAAAATCTAATTTTTACCTTTATATAATATTTTGGATGCATTTTAATCTGAAACAAATTATAATACTCTTTTAGGCAATTTAAAAAGATTGGTGAATAAGGAATTCAGCTTTGTTTCCCTGACTGTGTTGTCACATTTGGTCCCCAGTACAAGAAAGACAGTGACATAGTACAGTGTGTCCAACTGAGAGCCAGCAAGATGATTAAGGGACTGGTGCAGGTCATACACGAAGAGTCTGGGAGAACTGGGTCTGTTCACCCTTAAGAGGAAAAGAGTAAGGGGGATTTTAGTGCTGTCTACAGGTACCTAATGGGAGGCTATGGACAAGGCAGTCAGTCTTCTCAGAAGTGGTCAATGACTGGAGAAGAGGCAACAGACCTCTCCAGTCTTTTGTTTTTTCATCACGAGGATGGTTGAAAACTGGGCCAGGTTTCCCAGGGTGGTTGTGGAATCACTATGCTTGGATATACTCAAAGCTCTACTGAGCCAATTCCTGAGCAAACTGATCTCAATGGACCTGCTTTGAGCAGAGGGGTAGACATGATGACCTCTAGATGTTCCTTCCAAACTAAATTGTTTAATGATGCTGTGGTGTTTGACTTTAAAATTGATAACATGTCAAACTTACATCTAGATAGGTGCTCCAAAGGGGGGATACAGTTGCCTAAATATAGACATCTATTAATATTTTGAACCCCAAGACTTGCCAAGACATTTATCCTTCACAAACGCCTTTCACTCCCCAGAACATCTCAAATAGCAGAAGAAAGCTACATCTAGACAACTGAATCCCGTGTCTTCTGTCAAATAGCTGTACCACTGATGTTGGTATGAAGCTCTCTGAAGAAAAGAAATCATAAATAGCACAAACGTGTGCAGATATTTCTTGTTGTTCACTTGAAATCCAAATTTCATAACATACTGTTTCTAAAAAAAAAAAAGGATAAAAAAAAAAAAAGAAAAAGCATCAAACCAAACCTCAGTGACCAGAAGAATTTGCCAAATTACTTGTAAAATTGTTGAACTGCTCTATTCATCTAGTAGTAGTAGTAGTAGCGACAGTAGTAGTAGTAGTATATTCTCATGCTGGTTATACTTCCAGACTTTTCAGTAAAATATTGCCTTGGTTGAACTTTCTTAAATAAAACTTAAAAAAAAAAGGAAATCTCAAAAATGCATGACTAGAAAGGGCTTTCTGAACTAATAATTCCAGTCTCTGTTGATGATAACCAAATTTCTCACTACCTGTTTTCCTACAATAATAAAGTTTGACTTTCTGTAACTATTACTGTAAAAACTACTTTTCAGAGTCAGTGAGCTTTCATCCTAACCATTCCAGATGGTAGATTATCCCAGAATCCCACTGCTCTCTGTTGATTAAGGTTTTCTACTATGTAATTTAAATTTGTGAAAAATCAGTACCAGTTTGTACCTGTGATCCTTATACTTAAATAGTTTTTCACCTTTTTCGGGTGATTTTTCTCATTGACAGATTTAGGAGAAACAGTCATATCTCCTTTCAGCCTACATTTTGCTACACTAGATGCCATATATTTTCTAAGTCCTCTGTTGTGTGACAGGCTCTCTGTTTCCCTGGTCACTCTAGTAGCTTTTTTTACATGCTTTTTATTACAGAATCACAGAATACCCCAGGTTGGAGGGGACCTCGAAAGATCATTTGGTCCAATATTTCATGGGAAACAGAGCCTAGATGAGATTATATAGTGCCCTGTCCAGTCACATGTTGAAAACCTCCAGCGATGAGGACTCTACCATGTCCCTGAGGAGGTTTTTCCAGTGAATATTCTCACCATAAAAAAATTTATTTCTTACCTCTTCTTGAAAAGCAGTGCTTTCCTTTAATAAGACCCTTCCTTTGTTTTGCCAATATGCATTTGAAGTAGAAAATACTGTGCCATTCCTCCAGCTCTTTATCCAACCACTTCTGTGGATTGAATTGTTGTTCCTTTGTTCTTAGGGGAAGCTTTTAATGAAGTAACGATCTTGCTTTGGATATGATCTCAACAAGGAGATTTCACACATCATTGCAGGACGTGCAGACAGTTCAGTGTCCAAATGCACCTTATTTTCAGCGCATAACCTGTGTGCAAGAGACACACATATAACCTACTTTAGTGCCTGGCGTAGTTTGACATTTTAAGAGTTGAGACTTTAAAGACTGTAACATAAAATATTTTTCAGTTTTATGGTTTCGCCCTTGGAAAATGTCTAGGAGTCTTACCACTTTCTGAAACTAGTACTTTGATGTAAATAGTCTGCATTCAAACTTCCATGAAGTTGATCCTAGACCACATTTGTATTAGCGTAATGTTATAGAAACTAATGGAGTTATAGAAAAGATAGACACATATTGTTTCATTTTTACAAATAGATGCATTGTTAAAAATCAAATGTAATAGCAAAGATTTCTTGCCTTTAGTGAGTAAGGATGTGATCTAATAGATTTGATCATCCAGGGAGTTCTTGTTAAGGAGGATGCCTAAAGGGCTCAGGAAATCTCTCATTTCTCTGACATATCCATAACAGAGATTGTTTTTTTCTGTGGCTGTGGCCTTTCTGTTAAAACTGAGAAGGAATTATTTAGATGTGTTTTTTAGGTGGAATCATAATTCTCAAGTATCAGATATTAGAAACAGATTTTCATTCCATATTTTCTCTTGAAACAACTGCATTTTTTAGATTTGACCTAGAGTTTCTTGGATTATGTATGAAACACTGAAAATACTTTTTCCTTTTATGATTTATTTCTTGACACTAGTGTGTGAAAAACAAAATAATGTTGAGGTTTTAACATATAAAATATGATTATGAGTCAGCTGACTGCATATATACCCACAGAATATCTACAATTCTATAAAAATGACTGCTTTTTAAACAACCTCACATATGTAAAAGACTCTTGCAAGAAATATTGTTTTCACAAAATTGCTTCCCAGTGAATCTTGTTCCTTTTCTTTACTATGCTTTATTTTACCTTCCCATTAGCTGATAAAACTACGACTAGTACCACTGGAATCAGAGATCTCATCCCTGTCTTGAGGATGAAGTCTAAGTAAAGAGTTGCAAAGCCTGAGAGCTAAAACTAATTACTTTGGTGTAAGAGTGTGTTGGCAAAAAAAAATTATGAAACTATATCCTTAGTAAATAATTATGTTATATTTTTCCAGACCTGCAGCCACAGAAATGGCCAGTTACCAATTTCTTCCTTGCAATAACTGAAGTTAATTTAATATTTTTAAGTCATCTTTCAGACATATTTTACTCTTGATTTTTCAGTGTAGAGAAGAGTTGTGTAGCAGCTGCATCATCTGTTACATGCTCAGACTTAATGTCTAACTTGATTTTACTATATGAAAAGAAGGTAATTAAATGTAAATACATGGATTATAATGTAGTTAAAAACTTCCCTCTTAGCTCATTCTTGATTTAAAAATAATGCAAATGTAGCTTACTCCTCCTTGTGTTCTTCCAGCACATTAAGATAGTTAATTGATGTTTGTGAGAGGCATCATTTGTAGACATTCTGATCAGCAAGAAATAAACATACTCAAAGTATATAATATTAGATTGAACATTAATAATCTACTTCAGCAGAAGCAAAATAGGACAAATACAAATTGCATTTAAGCTCTTTTCTGTCTGTAGCGCAAATTCTCTTAAAGATGTGGCAAGGAAGACACAAAGAAATAAAAATCTATCCATATGTTTTCCTTTCAAATCTTTCAGAGTATATAATTCACACTGTACACCAAACAATTCTATTAAAGACAGATTCAACTTGTACCTTTTATTTCTTCCCTACCTTTCCTTCTTTTATGTTTGTAATAGAATCATAGAATTGTCTAGGCTGGAAGAGACCTTTCAAATCATCAAGTCCAACCATCAACCTAACTCTGATAAAAACCATCACTTAACCACGGCAGCCTACCTGTCTTTTGAAAACCTCCAGGGATGGTGCCTTCCCTGGGCAGCCTGTTCCGATGCTTGACAACCCTTTCAGAATAAAAATTTTTCCTAATATCCAATCTGAACCTCCCCTGGAGCAACTTGGGGCCATTTCCTCTTGACCCGTTGCCTGTTAGTTGGGAGAAGAGACTGAACCTCACCTCTCTACACCCCTGCTTTCACAGACTTTTCTCCAGATTAAACAACCCCAGTTCCAAAAGCATCTCTGAACAGCTGCAGCAGCATGAAGTGAACTATATAATGAAAACCTTTAAAAAAAGTCTCTGCTATCTGCAGCACTGTGTTTGACCCTATGATATTTCCCCTTGCCTACTAGTGCTCCTGTAACAAATATCACCAGAATGTCAGGAACGGACACTGGACATTTACATCCCTCCTGAGAAAGGGTTTCCCTGCCATGACTTGTCACAGGGAGTAGCTGCAACATCCCAAGCAGACACGTTGAGGGCTGGGAGCCCTTGCATCACTGTAATACTCTCAGATTTCAGACTCTCTCCAATGGTAGGACTGTTGCCAATGGTATGATCAAAATGTGTGGGTTTTTTCCTGATTTGAAAGGGCAGGAATAGTTCCAAAAACTTTTTTCATACTACTAGCAAAAACTATAAGAATGTTAAGTATTTATTTAAAAAATTATCTGAGTAATACGCTTATTGGTAGCTCTGTTAGTGTAGAGCACTTTGCTCTCCAAAGTGTTACTTTCAGGCAATAATTTCTGAAATAAGGAATGCTAAGAAAGAGGAGAGTAGTATTGAAAAGCTTTTTTTTCTCATTTTTAAGAATTAAGTGCGATTCTCTGCTTGGTAATTTTCTGCCCTTTTAAGGGGAAAAAAAAAAAAAAGTTGTTTGGGCCAGACTACAGATAACTAGGTTTTCAATCTGAATTAGTTTCCACCCAGTTAGCTAGTTCTCAATTAGCTTTAGAGAAGTGTCAGAAGCTATCATTTTCGAAATGACAGAACTGCTTGGAGAAAACAATTCCAATTAGTTAAAATGTTAAAAAATGGCTTGCAACACCTACATTGAGGTAGGTTGGCAGTTATGTCTAACTATCTTTGTTTTCCTAAAGGTCAAAATGCGAAAAAGCACAAGCAAAATGAATTTTTCCTGTAGTTTTTTAATACAGTGACATGCAAACCATCTCTTTATTTGTATTGTCTTCTGCTCTTACATTTTACACTTTAAATGTAGAAAGTATCAGCTCATTTCAGTGATTTTACTATTTTGCTTTTTTTTTCAAGTTTCTTCAGTATTGAGTGTCACCAAACCAAATTAAAATATGTAGGTCTTGGTTCACACCGTAAGCTCTTTAGAACACTTGTTCATTATATTTCAGATTAAATCTTGCACCTTTTGTTGGTATTTATGAGAATACCAATTTATCTTGTCTTCATCTGGCATATGTAAGTTAGGAGTAAGTGGGTTAGCTCTGCCCTGTTTTCCCATAGTGAAAGGAAATTTAATTTTTTTTGTTGTTTTGTAGATCTGCCAAACTGAATTTCTAGCTCTGTTTTTCTAGGCTAAACAGTAAGGCAGTTAAATGCCTTCCACGGTTTCCAGCTTTAGCCATGCAGCCATATACTCAGAATTGTCACAAAGTGGAATATGAGCTAAGTTGAAGCTTGAGTGTTTACCCGATAATATCCATGATTTAAATTTTGCATTTCTACATCCAAGGACACAGATCTTGTGCTGTTGCGGTTTGCTGAAAAGTGCTGAAATTTAGAACAAATCACTGTACATATATATGTATACTGATGGGCAGCCACGCAGACCAACACAGACAGGAAACCAGTTAACAGGCGAGGATACAAACCCAAGTAATATATAAAGAACAGAAAAAAATAAATAAAGAAGTTAAATAGTAAATAAAACATAAGAGAAGTAAATGAGGACAACCTATGACGTGAGAATAATTATTCACTTGTCACAAATAATTTTCTCCATCTCCGTATTGTTCACAGGATTAAAAACTACTCTTCCATAAATATAAGTAAACAATATAACTAAATAATAAATAAATAATCCACAAATAATACTACACATTCAATCAGTAGGTGAATTGCACGTTGGATCAAGATGAGCTGAAGATTGTTTGCTCCTGCCAAGTTGGAAATGTTGTTAGAGACAGATGGTCCTAACGCAGTATGAGTCTAAGTCCCAATAAATTAGAAACATGAGCAAACTCACTTCAGGTTATATTCTCAGTAGCTTAAAAGTTAAAGCTTGATTAGTGGGCTGGTTTGGGTTGAGATAGAGTTAATTTTCTTCATAGTAGTTTGTACGGGGCTATGTTTTGGATTTGTGCTGAAATCAGTGTTGATAATACAGGTAAGTTTTTGTTACTGTTGAGTGGGGCTTACAGAGTCTTTTCTGCTCCTCACAAACCCCACCAGCAAGTAGGCTGCAGGGGGTGCACAAAAATTTGGGAGGGGACAGAAGTTGGACAGCTGACCGCAGCTGATCAAAAGGATATTCCATACCATATGACATCTTGTTCAGCGATAAAAGGCTGGAGGAAGAAGGAAAGGGCGATGTTTAGAGTTACGGCGTTTGTCTTCCCAAGTAACTGTTAGAGGTGATGGAGCCCTGCTTTCCTGGAGGTGGCTGAACACCTGCCTGCCCATGGGACGCAGTGAATGACTTTCCTGTTTCGCTTTGCTTGCGTGAACGACTCTTACTTTACCTATTGAACTGTCTTTATCTCAGCCTATGAGTTTTGTCTCACTTTTACTCTTCCAATTCTCCCCCTGTCCTGCCAAGGGGAAGTGAGTAAGTTGCTGAGTGGTGCTTAGTTCCCAGCCAGAGTTAAAGTACAACAGCTAGGTCTTCTAGTTTATTGATTTGATGGCTTTGGCGATGCAGAATTTTTGTTCTTTTTCTTTCCTTTTTTAATGCTTCTCTAATCCAAGTATATATGGACCTTTTAGAAAATTATGGGATTTCCATTTCACATCTTCAAAATTAACTTTTTACTTCTTCTCCTGTAAGTTCCTTCCCTTTGATGGAAGTCTGAATATTATTTCTATTTTACTCCTACGTGCAGATTCCTAATTTGCTGTTATTATTATTCCTCAAGTATACCTAGTGTTATGATTAGGATAAGGTCATCCTGGTCATAACTTAGAACAATATAAATGTCAGATATGAACATAGTCTACCTTCCTTTAGGGAATTCTTCTAAGTGTCTCCCATAATTCAGTTTTATTTTTCTTGTGCTTCTCTGAATTCTTAGAAATTTCTTATCACTCTGAAAATAAAGCATAGCAACTTCTCTTGCCATAAATTTTGCCAATACCTATACAATAGCCAACTTAATTCCAAGCCATTGTTTATACTGTTTATACTGGGATGACACTCCAGGGATGGCAATCTTCAGATTGCGTTTCTAAGAAAAATCTTATTTTGTTTTTCTGACTGGTATTTTTAATTCTTTCTTTGTCTTTGACATTTTTTCCAGTCTGAGGGAAGATGATGGTCTTCTTTTCAATGTTTATTTAAAGAAATCTAACATGAGATCTCAGCTGCCTAATCTTTGGAGGTAAACTGAGCTGTGCGTCTTCTTGTGAGCTCTATGGAAGTGATGGTACAGAATACCTTTGCAGGGAAGAAAATTGTCAATCACATTTTAACAGGATTGCTTTCTAAATTAGGGCTTCTGAGAAAGTGAGACATTTTTTCCCTTGTGATTTATGTGGGTGTCTTGTTAGTCTGAAAAAGCTCTTTTTTTTTTCCTTTTTTTTTTTTGAGATATAATGCTACATTGTAGAAAAATGTTGTGAGATCTTCAATACCTTTTCTTTTTTCTTCCATTATTGAGCACTTCTAATAAGTTGGTCTACCTATTTCCTTTTCTTTTAGCAGGGTGACCTCCCCTTTGTTGAACACAGGATAAAAGATGGCTACTGCTACTGTGAAAGATGAGAAATTATCAGAACAGTAGTGTTCTCTCATCTTTTCCATACAGAATTGATCAAAGAGGCCAAATCATGAAGATTCCTTATTCTAAGAAATAAAAGTGATGTTAACTTGACATTTTGGTGGCTAACAACAGCAGCTAACATACTGAAGTATTTTCTTTATCTCTCACCATGTTAAAGGAATATCTCTTTTCATTATAACTTTGTTTCCCATCCCTCCTCTTTTGCTCTATGACATCAGAAAATTCTTTCCTTCCTCCCAGCAGGAAAGAAAAACAGGGCAAAGTGGTGACAGTAACAATTCTTGTTTAATATTTAACTTAAAGGAAATAAGTGGCAAAAGCTTCATTTCTCCTCATTTCAAACATACTGTATGGAAAATGACTAAGGAATCGGCCAAACTTCCGCAGTTTGGAAATGCAAAACACACTAAACATAAACTTGCTAGAGCAATAATGTTTTATCTATCTGATTATAATAAAACATGAAAGAATTGAGAAAGCAGGTATTGGATATCTGTTCTCTACCAGTCCTTGGAGAAAAGATTCCAGTCCCCTGAGAAAAGATTTTTGAAGTGGTTTCTGAGAAAGCTGTGTATCTATAAAAGGAGTGAATAAAGTTTCCAATCTGCCTTTAACGATCAAATTTCTTGAACATTTATTCTATCATCTGAAGCTGTCAGGAGTTATCTTGTTAGAACTCCCCCTGAATGTCTGGTTGTGCATCTGTAGAGCAATCAGATACAAACAACAAAACCCTGAAGTTATATATTTGCTGCTTAAGAAAGACACAACTTTCTCATTATTGCTTTGAGAAAGGCTCTGGTCTCAGTTTTGCAGTTTCTGTAGTGTTAACTTGATGTTGTAGCACAACTTAAAATACTAAATTTTAGCATGTCATGATCAGCACTGCTTGTGGCTCCAAACTCACTGTTATGGACTTTTAAATTAGGAACTTTGATGAGTCCTGTGAGACAACTAATAACCTCCCTAGGAATCTGACATGTTCTTCAAAGCTCCAGTTTACAATACATTAAAGAAATAACTCCATATTAATTAAAGAAAAACTAAACTTCTGATAATTCATGTGTGTATGTAGTCTGCTAGAATTTATAATAAAGGATTTATATTAATTAATTTTGCCTCTCAGCTTTTCATTTTCATGATGTTTAATTTCATAATATATTCATAAATGATTGTTTGTGTTAAAGATGGGAAGAATCATTTTAGATGTCTTCATTCATTAGGCAATTATATAGGTCATGTAAAATAGATTTTAAACCCAGTTCATTTTGTCATGTTTCCCTTTGGAAGTTTGAAACCACAGCACCCATCTAGCAGTTTGTGAACGTATGCAAATTTTACACATTTTTTCTCTTTTTTTGAAGTTTTTTATGGCAAAATTCTTCTTACACAGAATTGCAAATAAAATATGCAGGCCGAGTACTTGAGCACATTCCCATCGTTGCATAAATAAAATTGCTATCAGCTACCCTTTACATCATGAGGGTTTTTACTGACACTATAGAGCTGGTCCCAAAGGACTTTTCTGATGGTAAGATCATAAGGAATAAACAAATAAGCAGTTCTGCATTTGGAGATGCTGTGGAACAGTTATATTAAAGAACATTGCTGTTAAATGTAGTAGCTTGCAAAACTCTCAACATGTCTTTTCAACAGCAATTAATCTCATTCTTTTATTATTTTCCACTTTCTTTTGCCATGAGGCCGTTGGTTGACACAAATCACAATAGGCAAGTTGCCTACTCTGAATTCCCAAGTGGAAAACTCAGATTGGCTAGGTCTAGCCTTGGGAGTAAAGGTGACACTGTGCTACGAGACCATATTCTTTCCATTTCTGGAAGAATATGAAGTTGTTATGATAAATGACATACAATAAAAATATAAAATGCAGGTCAATATGAAACATGCAACAGACAACCCTTCATAATTACCAACTATGTAATCATAAGCAGGACAATGACTAGCAAAGTCTCAGTTCAACAAAAAAGACTGTGTGTTTTGGAAGACCACAAAACAAACATTAGTCAATGGGTCATACTAAAATCACTTCAGAAGAAGATATCAACATTTGTTGGGACTCTTTCAAGCAGTGGGAATTTGCAATTCTTTTGGGGGATTAAGTGATATAATCTCATGTACCACCTGAAAAAATAAGGACTAATCGTATTAATCTGCATGATTTGTACCCTCTACCATGAACTTATTTACTACTACAGGTTATCTACAGTTTCTTCAATAGTTAGGTAGAATCATAAGAAATACATGATATGAACTAATTCAGAATAATCCAAACAGTAATGATTGTGTAGTGCCTAAAAATCAGTGCCTAAAAATCTAAAAATCTTCAGTTTAAGACAAGACCGAAGAGGAGATTCTTTGAAAGCCTGTCTGATATTTGACTTCTCTTGTATTCTGTGCAGGTTGTACTCTGTATTTTATGTGACAGCCTAACTGTATATTAGAATTCATAAATAAATTCTTCAAGAAAGAGCGAATAGAACTCACACATTGATTGCGCTGGGACACTCCATTATTTATCTGCATTTGTTGTTATTTTTCTCAAAAAAAATCAACTCTACAGAATATTTTTTTTTCTGGTATTCACAAATGTCTCAGATGTTGACATTTCATGATAATTCTGAAGACTTTTTAAATGTATTCTAAAGATAAGGTTTGAGGGACATTAAAGATGATTTAAAAATTGGAAAGAAAGATGTAAAATAATTTGTGTTACCTAACATACTATTATTTTTATTGATTTATTTTTATTTGGTAGCTGTAAAAATAATTTTTTAAGATAATATGAATATTGGGGATTTTTTTGCTTTACATAAAGAAATATCTGTTCAGTGGTGTGGTTTCATTATACATCTTTCACAGTTCATGTCCTGAGAACCTAATATAAACAAAGAATGTCAAATAATTATCCTAAGGGACTTGGAAAGAAATTGAACAGAAGAAAAACATCCAACAGGAACATTCTAATTTTATATATGGATTTTTTTTTAATTTTAGTAACAAAGTAGACTTGATTTATTTTATTCTTTCAATTAAACTATGAAGTGCCTTGTTTGTAGTTTGCATCAGTCATACATAAAAAATCAGTTGCAGAACCCAATGTAAAAAATAAATCAAAATATATACATGTGTACGTTCAGCTTTTGAGGTATGCACAGATTACTAACCTAGTTTCCATCAATTATTTATGTGATACTTTAAAAACAATTCCTGGAACAGTTGTACAAAGATTAGTGATAATATCTAGAGAAATCATAGAACAAAGCTGTATAAGTATGGTGGATCGACCTTAGCTGCCTGCCTGACCTCCATCCAGCCGCTCTCTCATTCTACCTCCTCACCAGAACAAGGGGAGAAGATAAGATGGAAAAGCTTATGGGTCAAGATGGAGACATCCCTTACCAATTACCATCCCAGGCAAAATAGACTCAACTTGGGGAAAATCGGTATAACCCCTGTTTTTTTTCTGAGGCTCAACTTCACTCTTTCATTCCCTACTCCTCTACCTCCTCGCCAACCTGAGCAGCCCAGGGGGATGGGGAATCACAGAATCCTCATGGTTGGAAGGGACCTTTGAGATCACCGAGTCCAACCACAAAAAAAAGAAAAAAAAGAAACAAAAAAGAAACTCACACAAACAAACCACAAACGGACACAAACCAACAATCTCAGGCACTAGAGCATGCCCTGAAGTACCATGTCTACATATTTCTTAATTTCTTAAATCCCTCCAGGGATGGTGACTCCACCATCTCCCTGGGCAGGCTCTTCCAGTGCCTGACCACCCTCTCAGGAAAGTCATTCTTCCTGATATCTAATCTAAACCTCCCCTGCCCC
>JAOXNO010000024.1:92195308-92230104 GCA_028565335.1 Limnodromus scolopaceus
TGTAGAGGGCAATGAGGTCTCCCCTCAGCCTCCTCTTCTCCAAACTAAACATGCCCACTTCCCTCAGCCTCTCCTCACATGACTTGTTCTGCAGACCCCTCACCAGCTTGGTGGCTCTCCTCTGGACACGCTCTAGCACCTCAATGTCCTTCTTGTGGCGAGGGGCCTAGAACTGAACACAGCACTCGAGATGAGGCCTCCCCAGTGCCCAGTACAGAGGCACCATCACTGCCCTAATGGTGGAATGGTGGAATGGTGCGTTGTGGTCAGTCGGTAACAGTGCTTCTTCCCTCTCACACTTTTCCCCTGCTCCGGCACGGGTTCGCCACAGGCTGCAGTTCCTTCAGGCCACATCCACCTGCGCTGGTGTGGGCTCCTCCACAGGCAGCAGCGTGGGTGTTGGCTCTGGCCTAGTCAGCCCCACAAGCTGCTCAGTATCATGGAGCGCCTCCTCCCCCATCCTCCTACCTTGGTGCTCACAGGATTGTTTCTGACTCCTTTCCCCCCCCCCCCAACTCAACTCTACCTGTGGGGTGTTTTGTCCTTCCTTAAATACATTTTCCTGAAGGCGCCCCCACCGTGGCTGCAGGGCTCGGCCTTGCCGTGTGGTGGGTCGGTCGGAGCCGGCTGGAAGCTCTCCTCACAGAAGCTGCCCTGCAGCACCCCTCCCCAGCACCTGGCACCCAGCACAATGTTCCAAAGGACCTGTAAGAAATTAGAAAAATTATTTACCTTGTCCTTTTGCGCAGAAAATCCCATAGCCAGAGGTGAATGTTCACAAAGGAGACAGAGGCTTTATTCAAATAAAGGGAGAGTCCACTGGGGCATTCCCCTGGGGGGTCTCTCCATTTTCAGGAGGATGCAGCCTTCATTTTATCCTTAATTCCCAGGCCGCATGTAACCCTCTTCCTTTCCCCATTGGCTGAGCTACTTGGAAGGTACAGGCTTCTCGATCTGCCTATTACATAAAAGTTTAAATTTTGCAGTTTTATAATTGTCTAACTTTTGCATTTTCAGTTAATTCCCCTATTTTTTGGTTATCTCAGTCCCGCAGCTTCAATTAACTCTCCTATTCTTTCGGCTATCATCTCACTCTGGTAATTTCAGTTAACTTCCCCGTTTGTGAAGACACTCTTATCCCTATCTTACCACTTTTGTACGTTTGTCTTTGGATTTTTGTTTCAATGGTGTCTACTTTCCTTCTTTTAGCAACACATACAGCATCCTCATCTATTACAATTAAGCTGTGCACTTCAAACATGCTGAAGGCCTGGTTTGAATGGCATGTACTTGTTAGGCCTCCCTGTTTTTTACTCTGTGTTTTTTCAACTGCTCGTCTCTACAGTAGAAAGCAACAGACGATGGGTGAGAGATAAGTGATGTACCATCTCTCATATTAACATGGCAAAATTCAAAAAAGGTATTATGAAAATACTAAAGTTACTCTAATACAAGCAGAACACTCGAAAATATGTATATTGCCTGCATACTGTTATGAATATCTTACTTTCTGGAAGTACTTCCTACTTCATTTATTGCTTTATTCCAGCAATAAAGACATGTATTTATAATATTGAGTTAGAAATGACTGAAATTTAATTCTTTGTAAATAAAATACAGGAGTTCTGACTTCCAGCTTCCCCTTTCAATGGAATATGCATTCTAGTACTTCTTGGTTTTAATCACAGAACAACATTTGGAATGAAAGTTTCATGTTAATGGCACACATAAAGATGAAGAAAATCAACACTTATCTTGCTTCCTTTGCAGGTTTTTCAGGCCAGTACTGTGAAATAGAAATGAATGAGTGTGACTCAGCTCCCTGCTTGAATGGTGCTGTCTGTCAGGATCACGTCAACAGCTATGATTGTTTTTGCCCTAAAGGTAAGTTGTTCAAAATAATTTATTTTATTATCTTTGAAAATTTTCAAAATTGCCTGCAGCTTGCAAAACATCTTCTTGACAGTCTTCAAAACCATTGTTAAAATTTCCTTTCTATGGAAGATACTCATTCTTTCCTGAAGCTTCCTTTGCATCTTTGTCCACCAAGGTGGTTGCATATAAAATAAGCACGCTCATAAATTCTGGAAGCAGATATATTTGAAAATGTTACTTTTTTCAGACAAAACCTCCTGATTTTAGCAAAGTCTGAAGGAGTGTAAAAAACACTAATATGCAGTACATGAAATCCACAGAAAATATAATCGATAAACTTACAAAGAAAATATTTTATTCTGATGTACTAACTTGCAGCTCTGTAACTGAGCATAGCAAGAAAATTATAATGACTGTAATACATCTTCAGTACAAAAATCTCTTAAAAGTTTCACAGACAAAAAAACCCAGTGATTGTCAGCACTTTTGGTCTGTTTCTGCAAAAATACATATTGCCCAGTGTTATCAGAAGTGTATGAACAAATGAGTCGTTTCAAGAAAAAAGTAATTCAAGGAAAACCAGAAATGATTTAAAACATTAAAAATGTCAGTATCTTTCTGAGACACTTTCACAAATGAGTTTCTTTGGAATATGCATATGTCTTTTTAAATTGGATTTCTAGTTAAAAATAAAGTCAAGGTTATGGTTTATAATCTGGTACTTTGTTTCTGCGTTTTAAACTTCCTTATACTTCTTTGATTTTAATCTTCAAATAGTACTATGTTGTAAGTACAGACTGATGGTGAGTTGATTTCATAGCTTAACAATATTTCAGGTATTTATATATTAATACAAGCATTCCAGTGGTGATGATATGTTCAGAAACTCATCATGAAAGAATAATTCTCATAAGTACAGCCTTGATCATTAGTTAGTTTAAATTAGAAGCCAAAACAGATATTGGAAGGCAGTTGAAAATTAAGCTTGGAAAAGATAATTCTGCTGTTTACTCTGCCTGAACAACTTATAAAAAAGTAAATCTTGGCATCCACATTGATAATTTTGTGGTTTACTTGTTACCTATGAGACATGGGTCTGATTAAACTCTAAATGCAAATGAGAACTGTTACTGTATAGATTATTAATGAACTCAGGGTAATTCTAAAGTTTTATGACTTAGGGATCAGTGCAAATTGGTTCTCTGGTCAGTCTGAGAAATTACAGGAATGTGCCTTGCACTGAGGGTGCTGATAGCTTAGCATTAGTCATGGTCTTCCTGCAGCCATGGCCTGTGACAGCACTAATGATAGTAATTTTGTAGCATGACCATGAATTAGAATACATTTTAAAGAGTGTAAAATGTCAGATATTGGAGTGGAGATTCTCCAGCAATTTCCAGTACAAAAAAACACTGTTGGGCTTCTGAGTTTGCTAAAATTCACTATGACACAAGAAATAAATAGGGAAAAATGTAGAGAAGTTGCTATTTGAGAGCTGATTTTTAAAACTATAATCAGATGTTCAAATCCCAGCACCACTTTTCTGCATCTGCAATGTTCTCAAAATGGCAGAAGATATAGATTCTTAAGTCTCTGCTAATAAAAGAGTTCAACTAGATTAATGAAAATACCAAATCCTGAATTTGTTCTTTCAATTATTATCTTCTTTTAAAGTATATTTGATGGTCAAATGTATTTTCTTATTAATGACAGAGCAGAAAAAGCTTTTAAAAGATCTTTCCATAAGACTTTAAGACAATTTTTTACAAAAGTAAATGGAAAGCAATATATTTTTAAGAAAAAAGGACCCAAAGGCATACTTTGTAAAAGAAGGCACAGATACAGCTGAATAATACATAGCTCTCTGTTTTTTCCAATAAGGATTTGAAGGTCTGAACTGTGAAATCAACTTTAATGAGTGCACTTATGGCTTCTGTAAAAGCAATTCAACTTGTTTAGACCTTGTCGCAGATTACAGTTGTGTTTGTCCTCCAGGATTTACTGGTAAGATTTATTTTAACTCTGGATAAGACATTAAATAGTTAAACTTTTAATTTCCTTTTCTGAGATTAAAAAAAAAAGAACTCTTTTTAATTGCATTTTGTTCAGTGTTTTTATTTGTAAAAATAAATCCAGCTGTGCTCTGTGCTATTGATGATCTGCTTTAATTTCCTTACTAATATGATAAAAATTGAAAGCGATGTGTCTGTTGTTAAATTAATTGATGTAAAGCAAAACTATATGTTGACCAGAAAAAATCAGAAGACACCTAGTCTATGAAAACAGGTGAGGAACGATAGCTATAGCTGATGCTGTTTGTCTTCAGAAGATCATATCACAGTCATACATTTATCATAATTGAGATAGAAATGAGAATGCAGTTTTAGCAAGAGGACACTTTGTTCTCTTCGAGAAAGATACCATCAGATCCTTATGATAAATAGCTTGTAAATTGCACAATTATTTGTGTGTCTAAAAGGTTTAAGAAAACCGCTCTTGCATCAGCTGCAGTCCTTGTGGCCCTGCTTTCTGCCAGAAGCAGCTAACAGGATCATGCAGAAATCAATAAAACTGTCTCCAAATATATACCATCTTAACAACTAATACGCTGTGATGTCAGGGACTGGAACACACTGACTTTCAGCTGCTGATTTCAGAGGCAAATGGAGCAGCATTACTCATAAGCACTAACAGGAAGACAAGCTGTGGCAGTCTCAGAAATCATACAAAACTAGTGGATGTTGTAATAAAAAAGCCAAACAGATATGTACAGGGAGCTCAAAATCTGTAGTGACCAATGGAGAAAATGAAAAGAAAAATGAAAGAGATCTATTATGGAGAACGAAAGGTTAAAGAAGTAAGTGGAGCAATGAAGGATGAGGAGGCAAAATCAAGTTAGAAGTAAATAGAGCATTTCAGGTCGATAGTAACAGCAGTGACATCCAGTTAATGGTTAAATAGGCAGATGGGACATAAGGAATGTAAGATGATACACGGAGATTTAGAATCTGTAAAAGTGATAATAGTTTCAGTTCCCATGGATGTCTGTGATTTCACTTGATTCATGCCAACATATTCTAATAGTATTCAGCATGACAAACCTGAGATATGCTCTATTTCCTACAAGACCATATTCTCCTTCTTTCTTTGATAACTGGCTTTGCTGTCATGAGTTTGCATAGTATGTGCCTATTTTGTGTCAATCATGAAAATAATCGAGGTGATTACAAAGTATTTGTTTATATAAATGGAAGCATATTTAATATTTAATAATTTTAAAAGAAGGAGCTTTAAAAACTCTTGCTGTTATACTGCAAGGATCAAAATGGAAAACATCTAACTTTTCTGTAGTAAGTTGCAAACAGTTGGTTTGAACTAGGGAATGTAGGAAAAGCTGTTCCTTTGAAAATATAGCTACATTGCTTTGGGATATGATGGAGTCCACATTACAGAAACAGAATTATGAACTAATGTGTGGGTGTCACCAAGGCAGCCTGGAGCAGGTTATGTTCTCCTTAGGAGGAATACTCTATCCTAGATTCATACTGATGCAACCAGTTTGCCAGTAACATATCTGTTCATTCCAAGACAAAAAGGAGTCAAGATCTGTCAACAGTAAAACACCAGTTACCAACAGTTATGGGCAGATTTTAATGGGTACCTTGAGGCCTGTGCTGAAGTCATAGAAGTTCACATGACTGCATAATAGTCCATTTGGGTTAAAAACTGGCTGGAGGGCAGGGCCCAGAGAGTGGTGGTGAATGGAGTTAAATCCAGTTGGTGGCCAGTCACGAGTGGTGTCCGCCAGGGCTCAGTGCTGGGGACAGTTCTGTTTAACATCTTTAACTGAATGAGGGGATCAAGTGTATCCTCAGTAAGTTTCTAGATGACACCAAGTTGGGTGGGAGTGTCGACCTGCTGGAGGGTAGAAAGGCTTTGCAGAGGGATCTGGATAGGCTGGATCAATGGACCGAGGCCAATGAGATGAGGTCCAACAAGGCCAAGTACTGGGTTCTGCCCTTGGGTCACAGCAACCCCCTGCAGCGCTCCAGGCTGGGGGCCGAGTGGCTGGAGCTGCCTGGCAGAAAAGGACCTGGGGGTGTTGGTCGACTGTCAGCTGAACATGAGCCAGCAGTGTGCCCAGGTGGTCAAGAAGGCCACCAGCATCCTGGCCTGTATGAGGAACAGGGTGGTGAGTAGGACCCAAGAGGTGATGGTCCCCCTGGACTGGGCACTGGTGAGGCCTCACCTCGAGCGCTGTGTCCACTTTTGTGCCCCTCACCACAAAAAAGACATTGAGGGGCTGGAGCGGGTCCAGAGGAGGGCAACTGATCTGGTGAGGGGTCTGGAGAACAAGTCTTATGAGGAGAGGCTGAGGGAGCTGGAGGTTGTTCAGTCTGGGGAAGAGGAGGCTGAGGGGAGACCTTCTCACTCTCTATAACTACCTGAAAGGAGGTTGTAGAGAGGTGGGGGTTGGTCTCTTCTCCAAGGTCACAGGCCATGGGACAAGAGGAAATTGCCTCAAGTTGCACCAGGGGAGGTTCAGATTGGGTATTAGGAAAAAATTTTACACTGAAAGTGTTATTAAGCTATGGTACAGGCTGCCCAGGGAAGTGGTTGAGGCACCATCCCTGGAGGTATTTAAAAGACGGGTTGACCTAGTGCTTAGAGAGATGGTTTAGTGATGTTTTTGTGGGTTTTTTTTTATCAGATCTAGGAACTCTGATGGTTGAACTAGATGATCTTAAAGGTTCCTTCCAACCTAAACGATTCTATGATTCTATGATTATGAAAAATCTCTATTTTCTCCTGCATTTCCTGTGTGAGAGACTTTTCACTGATCTCACTTCATATTGACTTTTTTTTGTGAGACAGGTCAGCTCCTACAAGAAAAAAATCAGCCAGTCTACTGACTAGAATGGGAAGTGGGGATAAAGATCCTCCTGATTACACTGAATATTTTCATCTGTGCTGATGCTATTTGTATAATAAATGCAGAGTTAGTAATTGTGGATTTCATTAGGTTTCTTCTCTCCAGGCCTTCCAACAACTGCTTCAGCCTCCCTTGAAAGAGTCTTTGATGCAAAATACTGAATATTTGAGTGTCTGTCTTTCAAGAAAAGCAAACATGGGTGAAAGAACGTTCCACATCTTTCTGAGTTCTAGAACTGATGTAAATAGCCCAAGATTATACTGCCATGGTAACAGTGACACACTCAAAACCTTTCTAAGGGCAAAAGGAAACCCAGTGTATATGTAGGAATTTTTTGTTTATCCAGTTAATATGTAGGCAACGTGGGAATCCATATAACGTAATGAATGCAGAAAATCTCTATTAACAGCACAGTCGAAACTGTTATAATGGAAAACTTATTAATATCTACCCATTCTCTTTGGTGTTATGTTCAACCTCACTGTGTCCCTCTGGGTTGTACAGTTGACAGTTTCAGTCTTCTGAAGGAGCCAGGGAGTCCAGGCATTAGTCATTAGCATTTTGAGCCCTTTCCTAAGAGGAAGAAAATATTCCTGGTGGGGGTTTCTTCCTCCTTAGTCAGGGGTCCAGTTGGGGTTATTTTTGTACATTGGCTCATCCAGCCTGTATCCTTCTCCTGCACTGCCAGCTGCAGCCTGGCTGTGGCCCCCAGCCCCAGGCACACAAGGGCACACAAGCCCCCAGTGACTGGGGGCTGGGGTATCACCTGCCCCCAGCAAGGCCACCCCAGAGCTGAAGCTGGAGCAGGGGAGGCAGCAGCCACTGGCCCCAGCACAGGGGTTAAACCAGTGACACCCAGCTCAGGCCAGGGTGAGCTGGACTGGCACACAGCAGAGCCTCCCCTTGCAGAGGGAAGAACTTGTATTTGCTGGGCTACAACAGTGAGCTGTGAACCAGGAGGCACAAGGTAGAGTTCATCAACAGATCTGCTAGCTCCCCGTGGATCACATGTTGTATTTTTCTGTATTTTGTATTTTGATCAAGGAAGTGAAATTTGAAAAAGTCCAGTAAATACATAGGGCTGATTTTTTCTTTCCATTTTTTTTTTTCAAACATGTTTTTGTTTTCCTAGCATGTTAAAAGGCATTTCCAGATAAAGGTTAGCTTTAGAATCTGAGCTGGTCAGGTACCAAAACTGTCTTAGGCCTAGCTGTTTGCTTTTTTTGTCATTTCTTAGCTCCATGCCGGGTGGCATCATGCCCGTTCAGTGTTGTATGCTTTATGCCTGAACGCTGTGTTGGAAGGGCAGTGCTGGATGGGAGGGAGACAGCTGCCTGTTTAAATGACCTTGGCTGTCGTGCTCCACAGGCAGTGGAGCCCTCTCCAGCCTGAGGAGTTTGCTCCTTCCCTGGGAGCAGAGCCGGGAAGAGATACCACACAGGCATCAGGGAGCAGGCCTGGATGGAGGGAGCAGCTCTCTCCTGCTGGGGAAAGCCAGGAGAGGACAGGAACACCCAACTGACAGGGTCTTGAGAGGAGCAGGGAGTCTTCGTGCAGCTTCTGCTCCCAAGCACAGATGTTATTGTTAAAAGGCTACACACCTGAGTGCTGGCAGCTTTGCAGCCTGAGGCATGGAGTTTCCTTTACTCTGAGCAAGACAGGCAGACAGAGAGAAGCAGCTCCTGAGAAAGACAAAGACCTTCTCTCTCTTTCCATTAAATCAAAGCTTGCTCTCAAATGCCCTCTTGTGGGAGTCAGCATACAGAGGATCACTGTAATTATCCTATAGAAAAAATCATAGAATCATAGAATTGTCTAGGTTGGAAGACATGTTTCAAACCATCAAGTCCAACCATCAACCTAACTCTGATAAAAAAACACCACTAAACCATGTCACTAAGCACTATGTCTACCCATCTTTTAAATATCTCCAGGGATGGTGCTTCAAACCCTTCCCTGGGCAGCCCATTCCAATGTGCAATAACCCTTTCAGTGTAAAAATTTGTCCTAATATCCAATCTGAATCTCCCCTGGTGCAACTTGAGGCCATCTCCTCTTGTCCTGTCTCCTGTGACTTGGGAGAAGAGACCGACCCCCGCCTCTCTACACCTTCCTTTCAGGGAGTTGTAGAGGGCAATAAGGTCTCCCCTCAGCCTCCTTTTCAAGACAAATGGTGGCACTGCCATCTCCTTCCCTCACAATGTTTTATTCGATTTTGTCAATTTGAGGGGTTTCAAGAATATCTGGCAGTTGAGATAGGTGAAGGCAGTCCAGGTCTGCTAACCTGGCAAGCCTCAAAAGTTAGAAAAATACTTGGTCAGAACATTCAGACTAGTTAATTCTGGGAGTTACCAAAATCTGAAGATAGATGAAATAGGGAATTTTAATACTGAACAGTAGGACACTTTCAGTATGTTAAGTAGTAAGATGCCTTGAATCAAAGCATCAGTCAGGTGGGCTGGTATGGAATTCAGCAATGATACAGAAGGAGGAGGCAATTTTATGAGGTATTGGTTACTGGCCATTTTCATTATTTGGGTGGATTTCTTTCTGGTAGTCTAAGCCACAGGAGCTGAAGAATTTTGAAGTAACCTGGGATGAGAAGGCATGTTTTTTTCATCTCAAATAAGTGATGGGATTGTATTTTGTCCATTGTAAACCCTTTGCCTATTTTAAATTTTTTAAGAGATTATTAATTAATTGGATTTCAAAACTGTGTGCATGTGCCTGACTGCCACAGTGATTCCTTTGCTAGTAAGGTGACACCAGTGTACATAGGGTAGAAAAAACTCAATTCCAAAAAGATTTTTGCTCTAACACTTAGCACTGTATTTTGTTGTAATTTATATGCATGAGATTCTTAGTCTGACTTCCTCACTCATATTATTGTCCACATGAATTCTCTGTTTGTAACATGATCCTTGATTCAGGTTTTGCCTTTGTCTCATTCATGTTTATCATTATCATGAGGCACTATGAATCAACAGTACAAATCTACCATCAGTCACATGTTGACTTAAATAAGTCTTTAGGCTTTACAGGGGAGACTAAATAAATTTGCAAACCTTTTATTACGCTTTCCGAAGACCAAATCTGTATAATTTCCTCTGGCATGTCTCATATTATAAGCTTTCAGAATCCTGTAGTATCTATTGTGGCTAAAGAAGTGGTCCCTGCAACACTGAATATTTGAAAACCAAAATTATAAAAGGATGCGCAGTGTCTCCTAGCTGAACTCATTCCATAACAAGGCAAAAGGAGACAGACACCTTTTTCGTGCTTTCAAAAATCTTCCTGTGCATTATTTTTCTAAGGCTTTCTAAGCTTTGTTTTCAGTAAGTCTGCAAAAGCTGTTCTATTTTAGGCAGCTTTTGGCTGACCTAGATGCTTTTAGTTAGTGTCAGGACCACTTCACATTTTAAAATCATCGAATCACTCCACCATCCATTCCACGTTAATCATCTCAACAATTCAAAGGAAAGAATTGGCCTGAGAAATCTATTGGTTCTTACACATCAGTCGCAGGTACTCAGGCTCACTTCCATCTCATGCATCAGATTCTTGTTCCACATCAATGACCCTTAAGCAGCCCAAAAGCCAGGTAATTCTTTTCTCTGATGTCCCCTAATGACAGAGTTCATGTAAACAACAAGCTTGTATCTGATCTCTAGTCAAAGCACTAAGGTTTTTCAAACCAAGCTGCAGACCGGAGAGGGCAGGATGGGTCTCTCAGCTCCTGGCCAGCAGAGCTCTGACTTATAGCAGGCCCATGGTGGCATGAGAGCAAAAGGCTGACCGCCTTTCCTCTGCTCGGCTGGGACAGTGCCGATGGGCTGCTGGGCTTCAGAAACACTCCAGAAGGCAAGCTGCCAAGGGCAGGCTTCCCACAGTTGGGCACGCAAGCTTAACGTGCTGGAAAACAAACACTGTTTATGCATACATGGAAATGTACTCAATATGTATTTCTGTGGTTATTAGGGAAAGTTTCTCATCACATCTAATCTGTTAAGTGTACCTGCTTCCCCTGGAAGGACTACAGGCTACAACACTGGGAAAATAAAAGATCAGTCGAGTGTAGAAAAGACTCTTAAAGTTTCATCACGTTGCAAATTACGTTACATAAAAACTTTGATAAACTAATACATAAAAACAATTGAATTGCATTAAGGAAAAACAAATCAATCAGTTCAGTAGCAATGTTTTTTCCAGTCATCGAAAAAATAAGCAAAATCTCTTTTTTTTGGTGAGAAATCAAATGTCACATTTCGCCAATAGTTTTCCATCTGCAAATACTAAGCGTGATTTGCCTAAATTAGAAGGTGAATAGCAACAGTTAGAACACTCTAAAAAAGAAAAGTTAATTCTTCAATCAAAAATGTAATTAGTTTATATGGGATTTACTTTATCATTGCTCTACTGGAGGTGTTATGAGATTATTTCTGTATTTCAGTTTATCCCCTTTATTTTAGATATAATGGATTTTTTCCAACAGTGATGCCAATTGTCATGCATAATATAATGTATGCAGAACATACATTAATATCTTTCTGGGTGTGACTGTGTGTTTGATTAATTGTAGATAATTTGGAAGAAAATCCAAGAAATTCATTTAATATGAATAGGCTTGTTTTTCAATTAAAAAATGTTGTTGGTTGCTTGGGGGACCTTATCAAATAAAAAATGAAAAGTAATCACGTCTAAAAAAGCTCATACAGTGATTAATACACACACAGACAACTCTGGAAAACATGGTTGAAATTCTTAGTTACCTGAGTTACCATGGGAAATTAACCAGATTTTTCCTTAACTGCATCTTTTTCTGTAAACTATTTCTCTTTTCTCCTTTGCTTTGCATGCATTTTCTATTTATATTCTAAACAGTGATGGTGCATGTTATGATGATATCATACTATGAACAGTAATATGCTAGCACAGTGAGCACAATTTTTACTTTTTACATCTGAGTGCACCTGTGGAAATAACATATGAATATCAAGACAGAATTTCCTGCTGCATTGAGATTTTTATTATAACTGCTTCAATTAACCTGTTCTATGGCATGAGCAATCAGTGAGTGAATGCTGACATAAGAAAATCTGCCTGCAGCCTCAGTGCACATTTTCCATCCCTCCCAGATATTCTGATACTGAATTTGAGAAACGGAAGGGCCATCTTACATAAGAATGGTTTTCTCTATTTTTTTAATAGTGGATGGTTTATCTTCTGAAAAAAACTCCACCAAATCAATAATGTTGGAAAAAGTCTGTTGTTCAACTCTGCCTTTGCAATACCAACTAGCGTTTTACCAGAGGTTTTGATACTAAATTATATTTCCCTGGATATAGTGGGACGTGTTCTTAACAAGTAAAAAAATTTTACCTTTGGGCACCCCCTTCTTTGACAGGCCCATACTATATCAGGTATAACACTATCAGTTTTAGTATGACCACACAAAGCAGTAGCCATATTTGGTGCCACCTTCAGTAGCACAGCTGACATTTTTTAATTCTTCACTCTTTGGCCTTTTTCTTTGTCTTGGTTTTTTAAATTTTTTTACACCATTCTCTTTCTCAGTTCTGCAACTCCCTATAACTACTGATTTTGCTATAATTGAAGCCTTTTTTGTATGTTAGGCATTTGCCCTTTGTCCATTTTGGTATCACTAGAACTGTTTTTGCCCAGCTCCTGTGTTTGCTTCACTACCAGTAACTGGCCACAGGTGAACTGTTAATAGCCGTCTGGCCACAGGTGAGCTGTTAATAGCCTTGGAGTGTCCAGTACCACCCTACAAATGCACCTTCAGGGCCTCTGCTCTCTCCCCTGCCCTCCTTCACACTGCAGCCTTACTCTAGGGTCATAATTATTCTATACAGTTATTCCTGTCTGTGTCTTATCAACAATAAGCATAACATGATGCAATTGTACAAAATTAAAGAAAACTGAATCAAATGAGACAATGTCCACCAGGCCAACAGACAGGTCCTGAGGCCTCTGGTGTTATCTTGACACCAAACCTGTGGCCTGATGCTGGCAGTGACAATGCCCTGCGTACTGGGCTAGAGGGCTGCAATGGTCATCATGGGGACATTGCCCCACAGCTTGGACTCACAAGCTTAAACAGTAGAAAGTTAAACAGTAGGTTGACTAGAAACTACTGCTTGCCCAAATCTGAGGTAGGAGGGGAAGAATGTTAAATACAGAGTGATGCTTTTAAAGCTATTTATAAAACTTCTACAAGAAGATTTTTTTTCCTTGGCACCTTTGCAATCAAGGAAGAAATGGAATTGCACAGATTATTAGCTCTGATAACAGCACAGTGGCACCTGACCGCCACTTTTCTTAAGAACCTCCAGAACCTCCAAGGACAGAATATACACACTCCACATGATGACAGTGGTGCTACAGGGTCCAGCTGCCTTGGGGTGGGCTATCGCTGTCACAGATATAGCTGGCTCACAGAATTGTCTTGATGTTTTCCCTGCAAAGAGCTACAGAAGGCTACAGGATGAGGGAATTTATTTTGGAAGTCTTCTAACAGCCCATAGATTGCTGGTTGTATGCTCTATGTTAGGTTTGTATACCAGAAGGCAGTTAACGTTGCCCATTAACCACCTTGTACTGAACCTAATTACTTAGTTTTGATTAAAGCACACATTGAATCCAGCAATGTTCAATCCTGATTTGAATGCCTGAAGAGCAGCCAGAATTTCACTGGAATTTTTTTTTCTAGTAGTAATCACCATCAGATTTAGAAATTTATATTAAATATTTTATTTGGATTTTTGTCTTCATCTTCAAGCTATTGAGACTCATTACCTCTTCTACACAAAATGAAAAAGCCTCTTAGCACCCAAGTATTTTCTCTTTGTAAAGACACTGATACACTGTAATCAAGTCACTTCTTGTTTTCGTTTGTTCTAAAAGAAACAGATGGAGCTCTTTAAGCCTTTGCCGACAGCATGCTTTCTTCAGTTGTTGGATAAATTGTGTAGATTTTCCTGCATCCTTCCCACTTATTTTTAAATATGGAACATTGTAGTCAATGTTTAATGAAAAGGTATTTTACACATCAATATTCCTTTTTGTTTTCTAAAATACATCTGAGAAATATTTTCTTTTGTCACAGCACTGCGATAACGCTCATAGGCTGAGGTCTTCAGCAGTCCTTTTCAGATCACTTCTGGTTTTTTCCTCACATACAGTTCAGCTACAGTTCAGCAGCTATAACCTACGTATCTTTTTCTTTGCTTGTATCTGGCAGCTGCGAGTGACCAGAAGTGACCTGCAGTACGTTGAAAAACGTACCGTTTAACCAAACAAAAGTTATCACAAGATTTCAGTTAATGCATATGCTTTCTCTCCTGTAGCAGGGAGATACAGGAAATTAAGTGATAGTGGAAATGCAGAGTTTGTTTAAAAGTCAGTGTTGAAATAATAGAGTAAGGGCTTTTCATAATCACCTACAGGAAAAGAGGCTCAGGGAAGTATGAAGTTTGTCTCATGATTTTCTAATGAGAAAGACTTGAGGGGTGAATATAGATTGAATGTGCCAAGAGCTGCAATTCACTGTGTTAGAGTTGGACTTTCCATCTATCCCTCTGTATTTTTAACCATGTACATTTATGGTGTGCATGAAGAATGTGTTTGTTTCTGCCTGCTAGTGTTAATATTTTTACTACACCCTGAGTGCCCTCTGTTTCTTTGGCTACTGTACACCTGGGCTCATCTCTGTCTTATCTGACTAATACAGAAATGTGTTTAATGGAGAGAGAGAGCGGTTATACAGATTTGGACAGATGCACTAGGTTCCAAAGTAGGAACTCTGTTATCACACATCAAGTAACTTAAGACTTTTCCTATTCTATTTTAAATTTCCTAGACTTTTTGATATGGATGACTCTTGGTCCTTCCTTACATGACCACAGATCTGTAATACTTGTCCTGCTTTACCCTACTATGAGGCATAGCAAATTTTTGGACAATCCAACTCACTACACAAACATAAAAGCCTTTGGACCTTCTTCTGTGTTAGAAAGAGTGTGTGTGCCCTGTATATTATATAATCAGAGCACTAGAAGAAAACACTAAAGATCATCTATTCCATCCTCATCCCAGCAGAAAACATATACTATACTGTGTCATGCCTGATATATTTATCTTAACTTAAAGAAGTCCAACACCATTACTTATTTTCCCCAGGCAGTCTTTCCAGCCTGTTAATATACTAACCATTAGGAGTTCCTTAACATCTAATCAGACTTTCACTGCAGTTTAAGTGCATTACTTCGCATCCTGTCTGCAAAGAACATGGAGACCTAAAGACATTTGCAAAAGCCTTTTCTTATTTTATGACTGTCCTCATATTTCTATTCAAATCTTCCTTATTTAGACTTTAGAGTCCCATTCTTTTTGCTTTTCCTAAGAAATCATGCTTTCGAGGTCTTTGTCATTCTTGTCACGCTCATCTGGACTGTCTTCATTTGGTCCACATGTGTCTTGAATGCAGTTGTGTAAAGTGCACAGTGCAAAGCACTCCAAATGCAGCTTTACTCCAGCTAGATGAGAACGAAAGGGTTACTTTATGCCTCTAACTGGAGATGTTCCTGTTTATATATCCCAGCAGTCTATTTGATTTGGAATAAAATTCTGGGGTTTTTTCCTACTTAATTTGTGATTTACTATATTATGATATCTTCCACTTCTTCCAATTGGTTAACATTTGTTATTTCAAACAATATATCCAATTTGTAAAAATTTATGAAGACTTCTAATCCTGTCCTCCAACGTACCTGTTTCTGTTGCCACCAATAAGCTTACTCTGTTCTCCACCATCCAGGCTCTTGTTGAAAAAATTGAGTGGGACTAGGTAGAAAGTAGACCTGTGCAACAAAGTCTGTGCAGTTCATTTATCTATTTTGATAGCAAAACCACTGATACCTAATGTTTGAATGTGGCTTTCCAAGAAGTTTTACTTTTCTGATAATAGCCTCTTGTAGTTCATATCTTACTTTTCTGATACTAGCCTCTTGTAGTTCATATCTAGTCCAATTATTAGGATTTCACATGAGGTAGCAGTAGACACATTACTGAAGTCAAGGAATATGACATGCTATTTTTTATTATTTTTTTTTTATCCATAAGTCCTGTAACCGTGGTGTAGAAGTGAATTGGTTTGCTTACATAAGGGTCATTTTTAATACATTTTGTATGTATAGGTTCTTACAACTAATCAGTTTAGTAACTTTTTCCCATGTTTCATCCAGGAACTGAAATTACACAATTGTATTTGTAATTTCAAGGCTCTGTCTTTTACACTTTTTTAAAGACTGACTTCATTGAGGCTTCAGGTACTTCACCTATCTTCCACAACTTCACAAATAAAAGTACTGAGTTTTTATCAGCCAGCTCCTGAAGTACCCATGGGTGAAGTTCGTCAGGCCAGCCTATCTGAACATCTAACTCATCTGACAATTCTCCAGCCTGCCTTCTCTATTCAACACTGAAGTTTTGCCCTTCAATCAGAAGTATCAATTATGATAATGACTTGCTTGCGGCTGACCTTTTTACTGATGACTGAAGCAAAAGAAGCATTGAACAATTTCTCATGATTACCATTATCAGTAGCCATCCTTCTCCATTGAATGGGAAACCATACTTTTCCTTCATCTTTAATGCTGAAGTACTTACAGCATGATTTCTTGTTACCCTGACCATCCCATGATAGGTACATCCTATTCAGTGCCTTTGCTGGTCTGATTTCATGCCTGTATATTTCATGCTGCACTTCTTGCGTTATCCTTAGTAACCTAACCTATATTTTATTAGTTAGGCACTTTCATCCTTTGAAAAATCAGAAATGCCAAGTTGGTCTCCTAATACCCAGTGTCTTTTTCCCCTCAAAAGGATAATTTGTCTTGGTGTACTTAAAGAAACAGTAACTTTATTAAATACCTTTTTTTTTTAATTCAGCCTCTCATCAGGTTTCACATCAGAATTTTTCTGCATTCTTTGCAGTTTTTCTGAATTCCTTTGGTTTTTTGTTGTTCACCACCGTCTTGTTTCCCTTCCCATGGATCCTTATTGGCCTCATCCAAGTTCTTCACATTCTTTTCTTTATATGTAGAGATTACTCTTCCCTTTTACTTAGATTAAAATCCCAGAAAATCTGCATTTGTAGTTGCTCCACTATTGCATGAAAAAAATTGCCAATAGCACATTCAAAAATAGAAGGATTTTTGAATGATGATTCCTTTCCAAAATGTTGTTTTCCATCACTTTCCGTATACAGTACCAACGACCATTTTTCTCACTCACATCAGTGACAGCTTCAGTTTTCCATCTCTGGCACCAAAGTAAATTCTGGTATTCATGAGAGCTCTTAAGCTCTATAGTTGTCCCTTGATTTTGAATCAATTTTGGATCAGAAAGATCCCAGTATAATTTATACCAGGCTGGAGCTTGCTCTAAGTTGATGCAGCGCACAATAGAGAGATGAGGGACTGTGGATTTTCTTTGGTATGCCAAATGAGGTAATAGTTTCATAGGCCACCTGTTAGCCTTCTGAATATTCTACTCTGTATGTCTTCTCTACGTTCTCCTATAACTTTGTTGTTTCAGATTTAAATTAATTTGAATTGCAGCTCAATTAAATCCCTTTAAAAGAAGAAAAAATGAAGAAACAGCTGAATAATAAGTGACTGTATGCATCTAAAAATGGAAGCAACCTTGAGAAATATTTTTGTTATTGTTACTGAGGTTATTAAAGCTTTAAAATAGTTTTAAAATAGTGGCATATAATTCTAGGAATTATAGTGTTGAGATGTTATGCTAGAATACACAATATATTTGCAAATGTAGCTTATACTTATTGCTTTAAAATATTTAATTTGTTAACTATCAGCTATGATCTATGAATATCTCTAGTTTTGAAGCCGTCAAGCAGAAATAAAATAGTGTTTCCAACCTAGAAAACTTAAATTATGCAGTTGTCACTGGTACTGTAAAGTAGCTTTTCTGCTTTCCCAAACCCAGCATGATTTATAGTTTTAATGTTTCATTTTCTTTTCTGTCAGACAAAAACTGTTCCACGGATATTGATGAATGTTCCTTCAAGCCCTGCAAAAATGGAGGCCATTGCCATGATTTGATTGGTGGATTTTACTGTAGCTGTTTGCCAGGTAAGAAGTCAGGTGACATTTAGGTGAGAAATGCTCTGTGGTATTCAAGAAAAAAAATAGTTTTTCATAAGCACACAACTAAGTAGTCATTTATTTTGCCTGAAAAGCGAGAAATACTGAGCAGGTATTGTTTAAGCGTAGTCTACAATTGCTGTGCATCTGGTGTCGGCAGAATTTGTTCACAAAACGTGGCTTGTGTACTAGAAGTCCTCCCTTGGAAGCTGATGAATGAAGAGTCTTAGAAATTAACCAACACTGTCCATGGTGTTCACCCCAGAGTCTCTGAGGAATTCTGAGTTTTTAAATCTTTGCAAAAGTTAATTTTCTTCCTTCCACGAAGGTGGGATGATTTTGTTTCCTTCTTTTCTACTGGCCAAAGTTTTTTTTAAATTTCTTATTATACACTGAAGAAAAAAATGGGGAGATTTTATACAGCAGTTGTCATAAGGGTTCCTTGCAGTGATGAGCAAAGCTATTAATAACTTAAGTGATCAATAATACCAGACCAAATTTTCTGTCTTCATATGGCATACATAATTTTTATTAAATATAAAGTATCTTACAGATTTATAAAATCATATGCTTCAGTGTGGCTTTTTCTCCATAGAGGTAGATTGATGCTACAAGACAGCATCTATAAATTGAAAGGTAATATCTTTTAATATAAACACTTAATTTAAATATATGATACTTGTATCGTAAAAACTGATTGTTAATATTTTTTCCTGCTATCTTTGTTGTGGGCCGAATAGTCACTGTCTAATTGGAAAGCAGCAAGTTAAACAAGAAACAATAGTACTTTTCCAGTTGCAGTTTTTTAGTACTGTGCTCAAGACTAAGATCTATGCAATGGTGGTGGCAATGTGCTATAGGACAACCTCCAGCATCAACTGAAGCAAATACCCCAGGCAAAAGAGAAGCTTTGATGTAGGCAGCACTCCTGAAACACGATGTTGCCATGTAGGCTTTGGGCTGTAGACAATACTTCCTTCTTTGGTGGGGGTGAAATCATCTCACCTGTGAAAGAGATGAGCAGGCTGCACAACCTCACAGAGAATGGATGCAGGAGATCAATAAGGCCTTTCCACAGACTCCGTAGAGGCAAAAGCCTGAGACACATAATGCAAGGAAGGATTGACAGCTAGAGATTATGCTTAAAGGAGTAGTGGACAGAGACTCCCAAGATGGGCGATGCTGGAAACTTATGACTCTAGCAAGAGAGGGAATACTCTTTCTTTGCCTGCACAGCTGCAATTACTGAACAGGCACTGTGCTCTGAGAACAGACGACAAACCATATCTATCAGAGAAGGCACTGAGGCCAGTGGAAGGATATGTTTCACACTCTGCATAGGAGATTCTCAGATATACTGAGCTTTTGCTTTGGAATCAATGATGGACCAGTCAAGAGCTAATGGGTAAGAGTTATGGGGCAAACACACACAGGTGGTGTGGTAGGCATCTGCTACAGACCACTTGATCGAGAAGAGGAAGTAAATGAAGCCTCCTTTAAACATCTTGCAGAAGTTTCATTACCAAAGGCTCTCATAATCATGCGCAACTTCAACGACCACAGTATTTGCTGGTGGTTTAGTAGTGCTGGGCACAAGCAACCCAGGAGACAACTGCAGTGTTGAGAAAAAGCTTTTAAACAGATAATCAACCAGATGACAGGGGAGATGTTCTGCTGGACTTGTTGCTCACAAACAAGGAAAAACTAGTGAGGGATGTAAAGCAGCCTTGGCCCCAGTAACTGAGTTGCAAATCTTATGAGAAGACAAAACACCACAATCAGAGCCCTGAATTTAAGGAGAACTCATTTTGTTTGAGGTATCTGCTTGACTGGATCCCCACTCTTGGAGTGAAAAAGAGCCCAGGCCAACCTTCTCAAACACAGTAATGGCCCATTCCAATGTGCAGGAAGTTGAGCAGGTGTGGCTAAAGGACGAAGAATATATGAATCTGTTGATGAATTATGTCCATGTCATGACAAAGGGTATGGAAGAGACAGAGGTTATTAATCGCTTCCTTGCTTCTATTTACTGATAAGTTCACCCTCAGGTGACTCCCAGATTGTTCTGCCCAGAGGCAGAATCTGTGGGAGTGAAGCATTATGCATGGAAGAGGAAAATAATTAGGAAGGACTTAAGCAAATTAGGCATACATAAGTATGTGGGACCATAAGTATGTGGTATCTTCTAAGTGTGTGAGCCTTGTAAGTGGCACAAAGCCTAGCTGGCAAATAGTAACTAGTGGCATTCATCATTATTTGACTGGTATCAAATCTGTCCAGTGTTTTTATTAGTGACCTGGACAATGGGTTACATTCTCAGGAAATTCACAGGTGATACAAAACTGGAGCAAATGGCTGATATGCTGAAGGCTAGGGTTTCTATTCAGAGGAACTTTGACAGGTAGGATGAACAGGCCAACAGGAATCTCATAGAGTTCAACAAACAGAAATGCAAATCCCATGGCTTTGGAAGAATAATCCCATGCACCAGTAGAGCCTGGTCGCCAACTGGCTAGAGAGCAGCTTTGCGAAAAATGACCTGGGGGTCCTGATGTTCAACAAGTAGAACATGAGCCAGCCATGTGCCCTTGTAGCAAAGAAGCATCCTGGGTTACGCTAAAGAGCGTAACTAACAAGTTTACTTGTGACTTGTGAAACTGTATTTGAAAAACTGTGTCTAAGTTTTGCATTCTCCACTTAAAAAAACACATGTAAACTGGGGCAAATCCAGCAATGGGCCGTGAAGATGGCCAGGGACCTGGAGAACCAGATTCGTAGCTGAAAAAAATAAAAGTTTTTGCTTATATCCAATGCTTTTCCAAAGCCAGAATTTATATGAATATTTAAAAACTTCTCAAATATAATTTTTTTCCATGTGTTAATTTAGCCTCCCACTAGGAAATGGCTTCATATTTATACTGAATTTTAACAAGGCGGGGGGGAGAGGGGAAGAAAAACAAGTACTATAGTGGTGTAGTAAAAAACTTATTACAACAGTACTCTGTCCTCTGGAAACCCTTCCTTGAAGTGGTGAAGTAGAGAAGCATAGTTTGAGGAAGAAGTGAGGAGTCACCCTGTAAAGTTTATAACTTCTTCTCAGGTAATCTAATATTTAAGGAAATATTAATTTAGAAGATGTTGGATTTGTAGAATGTATTCAGAAGGGCAACAAAAGTGATCAATGGGATACAGCAACTGCCTTATGAAAAAGCAAGGACTCTTTAAGTTTGTAGAAGAAAAGCATGAGTGCAAGAGAGGAAGCCTAGAAAGAAAATCATGAAAGCAAGGGCTAAGCCAAAAGCAGAACAGTAGTCCACCGAAGCCTGTTCACAAGAAGCAAGAAGGGACTTGAAGAACCTATGGGGACTTTGGACTAATACATATAAAAGAACTTTCAGCAGATGACATTACATACCTTAATTTATTACCAGAGAAAGTGATTAGCTAGAGATTTTATTTAGAAGGGTTGGTAAGGGATTAGACAAATTCACAACCAACAAGTCTGTAAGTAGATACTAAAGGATCCTCTGACTTCTTTAATACACCTGAGTGCTTGGAGGTTTCAAAGGGAATAGACTGCTGGAAGTCGCTAAACGAATATGCTCTTCCTAAGTAGCCTCTCTTTTTCCACTTTCAGACAGCTTTATGCTCGAAGCACCATTGCAGTGACCACGCAGGGTGTTTCTTAGGTTTTTACAGGACCTTCTCAGGTTTTGTCTTTTACAAAAGCTTACATGTACTACGTAGCTTCTTTCCCATCCCCGTTCATGCCTCAGTGATGTATTAGCCCTGCAACACATAACTGAATACATAAATATTTCTTTTCTCAGAGGGATTAATGGATGATTAGCATGATTGCTAAAGTAGACTGATTTTGAAGCAGAAAATCCTGCCAGTTGAGATGCTTGGATTGATGGATTCAACCTAGAATAAATTTTTGTTCAGCTTAATACACTGAATGAAAGCAGCAGTACTTCTGATTAAGAGTACTCTCACACACACACAAATTAAATCAAATTCTTCCTCTTTGGGAGGTTCGCTGTTATTAAAATTTACTGTTCCATGAAATAAGACTGTACTTTCTTTCAAACCTTTCTGGCAACCCTTATGACAAAGTAGAAGCCTATACATGAAAGTTTTCACTCCAGGAAGAGGCCTTAGGAAAAGTCTTGCATGCTGCGATTCAAAAAATAAAGTGAATCATCGAGATTACAGACAGAAAATGTTTAGGAAATAATTCAGTCCTTTGTGCTGTTACAGCACAATCACTCTTAACATGGAATTTGTAGTGATTATTTTTTTGCTTTGATTTCAAAGTTGCCTGATAACAAAGTCTACCATTTTTTTAACATGAAACTTTCTTAGCTTACCCAAAGGATTTCCTGATGCCTGGTTTAAAATTCCTATTATGAATTTCTTGCTCCTAGTTACAATTCATTTATATAATTTTTAAGTTCTTAGACCTCTAAAATCCTAACTCATAGTGGGATACCATTCTTTCTGAACAAGTCCATCAAATCAGCTGGAGAAATGCTGTTCAGCAGTCAGCTACTTAGAGAAGATGCTTTGAGTATTCATGTAGTAAAAGAGTACAGAACTGCTTGAAGGTAGTTGTTAGTGAACTCACTATTTTAGGGAAATAAAGGGTAATCAAGTCACATGATGTTAGCTCTTTTGCAAAGTCTCTATACTGAAAATTCTGTGGGAATTCACATCCATGAGATATCAGTGTTAACTCTTCATCCAGGAAGAGAGCTGAGGTCACTGATAGAGCTATTGGAGAAGCAGAGGTTATGCAGATAGCTCCACAGGACCTGCCACATACATACCTGACTCTTGTAAAAGCAATACCTGGAAGCAAGAAGTGACAGGCAGCATCACTAGGGGTCCTTCCCAGGAGTTCCTCCTTACGTTTATAGCTGGTCCACACACTAGCATTCATTTTTCTCCGATATTTGTGAAATGTTAAGTATATTTTTATTAACTCTAGTAATTCTTACGTGGTTTTGAGAATCTTGGTATATTTAGATGTTTTTCTATTTGCAAGATTCCTGAGAATTTCCAGCCATTTGCTACCATAGAAGGTCTGACTCTGTTTCACTTTTTCATGGAAGCCTTTATAAAGTTAGTTAAAGACTTCATTTTTTGTTATATTATGTGTAATATTTTATTCATAAAATACCAGCAGAAAAATGTTCTAAAATTGGCACAAGTTATAAAAAAAAAAAATAATCAGAAGTATTCTAAAGTATTTTCAAAATAAGGAAGTAGAAGAAATAATTTTCCTAGGTCATTCTTTGCTTTTTCACTCTACAGTGCAATGGTTAACCTGTCCTTCCTCTCTTCTCCCCAGGAACATTTCCATTACACTATTTAAGTCTGGTACAGGAAAGGATGCTGTTTAGTTTGGCTTTCCAAGACATACGAAATAGCATAGTGAATAAATCATTATCAAACTCGTGCATTACTGTAGGAGAATGGTTATTAGAATTTTGTGTATGTATCAGCAAAAACGTCAGACAAAATTCTATTACATGGTAATAAAACAGAAGAACGCTGATCAGTCCTAGCCTCAACCTAAGAGAATGACAGAGAGAAGACAATAACAAGGCTAAGCAAAAAATTTACCTCATTTGTGGACCTAGGACAGAATCTAGAAAGCAAACGTGTAACCTGTCCTTTCTACACAGAACATCATCTATACCATACAGCAGGCTTGGATTCTGAAAACGTGAAAAAAAGTTCGTATCTTATTCCTTTTCTCTGTCATTGTTTCATTAAGGAAATTAAAAACAAAACAAAACAAAACAAACAACAACAAAAAAACCAACCAAAAAACCAAACCAAACCAAAACAACCTACTATCACTAGTTATTTGGAATTGAGAAAGATATAATTGTGGACAACAGGTTGACCATGAGGCAGCAATGTGCCCTTGTGGCCAAGAAGGCCAATGGTCTCCTGAGGGACATTGAAAAGAGTGTGGCCAACAGGCCGAGGGAGGTCATCCTCCCCCTCTACTCTGCCCTCGTGAGGCCACATCTGGAGTACTGTGTCCTGTTTTGGGCCCCAAAGTTCAAGAAGGACAGGGAACTACTGGAGAGAGGAGGGCTACAAAGATGATCAAGGGGATGGAGCACCTCTGTTATAAGGAAAGGCTGAGAGACCTGGGTCTGTTTAGCCTGGAGAAGAGAAGACTGAGAGGGTATCTCATCAATGCTTATAAATATCTAAAGGGTGGGTGTCAAGAGGATGGGGTCAGGCTCTTCTCAGTGGCACCTGGTGACAGGACAAGGGGCAACGAACACAAGCTGGAACACAAGAAGTTCCATCTGAACATGAGGAAAGACTTCTTTCCTTTGAGGGTGCCAGAGCACTGGAACAGGCTGCCCAGAGAGGTTGTGGAGCTTCCTTCTCTGGAGATATTCCAAACCCACCTGGATATGTTCCTATCCAACCTGCTCTAGGTGAACCTGCTTTGGCAGGGGGTTGGACTAGATGATGCTCAGCGACTGGCTGGGCATGCGTCTGCTGGAGGGAGGTGGAGAGTGATTGATTTTGCATCACTTAAGCTCTTTGGGGTTTTTGTGTCACTTTTAAACTGTCTTTAATGTCACCCACCAATTTTCTCACTTTTCCCCTTCAAGTTCGCTTCTCCATCCCACTGGGGGACAGTAAGCAAGTGCCTGGGTGAGGACTGACCTGTCAGCAGGAGTCAACCCACCCCACTCTGTTTGCTTTTATACTTTAAAACTTCCTTATGTCTCTATTTTTTTGTCACGGATTTCTTCTTTACTTGTTAGCCTCTTTGATTGTTATTCTGTAACTTCCAGTTTCTTGCTGATATTAAATTTTACCAACTTATCCAGTTTTATACTTGTTCTCTATTTGATTTGAAGACTATTTTATCTAGACATATATTTAATTGTAGGTTTGATGCTTTTAAGCATCTAACATTCAGATTTAGATAACTAAAATTTCTTTAAAGATGCCTTGTTGCCATTTATATTTTTCAGTTTAAATTTTCTCAGCTGATTTTTCTTCTAATTGTATTTAATTTTGTAAAATCTGTCATTTGAAACAGCTGTACTGTACCAGAGTGGTTCAAGAAAAGTTAGATATTCTTGATGGACGTATTAATTATAGTTAGATTTCTCATGTGCAATAGAATTCAGTAACCCACAGTAAACTTAAAATAATCCTGGAAAAGAAGACAATGAGTTTGTTTGTTGGGTTTGCTGGGTTTGTTGCTTAATTTAAATGCTACATTTACATAGTAATAATAAATAAATGCATCCAAAATTTTGTTTACTTCTAGACAGCGTTATCAGTGCTATTTGTAAACAAATCTGTAAGCTGCACGATGATGTCTTCATTGACAGTTTTTCTTCTGGCTCTTATGTGAATGACCATTGTGAATGAAACATAGCTATGGCTATGTACACCAAGCTATATGCATTTATGTATGTGCACGTGCACAAAATCTCTTCATATAAGCTTTCAGAATAGTTTCTTGTCAAAGTAGATTATCTTGATATTTATTACACTTGCTAAATAACTCTATTGTTCATAAACTTAATGGATGACACACTTTAATAAGCAATATAGTTCTTCAAAGACAATTCTAAGAATAGAGTAACAGGTTGTACATTTGCTAATGACATCTAGGTAGGCTTGACAAACTTCATTTTTAATCCAGGCTGTACTTTCCTTTTTTAAGAACACAGATAAATTTATATAAATTAATCCTGCCAAGAACTTCATTTTTTTCTTATTTCCATATTTAGTTCAGTCATTCAGTTGTAGGCAATCGCAGTGACATTGCTGCTTGTTGCTTTCAAAACAAAAAGTTATAAATGTCAAGACAGAAAGACAACATCAGTTTGTCTGTTTTATCTTTTCAGTGTCAGAAGAATTGTAACAATTTTGTAATGCAACAGTATTCTGCTTTTAAGCCATATAGAGAATAATATATGGTATATGTATTATCTGTAAGTCAAATTTTGAGATATATTTACCTCTCCCTTCTTTCATTACTTTCACTTGAACAAGATGACAGTGCAGCAAAGTTTTAAGTTTCCACACTTGTAAATGTCGTACTGTTGTTTTAAGTTTGCCTCGGTACACATGTTCCACACAAAGGAAAATCTGCACTTTGACATTTATACTGGTAAAAAAGAACACAGCAGGTCATTCCTGCGGTGGTCATGTTATTGCACAGACACAATGTATTGAAAGTGTGCATTATGATGTAACACTTAATTGTGCATTCTGTAATACCCTGGCAACTTCTGTTTGTTTATATTGTTCCCAGAGGCACAGTAAGATTTTAATTTTTAAACCTAATTTTCATTAGCTGTTAAAAAACTGGACATAAATGTGTAAGAGCAAACAAAACTGCAATTTCTACTTATGTGGGATTTCATTATGTTATTCTTACACATGTAAGTATTTACTGAGCTTTTGCACTCAAAGACTGCAATATGTATAATTTTGGTAAATTGGAAAGAGGTGAAATGATAAAATTATTTAAAAAGTTTCTTGAATAGACATACCTTTTAATTACAGACAGCTTTTACAAAAGGTAAAAAGGGAATGGGGAAGGAAGAAGGAAAATCACACTATGGCATTAAAAACCATTCATTATACACCAGCACATACTAGGCAGCGTAAAGAAGCATGCAACCTAGTGCAGGAGAAGGAAAAATATGGAATCAAAAAAAAATTTTGATGAAAAATGGAAACAAGAAGCAAGGGCAAATGAGAAGAGCAACATACTTCTCGAAGTTCATTAAAAAGTTTCTTACAAGGGTTTGATGTTAAGAGAGTCTGTGGTGAAGAAAGTAAATGTATGACTAAGAAAGTACATGCCAAATTTCTCACTGTTGTGAAAGGATCTGAACTTACTACTTGTAATAGATTTACTAAGTTACTTTCTCTTTTATAATTTCATTTTTCTTCCTGTGTTCCTGTCTTTATCAGTACAGTGCTTCATGCCAGTGGTAAGTGAAATTTTTCAGCAACAGAACAAGAAAAAATTGCTGGCTTCTTCTCTTTTTTTCCAAAAAAGTGCTGTCATTTATGAGGCTAAAAATATAGAAAAAAAAATTTCTATTGAGTAACAGCTCATTTGTAGCGTCAATTCAATCCTCCAACCCTGACAGACAACTTGAAAATTTGACATTTTTCTAATAGAAACAACACTATTTATTTCAAAGACGATAATAAGACACCAAGTTACTGTTAACGAAAGCGGACACTAAACAGTGATGTCTTGAGAAATACTGCAATAATCCATTACAAATCCCCCAGGTGAAGAAATATCTCTTTGACAGCCTTTAGCTTGAGCCTCTTAATTTCTAGAACTACTATAACGGCAGTAACAGAATGGAATTATCTGTTCTCTCAATATTAAACAGTTATTTTGAAGACCTATTAAAAATGTCAGAGCCGTATTTCACAGTTCACCAAAGTTATACTCTTCTATAAAGGACTTAACTCCCCAACTGTTGATTAATTTTTCATGTGCTGCTTCTTACATTTGGCATCTCTACATTTTTCTTATGGTCTGATATATCAATGGCACCATAGAATCATAGAATGGTTAGAGTTGGAAGGGAACCTTAAAGATAATCAAGTTCCAACCCCCCTGCCGTGGACAGGGACACCTCCCACTAGACCACATTGCTCAAAGCTCCTTCCAGCCTGGCCTTGAACACTTCCAGGCATGGGGCATCCACAGCTTCCCTGGGCAACCTGTTCCAGAGTCTCACCACCCTCACAGGAAAGAATTTCTTTCTAGTATCTAATCTAAGTCTCCCTTCTTTCAATTTAAAACCATTACCCCTTGTCCTGTCACTACACTTCCTGAGAAGGAGTCCCACTCCAGCATTCCTGGAGGCTCCCTTCAGATATTGGAAGGCTGCTATAAGGTCTTTGTGGAGCCTTCTTTTCTCCAGGCTGAACAACCTGGAGTCTGTCTTCACAGGGGAGGTGCTCCAGCCCTCTGATCATCTTCGTGGCCCCTCAGCTGGACCTGTTCCAACAGGTCCATGTCCTTCCTGTGTTAAGGACTCCAGAGCTGCACTTGACTTGGTTGAACTTCATGAGGTTTACATGAGCCCACCTCTCAAGCCTCTCCAGGTCCCTCTGCATGGCATCCCTTCCCTCCACCGTGTCAACCTTGCCACCGAGCTTGGAGTCGTCGGCAAACTTGCTGAGGGTGCACTCTGTCCCACTCTCCATGTCACCGACAAAGATGTTGAACAGCACTGCTCCCAGTGCCAACCCCTGAGGAACACCACTCATCACTGGACGCCAATTGGACATTGAACCGTTGACCACAACCCTTGGAGTGCGGCCGTCCAGCCAGCTCCTTATCCACCGAGTGGTCCATCCAACAAATCCATGGCTTTCCAATTTTGAGACCAGGATGTTGCGCGGGACAGTGTCAAACGCTTTGCACACATCCAGGTAGATGACGTCTGTTGCTCTGCCCTTGTCCACCAAGTCTGTGGCAGTATTGTAGAAAGCCACCAAATTTGTCAGGCCTGTTTTGCCCTTGGTGAAGCCATGTTGGCTGTCTCCAATCACCTCCTTATTTTCCATGTGCCTTAGCAGAGATTCTAGGAGGATCTGCTCTGTGATCTTGCCAGGCACAGAGGTGAGACTGACTGGCCTGTAGTTCCCTGCATCTTCCTTTTTTCCCTTTTTTGAAAATGGGGGTTATGTTTCCCCTTTTGCTGTCAGCAGGAACTTCACCAGATTGACACAACCTCTCAAATATGATGGAAAGTGGCTTAGGAACTTTGTCCACAAGCTTCCCTCAGGACCCATGGATGGATTTCATCAGCTCCCATGGACTTATGCACCTTCAGATTCCTTAGATGGTCTCGAAACCTGATCTCCTACTGAGGGCAGTTCTTCATTCTTACAGCCCCTGTTTTTGCCCTCCATGACTTGGGTGGTGTGGTTAGAGCCCTTGCCAGCGAAGACGGAGGCGAAAAATTCGTTCAGTAGCTCAATATGTATATATTTAAGTATATGTACTATATTTAAGTATCCCTCTGTCAATGACATGCACAGATGTCATTATAACTATACCTTCATGTAGAAAATAGATACCTTTCCTTGCCAAATGCATGTTTAGAGCAAGACCATCGTGGGAAAAACTTAAATAATGCTAACCGGAAGGCTAAGCATGTGAGATTAGCTGCATAGACAACTGGCTACATGTAGAAGGATATCTGGGCTTGTTTAGGGTACTGTCATTGGTGAGAAAGAAAAGGAGTAAGATGAGACACCGATGGATCTCTCAGAAAAGAGCACTCAAGCTGTTTATTAGCACCTTCACTGTGAAGACCTTTCTAGAGAATATTGCATGCTATATAAAGTCTATAGTGGTATAGATACAGTTTTGTCTTTTAAAAATTTATTTTAATACTTTCATGAAGATATCAACACTTTTCTAAGACTACAGGGAGCAACTGCTTGTGCATATTGATTGTTTGGTTATGGATATTTTAAAATTACATTTTCAAGTTGTCACATATTCCACCAAATTGTATATCTTTAACGGCAGTTAGTTTCTTTTCAAACCATACCTTGAAGATAATGAAACTTCATTCCTCATTTCAGAGAATGGGAAACAAACACAAACTTATTTGAGTTGTTAACAGCCTAAACTGAACACACTATTAAGTGTAAGTCTTCCTATTTATAGTTACCATACAGAGGCAAGTACATGAAAGTTTTTACTTCTGTCACATAAATCAGCTGTAAGCACGCAGGGACTAGAAGAGTAATGAGTAATTCCTCATTTCCCTTCTACACTGTCAGACACAGGTGGCCAGCATAAGGCAGACATGATCAGAGACCATGTTATGAGTATTTTTGTATTATAATGCTTTGTTGCAATATACCTCCCCGAACCTACCGTGGGCAATGCTTCATACGACAGCTATGCAAGACAGTTCCTTAAAAGAAAAATAAGCCAGTAATGTATGCATCCCACTGAGAGATTCCGTAATGTTGAGAAACGAAGCATATGTTTGTAAGCAGAAATACTCATACTTTAGCTTTACCAAAAAAAAAAAAAAAAAACCCAACCCAAAACAAAAACATGCATGGGGTGATGTATGGGGGTGTATAAACACACATGCCAACTCTCACATACATAGCTTTCCATCATGTTTTCTGTTAGATATTTTTTATTTTACAGACTTCCAAAGCTTGAGTTATTGTCTACCCGTTACTCTGCTCAGTCCTTCACATTGATGCAGTCTCTGGCTCCTCTCTATCTTCTTCTATTTCTGATATAAGAAAAGCAAATCTCATTTCTTTTCAGACATCCTTCTCCAGAAAACATCTATAGACACCTAACATTTTGGTCAATATGCTTAAAATCATACTATTTATAGAGCAGTTAAAGTGATAACCAAACTATGGCCATTTTCTGAAGTTAGTCTGCTGTGTCTACTAAACATAAATTTTATATGTTTGGTTAATATGTTTAAAAATTGTTTCAAAATTGTCCAAAACTTCTATTTCTGAAAAGCAGATAATTAAGAAGTGGTTTGTCCAATACATATCTAAGTATATTCAAATTTCTAATTAAGGATCTAACGGTTTTGGAATTATGATCTGCTATGTTGTTTGGCAATCTCTGATTTAAAAAAAAAGTCCTTCTGGAGTCTATTTATATGGAAAAAATCAGAACTGTCTTTGTTCTACTGCCAATTTTTTAGCAATATTAACATTCCTGATTTTGGACAGCATTTATTCTTTTCCTTTGACTTTTCCGTACACTCATTTGATTCTTCATCTAAGTTTTTGTTCTGTCTTTACACTTTCCCACCCTTCTCTAAAATAACTTCCTTCTTCAACAATTTGCTGTCAAACTAATATTCTCCTTCCAATCCTGCAATGTACTGAAAAATAATTAACATTTGTTCAGTTTTCATTTCCTATGGCTCTATTTGCATTAGTAAGGAGTAAAAATACTGCATAAAATTATTGACATTGTCAGCTAACAGAAGTGCCAGGCCAGGCCTTCAGCGAAGTCTATAGTTCTTGCTTTATGGGCTTTAATTACCTACCTTTTTTTTTTCTTTTTTTCTACTTATCTCTTCCTAGAAACTATCATGGGTTTTTTTCAGCTTTTCTGGTATCATATGGTGTTCGAATCTGATAAGAAATGAAGGATCATGATCATGATTCTATGATCATAATTGGCTTTTATAGTATCTCTGAAAATGACAAAATATAAAATAGAAAATATATGATGGATGAAAGGCAATATCTATATGTTTTTCCTCTGTCCAACAGTTTGCTTAGCAGAAAATTCTAAGAAATAGTTCAACCCCAAATTTTTGGTTGTATATTATCTGCCAAGCCTAATACCATGGATGATATGAATAGCAGGCTAATATATGTTTGGTTTTACTTTCTTATTCATCTTCCTTAATTTTACTCTAAAAAAATTTTACACTCTCAAGGAAAATGCATGCCCAACTTCATGTTGCTCTTCAGAAACTATTCTCTTTTAAATTAAGTCAATGAACTTACTTTCCGTAACAAAATCAGTTTATCTCTGAAATAAGAATATTGCACTGAAGAGCTCTTTATTTAATCCACTATCAGATCACACTAAGGGGGCAACTCATCCTCTTATCTCCTCATTCTTGTCACATGAATTCTGAAAGGCAGGCAATGCCTCTGAGATGTGACTGATGGAGGACAGCAACACTGCCCACTGCTTGTGTTGATTTTACTGGGAGCTTCATATTTCACTGATTTTTTTTTTTTTCAGAAATGTTAAGCTGAGTTAAATTTTGCGTAATTGTCAGAAGTTAGAGAACTTATATTAATTATTACAATTGTTCTTTATATTGTCAATATTGCTTTTCTGTAACATATAGTTGGTCTCTATTGAAATTCACGTGTATTTATTTCTAAGAAATATTTCATGTTTGGAAATTACATAGACCTGTCAAATAAATATAAACTTTGAGGACACACAAAAAAAAAAAAGTAATTTTTCTCCATCAGTCTCCATTACTGGTTTTAAGGAGGTGCTGTTTTGAATTAATTGTGTACTCTATTGAGGGAATGAAATAGCTATTACTCCTCATTAATTCTTAATTCTTCCTACTAGAAACTCTTTTTCAGAAAAAAAAAAGATTAGCACTATATATATATAATTAAAATAATTATATATAATTTAACACAATAAAGATAGCTTTTTATGGTAATACACATTAAGGTAAGGCTATCAATAATGAATGGGTGTTGGATATATAAGATAGATCATTAAAAATAAGTAATAGCAGCAAGCAATTACAAACCAATTCAACTAAAAGGAAGCATCAAAAAAAATATTAAAGCAGAAAAAAAACCCTGAAAACATAAGCCATCCTTTATATATTCTATTAAAGCATGGAAATTTCATATATCAGCATTGAGAAAAGAGCACAAGAAGAATGAAGTGATTGTTTGGGTTTTTTTAATTCTAAACAGGCAGATATATTCCTGTGTAATCTACCTGTAAACTCTCAGTGAGAGAAAAAAACCCAAACACAAAGTCCTCTAAGAAATGCACTTCTACAAAACAGGAATTCTGAAAAAAAAGCTTTTAAAGATTTTTTTCTTTCTTCATTCTTCTCTTTTTTAAGAAAAAATAAGCCTCCACTTCTGCTTCCTCACTTGTAATCCAAGTTAATCTTGCCAGCGGTGCTCTAAGGCATGCTACTTCTTTATTTTCTATCTAAACAAGAAATATTTCAGTAGTAAGATGTTTTTTACTTCTAGGTAACTAATCTATTCCTGTGAGCTATCGTTATGTTTATGCCTAAAAAATGCCACCGGCCGAGAAGCTGAAGCCAGCTGTTACCTTCTGACCTACCAGCAGCATTGCTTTCTCCCTAATTCTGACTGGTTTTGCCTGCTTTGGAAACAAGTATCTCAAAAATTTATTTTGGTCTTGTTACACAGAATGCCTTTGAAAAAATATCAAAGTAGCATATACAGTGAGTCCTTTATAAAGGAAGGAGAGGAGTATGTGTCTGGAGCTTCACTTGAGTTATCTTCTGAAGTTTTGCCACTTTTCCGGTCCTGTATATATGTTTCCCTAAGTGATATCATATTAGGCTGATCTATGAGATGATGCAAAAAAAAAATGACATGGGAAAAAAATCAAAATTATTTCTATTAGGCGATTTCTTACTTTCCTTTTTTTGCTATGCATAAGGGAAATTATAAATGCCACAGTTTTTGCATATAAATTACAAGAAGAGATTATATAGGATAGGGTAATAAATTACCTGTTGGTAATAAGAAGCCAGGTACGTACTATGATACACATCACCTTCTCAGTATGCCTTGACGTCCTCCCAAAAGAAACCACAAACACTGACCACTTTTGCAGTCTTTCTGGTAAAATGAAAATGGATAACTGCTATTATTTCATAAGGTTTTTCTTTTTGCTCTCTACTTTTGTGACTATATTTTTCTGCACTTGTAAAATTGCATTAGATCCTGTTCTAATGCATCATACCGCCATATGATAAGATAGTCTGACACATTCCAAGGCAGCAAGCACAGTCGGAATAAAAACTTATTCTGTGGCTTCTTAGTGTAAATAATAGAGAATCTGAAGCTGCCTGCTGTGGTACATAATCAAACTTCTGTTGCAATAGCTATAAGTCTTCTGATGTATTTCTGGAAGATGTATAGAGCACGCCTGTGTTCTTACTTAATCCTTTTTCTCTAGGTCTAATCCATCTTTTAGTGGAACTGACAAAAATGTTCCTACAGTATTGGAAGATGTATCTGGCCTTTGTGACCCTTTTCCTAGGTTTGAGGGTTTTGGGAAAGAAAAACACTGTAGAGCAATAGTTCTCTTACATCTTCTCAGTAAATTGTATGGCTTAACGTCCAGCTTGTCCAAAGCAGTGGAAATGGTCATTCAAGTCAGGCTGCTAAGAGAGAAGTGATGCTCTCATTAGCCCTCACCGGCAGAAAGAAATTCCAGACAGGGGGAGAATGAAGAAAAAGAAAGTGACAGAGAGGTCAGAGGTCTTACAGACAAATTTGAAGATCACTAGCAGCAGGGTTTTAGAACTCCCTCTCTTTAAAAGAACTTTTAGATAATTGACTTCTGTTCTGCTATTTTGCTCTATGTTAGAGAAGAGATGAAGTACCCTTAAAAAAAGAAATGGGAGGAAATGTACAGCTGATTATTTAGATTTTTTAGAAGAGACAAAGGAAAGTGTCGATCTGCTTCCTCACACAGAGCAAGGATGCAGCTTCTTTGGCAGTCATAAACAAATACGTACAAAGTGGGAACAACCAGCCAGTAATCTGTAAAAACACATCCAGAGGAATTCAAGATGAATGGGATTCAGCAATGTACTGGTGTTGTGGGAAAAGAAATCTACATGCTGAGATATCTGGGCAGGAGTTCCGCTTGTGCAAGAAGTGATGTAATTCCCTGCCATATGCCAGAGTGTACCAGCAGGATCCTGCCAATCTGACCTTGCCTTGCTGAATTTGACTTCCTAGATTCATCTCAGCCCTAATTTGTCACTGCTGGCTGTCCGGTCATCACTGGGCCATGGCAGACCCTGGTTACCAGCATCGGAGCTGCTCAGCTCTTCTCATTTGGGTTCTGTATTGCTTGTCATAGAATCATAGAAGGGGTAGAGTTGGAAGTGACCTTAAATGTCATCAAGTTCCAACCCCCCTGCCCTGGGCAGGGACACCTCCCACCAGACCAGGTTGCTCAAAGCCCCATCCAGCCT
>JAOXNO010000024.1:92230204-92243040 GCA_028565335.1 Limnodromus scolopaceus
CAGGGATGGGGCATCCACAACTTCCCTGGGCAACCTGTTCCAGTGTCTCACCACCCTCACAGTAAAGAATTTCTTCCATTATCTAATCTAAATCTCCCCTCCTTCAATTTAAAACCATTACCCCTTGTCCTATTGCTACACTCCCTGATAAAGAGTCACTCCCCATCTCTCCTGTAGGCCCCCTTCATATATTGGAAGGTCATTAAGGTTGTGCCCTGCCTGCTTTGCTGTCATAATCCCTCTATGAATAATAAAAGTTGATTAAAATTGTTAAACTAAACCTAGCTGAACACCATATTTTAAAATATGGTGTTAAGATGTAGACCTGCCATACAGAGTCACCACATGACATGACTGGAATGTGTGTGTTGCCAACCATTACCCACCTCCCAAAGCCTGTTAATATTTATTGCTGTAAAGGATTTTTGCCTCTTTATGGAGCTGTAGGTATTCCAATTTCCGTCATGAAACACAGGAAGAAGTTATTATTACCCATTGCTAGAGTTCGTTGGTGAATGAAGATTATCATCAGAAAAGCAATGGTCTTTAATAAGTAGTGACCAAACTGTTAGAGAACAGCTTGTTACTGTTCGAGAAATCGGTTTAATCCAAAAACTTCTTAATTCGTAAACCTGCCAGGAAATTTCCATTCAGGTGCACAGAGTTTATACCAGCCAGTAATTTCAGTCTGATTCCACAACGGACTGGATTCATGAAATGGAAATACCAATAGCCTTTAACTCTCCTGTGTGGGAGCGCAACTGAAGCCCGGGCAGGTAAAAACAAGGGGTTGAGCAGCCCTTGCAAATATATCAGTGAATGGAAATTGCTGTGCCTGTGCCAAGAATTTCTGCCCTAGCACAGAGGTGAGCAGGACAATGTGGACAGCAGTAATTGCTTAGTGAAAGCCTAGAAGAGGGTCAGACAGGCACGCGGGTTCAGGCAGATATATGGCATGCATCTCGCTCTGCAAGCTCTCTCCGTGATGTTTGTCCTCTGGGAACTATAAGACTCAGCACTGATTTAGGCAGACCAAGCTACATTTGGTCCCAGCCTTCGAACAAACCCTTCCTGGAGAAAAGATGTTTTCTGTAGCCTGGATGAAATCTCCTTTTGTTGCCTGTAACAGGTACACTAGCATGCCGTCACTGTCACATCAGTCTTCACAGTAAACAACCTAATATGAATGAGGCGAACTTCTGTGGTGTCAAGGATATTTTAAAATGTACATGTATTTGTTGATGCCAAAGCGAGTGAGCGGTGAGCAGAAGGTGGGCTGACTAAATTAAGCTTAAATGATGTACACAAGCGCTTGCTGAAAAAATATTTTTTTCAGTCTTCCCGGCAGAAAATCGTAATGTAAAATTCAAAGCCAGTTGCAATGCTGACTTTTCAGCTGCCATTAGAGCTTTTTTGAGGAATATCCATTGAGATGTCATTTAATCAGAAAATGCTGACTTGGTGGGATAAAAACTGGCTTACAGCCTAAATTTATTTTTTTCACTTACTACTTAGTTGAGAGAACTTTGCAAAAGATTTCAAACTGTTGAAACACTTCAAACTGAAGTGACAGAAAATTGCAAATTTGTTGAAATTAATTTGCCGTAGAATATTTATCTATTTACTTCAGGAATGGAATATGTAGGTAAGAAACTGAAGTACAAATACCCTAAATACTCATAATAGCACGTTCTTACAATATGTTTTACCTTTCTTTCAGATTATGTGTACACAAACAGAAATTGTGACTCGTCACTGAGCTACTCTGGGAAATAAAATAGCAACTCAATTTCCCACAGGAACAGAATACCATTTTTCAGATTGTGGCCACTGTGGATCAGGAATTCTGCCTGTGAAAATGAGTAGTCTTCAGAGAACACAAAAGCTTTCCTAAAGTCACATGTTTATCATTTCTCAGTGTCTTTAATTTTAGAACATGAAGTTTGAAAAACTTTAGGAGCGTCATTCTGTTATTCTAATCTAATTGCTGAATTTCAAATTCTCTTTACTGAGAATTTGTGGGTTTTGATCTCTGAGTTCCAGGAACCCTATATGCAAGAAGGATACAACAGAGAAAATTGCATCTTCCACTGTGTCTTTTATAGTTGTGACTGGTTACTTCAATACAACAATCACATGTACTTATTAGAGCAGATCATCACAATAAAACACTTTCCTGTTGCATTGTCTGAGGCAATAGCAGGTTTTTTTTCCCCATCTTTCATCCAAAGGTGACAATTTTTCCTCTTTATTACCCTTTTTCTACTTTGTTCAACTACGCTATTACTAGTTTCATATTTTTTTTACAATTTTTACATTTAAATTTTTGAAATAAGTACAATTTTTATATTTCAAATTCTAGAGCACCCAAGCAAAAGTAGGATTTCATTATGGTAGGTGTTGAATGACAAAACAGTAGCAATCACTCTATCTCAAAAACCAAACTAATAAAATGGCTTATATGTTATTATTATCACAGCCAGTGCAAATGAGGAGAAATTAGCAACCTGTTAGTATGTAATAATCTTAATGACAGTGAAAATATTGCCTGGGTTTTAAATGAATTTATTAAATTCTGACATTTGCTTCTTTCAGCCTGTTTAAGTTTTTTTCCAGCTGTAATTTTAACAGGAACCATATAACTTTTTGCCCAGAAGTATTATTTGTTCAACAAAAGTGAATGAGTGCACATCAAATCCTGCTGGCCCTGACAATAACCCTTAATTCAAGGTTCCAGTTAATAGGTTCAGATGTACCTGCCATCCAGAATATGAGGAACCATGAAGTGAAATTGCCATAAATCACTGTGTGGCTGGACTATGTCAGAATGGATCACAATGCAATGATCTCCCTGGAGAGTTAAGTGTCACAAACTGACTAGTAAAAAGCACTTTTGTCATGAGGCATTTGGGTTTGTCAGAAAGAAATGTCTGAAGAATGTAAATGTGGCATTTCTGAAAAAAAAAAGATATTTTAAATACTCTGCTTCTAAATTTCCACTATGTAAATTCATAAAGTATCTTTTGAGTGTCTGTAGCAGAAAAATAAACCAAAATTTACTCATTTCTTTTTATAGGAAATAGTATATTCTTAAGTACTGCGGCTGAATCTGTTTTCATGAGAAATGTTATGCAAAACCAGATGTTTAATACTGAAATTGGGCCCTGAAACCGCCACACTTTATTCAAAACACAGAAATAAAAGCATGCATGTGTTTAGTTTGTCAAACAAAAAAATCATGTTGGCTTTTCTATATTCAGTTTCTCCACTTGGATGGCAGTTGCATAATCACATATAGTAGTTATACATATATCTGTGTATAACTGTTCCCATCATTGATTAATGTTTCCATTTTACTTCTTTATCATATTTTTTTTATATTAGTTTTATATAGTACTTCAGTAAGCAGATGTTAACAGCTAATTTACAAAGGCAAAAATGAGAGGTGCTTAAATTTTTAACGGCAATCAACAGGGAGGAAAACTTTAGCTGTGTGAGAACGTTGCACAGCTGGTGTTTGGGAGGGAAGAGAGACGTAGCTTGAAGACACCTTTCTGCATCTACTGGTTTAGAAGTGACTGCATGTGTAGGGCTGTTTTAATATGCATTGTCTTGTATTTAGGCCTTAAAGGCTTGTTATACAAGCCAGGGTTTCTAAAGCACAGTATGTTTCACCAATTTACCCTGATGGTCAGAAGCTGCTGTCTTACCTCATCTAACCAGCTGTTCAAAAAGTAAAACGTCTTCCAGATCAGGAGCTCTTCAGTTGTGCCTTAAAGACTTGGTTTCCATTTCCTTTGATTTGAAGACTATGCTAAACGAGGGCCAAGCAGGACTGAACTTTTAAAATTTGGCAATAATTTATTACTCTAGATCTTCACTTAATAAGTGCTATAATGACAGGGTTATGTTTGGTTTTTAAAGCGATCAGAGTATACTGTAGGAATACAGATTTGTTTGAACATCTTTGACCAAAGATTCTTCCTTTTTCTCCTTGTTATGTAAAACATTGATGAACAGAAGGTCAGATCTGGGGCAACTCGATGGCACACTAGAATCTGTTCTGGCAATACCTGTGCTACTGAAACACGGTATTCCTTTATAAATCTTTTTAAAAATGAAATGTGAAGTTCAGATCTTCAGCCAGACTTCGTATCCAAGTCTGTAAGACATTCAAATTAATTATATTTAGCTCACTGAACCAAATCTCTGATTTAAGTCTTTAGTGGCCTTTCATGCCATAATTGTTAAATTATAATAAATTGGTCCAGTCTCTTTTGATCTTTGTTGAAACATTATTTTTGCAAGAATCTAAAAAAAATCTTTAGAAACTTTTTAAGTGCTTGGTTAATAGGAGAACAGAAAACTATTCTTCTTATACTTTAACTCACTGATTTTTTATGAAAAAATTTAGAACTAAAATGTCTAAAGTTTGAACCCTAGCATTTCTATTCAGCACTTGGATCCTAGCTCCACGCACAATGGTTGATTTTTTAATTGCTTTGTACCAATTAATTAAAAAATCTTTTTTGGATTTGAAAACAACTGCTTTTCAGTGAACAAAGAATATTTATTTGCAACTATTTATTGTTTCTGTTCTAAAATAAAGGTAGTGTCATCAATGAATCATGTGATTTTCTTGCTGGATGATGGCTTCAGAAACTATAACATTATGGCCAATATATCCTAAGTGTAAAATGTGGATTCATGTTTTAGCTTTAAATTTCTTTCTCAAATTTTGTGCATATGTAACCCTCAAGAGGAAAAACAGGTGCTCAGTGTTTCACAAGATAAGGTTTCTTATTAACTATAAGTTAACTGGTTCAAAAAATCAATACCAATAAGCTGCCAAACCTGTCAGATCTTGTAATATCTGCTTTATAATACAATGTATTGGGACAATTTTCTTTCTTGGCTTGGAAACTTAGGGTGTTCCCTTAGTGTGTAAAGACCACACTAAAAATGAGCAGGCTTTCACCAACAGTGTGCTTACAATAAAAATAGGAATATCTGCATTAAATGACTTGAAGACATTGACATTCTATCAGATGCTCTTGAAGATCTATTATATCCTGAATGGTTTTTATTATTATTGCAAGTATGGCTTTATCATACAGTTCTTTTATTCCATTTAAAATTGCTGTGTATATGAAATTGAAACTTTCAAAGAAATCAGAATATTTTACTGTATCCTAAATAAAATTTTGAACTATAAGTAAAGAACACAAAAGTATTTCACAAAATTGGTCTCTCATTTGTCTATTTTCTCAGACTAAATGGGATAATAATTATATCTTCTGTTACTCTATTTTTCATCAGGTTTTACCGGTCAATTTTGTGAAGCAGATGTTGCTGCCTGCCTGTCACAACCGTGTGGAGCCTCCAGCATCTGTAAAGACATAGCGGGTGGCTATCTTTGTTTCTGTGCACCTGGTTTTATAGGTGGGTCCAAACAAGCGTTGTTTAACGTGTTTAAGTCAGTCCTAAACCACAGAAAAGAAGCTCACGCAAAAGTAGCAATAGATATAACTTAGCAGTGTGCCTCTGATTGAAGCAGAAGCAACTTTTGTTTCCTGGCACAAAAAAGGACTTGGCTGTATAAGAGTATTCAGCTGTAAAAAATACTGACTACAAGGGAGTATTTCCACTCCAGTAACTCTTGCTTTATACTATTTTAGACAGGATGTCTTGCCATATGCAAGTTGGCCTCAATTTATCTGCTCTGTGCTTCCTGTAATAATAAGGCTCCAGTAACAAGGGCCTCAACTGCCAAAAATATATCCAAGACCCTGGGCAGGTTTAACTACTCATGCTTGAACCTCCCCTGCAGGTCATTGTCATTAGTACAGAGTCTGATAAGATTAAAATTATTTTGGTTATGTCAACATACTGTCATGGTAATTCCAGATTACAGGTAAAAAAAAATAATAATCAAACAAAACCAAACCAAAAACCTTTCTAGATATAGATTCAGAACTTTTTATCTTTTGGATCACCTGTATGATGAAATAATCGAGCACAGCTGGAATTCCTCGAGTAGCGGGTCAGCTCTGCAGCCCAGATCCATCCTGTCTAACTGCAGGGGCTACAACGGGGCTCCGAAAGCAGGAATAGGATGACTCTAGAGTCTGTCTCAATAGTCAAGGAGCACACAGGAAATCAGAAGAATCCAGATCTTGAGTAGACCCCATATCTCTTAAATTGTTGCCTAATGTAGGCATCCACTTAGATGAGATAATCTGTAATTTAATAGCTGTAGTATTTTTATCTGTAATATATTGAAATGCTGAATCTTTTTTCTATGGTTGGTTTATTCTATTATTATTATTATTATTATTATTATCAAAATATAAAGTATTTTTTTTTAATCTTACTTTTATAATTCTTGGCGAGGTCTTATTTTATTGAAATGTTTGTTTAAATTCTTGTACTCAATTTTACGAAATACCAGATTAGTGTTTTTAGTTTATACAATTTTCTGTGGCCAAACAATGCCCTCAAAACCCTTCTGAAACAATAAGAAAATTTTTACCTACCTTTTAGGCATAAGTAATAATAAATTTGCGGCCATTATCATCTGTTTGGATAATTCATATGCAAAATACAAATAAATACTTTCTGAGCCTTGTTCTGCCTCAAAGGCCAGAAAAAATATTAGGTACATCATTCTCAACTAGAAATCAGCATCTATAATTTTTTGCTCCACGTTTTTAAAAACATATGGCAATATCTGCTGATTATTAGTTTCCAAAAAGAATTCTTAAAATATTTGTCCATAATGGAAATCTTTCCCAATATTTCCATCAAGATTTTCATAGCAAATCCAGAAATTAATAAATGAATGAAAAAGAATATTAGAGAAAAAGACTGTGATATTATAATATTTGGCCTTTGAAACAATACTTACACTTTTGTGATGCTTCAGGAAAACTCAAGACTTTACCGCCCTTAAAATATGAAAGGACGTAAAATTTTCGACTACATCTATAAATTAATCTATAAAATCCACATCAGATCTTTGTTAAGCATCATATGGTACATATGCATTTCACTTTTGCCTTTAATCAACAAGAAATTAATTCCCCAAAGACAATTCATGGCTCAGTGTTAAAAGTTCTAAAAGTGTACCTATCCTCAGCTACTTCACTTTTGTTGCTGCTTGCACTGGCGTCACACCAGCGGCGTGTTCCTAACAAAGTGAATCCTACGCTTGTTTCCAGGTAATAACTGTGAGATTGAGGTGGATGAGTGTCTTAGTGACCCTTGTCACAACGGAGCTACTTGTCTTGATCGTCTGGATGCCTTCAGTTGCATCTGTCAGGATGGATTTCAAGGTATTGAAAGAATCCGTAGACTTGTAAATCTATGTAAATCTTTGTAAATCTGCTTTGAGTGGTACACCAGTTGTTCAACATATCAGGTAAGTTGCATGTACACTTATTTTAGTGTCCTCTGAACTTATAAACATGTAAGTTCAGCGGAAGCGCATCTTGACTAAACTTACCTACTTTGTTTTCATGACAGCGTGGAACTAGGTGTTTTCTGCTGGGTAGTGGCTTAGCTGTTGAAAATGGATCAGTGGGGTTCAGTGAAATTTTGCAAATAACATACACTATTTTCTGTAAGCTTTTTAAACTGTTGGCAGAGTTAATATAGTAGAATCAGAGAAAAAACTTGTGTGCGAAAAGTTTTGTTCTTGACATATTTGTACAATTTATATGTAATCACTTTGATAAGTGGATGCATTAATATCTGCAGCTATTCTTTGCTTTCAGTTCGGGTTAGGAATATAAAGTGCTTTCATTTTCTTTTTAGTGCATCATTTTTTAAACATCATGGATTTTTCATCTTTGAAATACGAAGCAGTCTATAATTCAAATATCACAGAGCAAAACATCTACTGCTAATTCTACTGCTTTCTACCATTCTCGCTTGCATTTTTATTTATTAAAATTCTTTTAACTTCCCAAACCTCACAATTGATGTAATCTTTCATTTTTTCTACAAATGATATAAAATTAAGTTCACTCAGAAATATTAGCAACAGAATATTTTTATTCTTTAAGTAGCTACTTGGTTACATTAGCTACAGTCTAGACTTGAATAAATTGTGTTCTTGTCTACATCAGAATTGTTTTTCCATTTTCTGGGAGTACATCTGTTCCCTTCTCATGAACACAAGGAATATTTCCTCTCATGTCATTGCAATGCAATCTGTTATATTTAATGTAATTTGCTTTCTATTTTTCTATATTCATGTAATAAGAAAATTGTCTGCTTTAAGCCTTAGGAATCTATTCAATGACTGTACTTTTAATCTTTTGGGGGAATTAGCGAATAGCTTAAACATTAAAAATATCAACCAACTGTCATAGATGCCAAATTTGAATATAAAAAGGGTGTCAAATAGATTCCAGTATGTGAGCTATACTCAGTTAAAATAAATGTTGGTGTTTAACTATGTGTGCTGTGCAGTAACTCCTCTCCCCTTTGCCTGGATGTATATTTATAGGCACAACCTGTGAAGCAAATATAAATGAATGTCACTCTTCTCCATGTCTTCACAACGCATCCTGTGCAGACCTTGTTGGTGGCTATGAATGCATCTGTCTATCTGGCTTTACTGGTGAGTTGTGTTCACAGCAAACCTTGTTTTCCACAGCGAGGTAGTCCACAAAGCATCCATTAAGACATCATTGGCTAATTTGCTTGTGTTTCCTTCTCATTTCTCTTTATCTGCCCTGCTCTAATGTTTCATTTGCATTCCAACAAACTGGAACACTGACTCCATCTGTAAACTAAATAGCACAAGATAAATTAGTCTGCATTTAAAAAGGCCTTCAAAGATTCCACACAGAGGGAAGATAAGTTACCATTTAGCAACTCAGAAATAGGTCGTCATGTATTTGTGGTGATAAGAATTAAATGGATGCTGACATTAGTATGTGTGGCTCTTTCTTTGGCTGATTTACGCTACTTTCTCCTCACACGTTGCTCGAGATTCTTGCAGTGCAAAGGAATTAGAAATTGGCACCTGATTGTCTTACTAAATGTTCAAATCTTTCCTCTTTTCAAAGGTGCAAGATGTGAAACAGATATAGATGAGTGTGCTTCATTTCCCTGCAAGAATGGAGCCACCTGCATTGACCAACCTGGTAATTACTTCTGCCAATGTGTGGCTCCGTTTAAAGGTAATGAACACCAAGGGAGAGGGGAAAGCAAACATAATTAACTTTAGAAAGCATTTCTGTCAATTGTCTGAACTCATTTCACTCTTCCTACAGCATTATTAGTCCTTCATTTTTTCAAGCAAAGCTTTTAAAGTGACCGGCAAATTATGCCTTAGGCTGCAAGTAATGTGAAGTAAACTTTGTTTATACATCTATTAGGAGCGTTTCTTTGTTAATCAAAATGGAGACTTTAAAATCAGTTCGTTAACAGAATAAGATTATTTACAAAGCGAGAGGCATATGGCCATTAAGCTTCTATTACAAAGACCAGTGGCTTTTCTGGACATTTTGCTCTCTAATTTCATTGCTCATGGCATTGACTAATTTATTTTTTCATTCTCAGAAAATAACTTATAGTTATCCTGGAATCCATAAATTGTGTGTGTTTATTTCTGCTGATGCTCTTAAAGGGAATACATTTAAAACACAAGCTTTTCTGTCACCTTTTACATAGAAATTTTGGGAGTTTAATTTTAAACACTCACTGCTAAAATAATTTAAAATAACAAATTGCGTGGTGTTCTTGAACAAATCTAGTTCAAGTGATAATCTCAATTAAAGGCGCTTGTTGATTTATAAATTAAATAAAAACACATTTTTCCTCCTGCAGTTCAATATAATGATACATACTTAGGATTCCAGAATAACCATTAAACGGCAATTTTCTTGGTATGATGAGCCAGCAGGGCTTTTCCCCTTAAGGGAAGATGGTTGCATTAAATTCATCGTTCATGAGAAAAGAGTGAGCTTCAATGTTTGTTCTTATTATTTTAGTTAATGGTCAAAATTTAGTTTGTCACTTTTATTAGTTTTAATTTATGTTCTGCTGAATAAAATCTAGTATAAAACCAAGTAAATGGGTACTGCAGTACCAGAATTGCCTCTGCTCAGAAAGATGTGAAATCAATTTCAATACATGGTTAGAAATACTGGTCTCTTAAGTACTTGTTTCACAAGCAGCCAAATTTTCAGAATACTTTAGTATTCATTTAGATACTTAAGTAAGTAATTAAAATTTCAGAAAGACAACACTTCTGTAGTCATCCTTCAAGAAGTTAGCAGTGTCTAATACTCTCAATGGTAAAGCTAAACACTGCTGGCAAGATTCATAAATGGTAACTGAGATCCTTTGAAAACATCATATTCTTGGTACAGGATGTCTAGAATCTATGGGATTCTTGTTGAAATAAAAGATTTTTTGAGACTTTACTTTACAATTCTACTCGGCATCTTTCAACATCAAATTCTTATGATGTTACCTAGATTGATGATGGTATAACTAAAAGCAGAATTTATTTCACATGAAGACCCTACCTCAGTCTCGCGCCATCTGTTTATTTAGCATTAGACTGCTGTAAATGTAGTCTTTAACAGATTCACAGTAAGCCAACATAATGGGTAATTAAAATATGTTTTCTAATTTTGTGGAAATATTCACGTTATTGTAATGAATCCATTTGTGCGCACCAATTGCAGATTACAGAATTGCTTTATTAAGAAATTAAATACATCATATTATTGGTAGAACTTACATGAGAATATCTCTTTTATTTTTGGAATATTTTCAAGTTTTCTTTCTTCTTCTGTTAGTGGAACAGCATAAATGCTATATTATGAATGCTGTCGTTTACTTGGAAAGCAATCTGAAGTTCTATTTCCGTAACACATTGTAATGGTTTGATTGTCCCGTCACAAAATCTGACTTGAAGGGTATGCACCACTATTAGGAACATATAATCTACCAGTTGATCAGGACGCATACAGCAAACCTCTACTAAACAGAATGTAGAATTAAGGAACTCAGAGCATGATTTAGGCATTCAGGTGCATTCATACAAAAGGTTGCCTGTCAGATTAAACTAGAAATGGATTCTATCTATAGAAACTGCTTTGCATATATTTACCTTTCTTTCTTCCTTATTTCCTTGACTATTCTAATTTGTTTATTTTGACAAGAAGACTATGCAAGACTATGACCAGAAACTTTTGATTTTTCCATTTTCCCTTTTCTTCTTCTTTATTTCCTGTTCTTTTTAAAAAGGAAACAGAAAAATCTTCACATTTTTACTTTCTTTCCATGTCACTTCAAGTACAGCTACTTCTCATTTTTATGTGCTGCAAATTTTTTTTATATCCCGAATACGTACTTCTATATTTTAACAAACTTTTACATTATAGTAAAAGTCCTATATGAATATGAAGGATTTTTTTTAAAGCATTATTGTATACTCATAGCTTCTTATATTTTTCTTGTGTGTGGGTTTTTTTTAAAGCACGGATTTTTCTACTTCAACGAAATTCATTCCCATGGCTTCAGTAGAGTACTGGAAGACATCCAAAGCTTTTAAGAACAATGATGCTTGGGCAGTGGTATATATCTGGATTTTTCTTCGAATGTCCAACAGTCCAGGCTGTGCAAGTTAATTCTACAAGCCTGATCTGTGAATGATGGTTTAGTTTTCCTGTGGGCACAAACCTTTCCAGAAAATCTGATTCCCATGGTAAAGTCAATGCATGGAGAGCTCTGGAGAAGTACGTCTTCTGAGGCTGTTGCTGTAACCCTAACAGTGACAAAACTAATGCATTCCTCTTCATCGATGTTCCCTTGCCAGAGGATTCCCCCACAGCTAGTGTAGAGCACTGGTCTTTAGATATATTCATTTCATTGGAATTTTCATTGGAATTCTTGCCACTGAAATTGCTACCTTTGACTTTTCCCAAATGTTCACCTGAACACCTGGTCCTATGGAGGAGAAAAACTGAATTTCTATTTTCCAAAATCATAGAGCTTTACCTGTTGGTCCAGATAAGGTATGAAATAATGAACTCCAAAGTCCAGATACTTTTATATCACAACTCTCTTGACCTTGGTTTGGAAGAACCTCAAGCTTTGATAAAAGAAAAAAAAAATTATCAATACCAGATTATGTTATTACCGAAGGGATTCCTGTGTAAACCCACACAGAAATCTTAGTGATTTCTTAGGCTCGTACTGAGCCTCACTAAGCAGGCCAAATGGAAAAAAAATAATAGCATCTAGATCTATATAATATGGTTTTGCCATTTATAATAGTTATCTGTGCCACCAATACTGTATGTGCTTGTATGCTCTAACTACCCTAATACGACAGTTCCCTTTTTAAAATCCAGTTCTCTATTTCTGTCTGCTTTCACTAATGCTCTGTCACTGACTTGCATAGTACAAATTACCATTCCATCTCACACTTAGATGTTGAAATGCTATTCCCCGTGCTGCCACTTACACATGCTGCAGTATAATCTTGTTTTCATACAATATTTAACCCAAGTGCCTACCCAGTATAGCTGCTTCTGCTTGGTCCTAACGTATTAGTCCCTGCAAATATGCTACTATTTTAGAAATGTCTCCCTCTTCCACCCATTTTCTATCCTGTACGAGGTACAACACTGAGAGTCACGAGTAAAGGGTGGGTGTCAAGAGGATGGGGCTGGTCTTTTTTCAGTGGTGCCCAGGGACAGGACAAGAGGATTTGGGCACAAACTTGAATATAAGAAGTTCCACCTAAACATGAGGAGGAACTTCTTCACTTTGGGGGTGGCAGAGCCCTGGAAGAGGCTGCCCAGAGA
>JAOXNO010000024.1:92275398-92286229 GCA_028565335.1 Limnodromus scolopaceus
CTTTATAAAGGGCAATGTAACTGCTACGTAGAGTGTGTGTAGAAGGGACTCCTGAAAAATGCAACGTGAAGAATCCAGAGGCTCTGTCAACTATTTTATGTCTATTAATATTAATAGGGCTGATCCTTGTGCTATATCTTTTAGTTTGGAGAATGGCATCAGGTTCTCTTAGAGCACGTGTGTATGGCTCTGAAACCCTGTTGTTCTGGTCTAGAGTAATATTTGATTACGTTCAACAGAGCGCCTTCAAGTCTACATATTTATGGGACTAGATTGAGTATAATTTGTTTATTACAGAGTCATCTCTTCTTCCTGGATTCTTAGCTGTTTAGGTGGTTGTTTTTATGCCAGCCTTAGAGCAGGGCCCGAGTACCTGTGTCTGGCACTTCAAAACCTTACCTCTGTCTATTAGATGTGATAGAGGCGGCACATTAATTTGTAATGGGCTTTATTATATTGGCACGCTGCATGAATTCAAAGCAGGGATGAGTGAAAGTTCAAAAGAGCGAACCTGACATCAAATAATTCTTTAAATAATGTATGGTTGCTTCTAAGCGTCGTTGGGTTGAAGTCTTTTTGGAACGGGCCTCTTCTTTAACTTTCCCTCATGAGCCTGAGGTTGGCAAAAACTGCCATTTGTGCTATTTAAAGCGTACTGATAGGAGATAATGGTTGTATGCTTAAGATCTAAATTTGACTCGGCTGTTGTGTTAAGGAACCAGATAGCTTTGTTTTATGGAAAACAGTAGTTGTTCTGCTGCTCTTTCTTACTTTGTTAAAAATGCTACCCGCAGGTTTGAAATTCGGAAGCAAAGTGTTACTTCTGTCTGTCGGTACCTAGACTATTCCTTTGGAATATCATTGTGAACTCCCATAGCACTCCCGTTACCTGAGGTCTAAGGGCAAACTGAAAGCTCTGTACAAGCTTTTTCTGTGGGTCAAGTTCCTGTCAGAACTGCTGCTTGACAGAAATGTGTTCCTGACCTTTCATTATTCATTGAACAATTGAGCTAAACATCAAACCAGATACACGGATCAAAGGCTGATACTCAAATGTCTGTCACTAGCTGGACTAGTTATTTGGTTTATTTTGCACAAACAACTTAAGGCTGTTGTTTTTCATTAGTTTTCCTGGGTTGTTCAGTAGCTGTCACGTTGAAAGTGATTTCTTTGACACATTTCCTAGGAAGCTTTCTGGGAGAGGAAGGAAAGAAGGGTATAAATACAATAAATGGCAGAGGTCAAGAAATAAAGACAGAAATAACCTATCACCAATTTATTAATTATGAAAGAGATCTTGAACTGATTTTGCCATGTTCTCATAAAATTACTTCTAGTCTGGTTAGGTTAGGCTCATGCTTAGAATTACATTTCTGAAACAGTAAAAAAAAAAATCAAAACTTACTTTTTTCCCCAGAAATCCCTCAGCTTTCCTAAGAAGAATCTTCCCCAATTTGCAGCAACAATTTTTAAAAACTTGGACTGTCACAGTTGTGTATTTTAATGATTGTTCTTAAATACTTCTTATGGTCTTGAAATGTTCATGTTTCTTGTAGTGTCTCATAGAATAACATTTTAAAATAACTAGAAAAATATAAGATCACAGAGGCGTGGATTTGTTATTGAGTGTTTTTCCTTATTTTGCAAACTTAACACGTAATGTTAAATATTGGCCGTTCGCAAGTAGAAAAGCTGTGTCAATATGAGTAAAAGTCGTGTTGCATATTTGTATGCCTCAGCATCCTATGGACGAATCTCCACAGAGAAAACTAACCCCAACAGGATTTCCTTTGGACTGTGAGAACTGTCATATCTAAGCAGTGATAGATAGTTGATGGAACTCGAACGGCACAGGCCAGCATTTATTTGCAATGGGAAGATGGAATCTGAAATAATTTGAAGAGAAGTCTTTTGCCAGCATTAGTCTTCAGTGATTTAATTTCAAGGGAAGTAGACTTTCAGCAAAGTACTGTATTTTTAAAATGTGTCACTTCAAAATGATCAATATTAAAAGCAGTGATGATTACGAATGTATTACCACAGCTACCATTTTATGAAGCGAGAGTGTATAAAGACATGGAGTGCAAATAACTAGTATTCCCATTTAAGATCATTTTCCTTGTGGTCACAAATTACCGTACAGTGCAGTTACAGTTGTAAATATGCAGCATGTCTAGATACCAGACATAGTTTAAGGTGGAGCCTGCATTGACTGAAAATGTAAACTTGTCTTTACTGCTGATATGCAATTGAAAGAAGATAAAACAATGTTTTGCACATATTTATTAAATACATTTAAGATGCACAGATTTAGAAACATTACAATGTAAGACAAAACTTACTACAGCTCGTCAAACTTTGCCTGTACTAGCTGTTTTAAAAATGCTCCTTCTTGCTAATTTAACTAATTCATTATTTAAGAAGTTGGGGAGATAAGCAAATTAAAAATGTTCTTTGTTTCTCCTGTAAGACTTGCTTAGAATTTGAATAAAGGAAATTCTGTTTTATCCTTGAAATCAGATAATATATAATTTATAATGACTTAGGGTTATTAGAATATTAGAATATAAGTAGGTTTGGAAGGACAAATAAATATACTGGTCAGCATTTTTAGCATGTCAGACTGTTTAGGGAAGGATATAGGAATAAAAATAGAGAGGAGGTAAGCTTTTGAAAATCCTTGATGCTACCTCAAGTTCTGTAGATGGCTAGTACTTAATATCAAGATATTTATCCCAGTTTTTCACATTATGCAGTCCTTAGCGCAAAAATTTCATAGGCTTTGTAACTTATGTAGAAAGAGTAAAATAGAGAAAAAACTTTTTTAAAAATAAAGTAATACATAAGAATATGAGAGCTAATGATTCTAATAATAAGATTCAGTAACTGACTTTGGTGATTTTTAAGTAGTGGTTTTATCTGGACCGTTCAGTTGTTGTTGTACTGTTCAGAAATCAGAATTTTTACTGCAATTTTTCTACACTTTCGAATCCATGTTTCATACTTTTTTTTCATCTGAGTCTTTCACATCTTATAATTGTTCATCCAATTAATATCACTATTAGTAATCATATTGCAAACCTCATGACACTAAGCCCCTAAAAGTGTTTCTTTGCCATGAGGTAGGCAATCTATTACAGTTATTAACTAATATTAGAGCAGGCCATGTATGTCTCTCAGATGAGGGAAAACAGGGACAGTTGCAGATTTTCTTCATGCCTCAGAAGTCAATTTTCTTTCACTTGTGGAGCAACACTATTAATACATTCACTGTTCCAACATGCTCTGAACAACAGGTAAATAATTCATTACCAGAAGACTGAAAGGTAGTGTAGTTGCTGGAACTTCACCGTGTAGATCTTGTTTTAGCTTGATTTTCTTCAGTAAAAGTTAAAGTAATGGTTAAACCAACTCTAGCTGAAAAGGTATCCTTTTTTAAACAATTTATTATTTTTTAAAATAAGCTTGCTTATATAGGATATAGATGCAAAGAGACATGCATAATGAAAACTATGTCATAATAAAAAATGTGAGTAATCTAATTTTGTTAGTGAATATGTATGGTTATATGTAAATGGATAAATCAATAATAGCTTAAAAGGGAAGCCTGAAAGTAGCAACTCAGAAAAGCCCCCTAGATTAACAAAAAAGCTCCATAAATAATGTTAGGAACTCAGTATGGTTTAGAGCAATTGCAAATACGATTTCACAGATGCTTACATTTTTATGTTCGCGTTTATTTCACAAGGTGAAATGAACTGCTGGTAGCACTAACAAAATTAAGTTGCATGAAGGTTTTCAGTAGGAAAAAAAACCTGTTTCCAGCGGAACAGAATTTGGGATGAAAAGTTTCCTGTAGAGTCAAAAAGGTGGTAATTTTTCAGGAGAAAAAGATTCTCAAAGGCAAACCAAGGGGTTCTTGCTGGAGCGCGTCTCCCATTCTGTGCCAACGTAGTCTTATGATATGCTCATCCTGTTCGGTCTTAATGGAAAAAGAGTTGTACCACAGGAAACATGGTCTGGCAGAAAAGTTCAAAACACGCAGAATAAAGGGAGATTTATACGTTTCCATTCCTGTGTTTCTCTTTCCAGGCAAGGTATATTTTTGTCCTGTCTGCTCCTTAGGATCTTTAAGAATGAAATCACTTCCATTCAAATTTTGCTTTAGACATGGAAAAAAGTACCTGGAATATATATCTATATTGTAAAAATTCTGCTCAACCTACACATGTAAAGTACAGGCTTGAAGACTTACTGTATTCATAATTCAGATCCTTGTTGTGTGTGATGAACCTCTTTCATTGTAGTTTCTATTTGCCAGATGTTCAGCTGCCATTTTCCAGTAAAGTAACATTGACTAGGGCTTAAGGACATGATTAATTCTTCATTTTACAGTGTTGGAGAAGGGAAAATATGCAAATGCTTTTAAATAACACTTTTTCACTATGCACATCCTTGACTGGATAAAGACATGCTAGTGTGCATAGATGGTTCTCTGTGTGTGTGTGCCAGAGATTTTAAAAATGATAGTTTTTGACCCTGTGTATTGCTGATAAAACTCACTCTTCTTATAGATACTGTGCTATATGTTGTGCAAGGGAAAGGTATGTGCAAGGAATAACTGTGGTGTTAGTTAGGCATTTCTGGTGTTCTTTAGAGGACAAGGAAGAGATGATTTGGAGGAACTCAAAGGTACTATGTATTTTAACCTGTCTACAGTGGATAGTAATACATAATTAGAATAAATAAAACGAAGGAAATACAGAAGTGGGTATCAAATCCTATTCCTCCGGTCGTGCTTGATTCACTGCATACTTAGACTATGCAGCATCCTGTCATTTTGTGCTTTTTGGTGTATATTATGCCCTGACTGTCAGTCCCACTTCTTTCAGCCTTTCCTCATAGGAGAGTTGTGCCAATCTCTTCATGATGTTAGTGTCCCTTCGCTGGACTCTCCAGCAGCTCCCTGACCCTCTTGTACTGGGAAGCCCAGAGCAGGACCCAGCACTCCAGGTGTAGCCTCACCAGTGAAGATCCCCTCCTTGACCTGCTGGCAAAGCTCCTCCTAATGCAGCCCTGGATACTGTTTGCTTTCTTTGCTGCAAGGGCGACTTGCTGGCTCGGGTTCAACTTGGTGTCCACCAGGAGCCCCACATCCTTCTCTGCAAAGTCTTGTATCTACATACACTTATATATAATTCATTCTTACATGGCACCTTCTGTTACTGTAAACCTACACAGAGATTGAATATATATGTAAACTAAAAAAATCTTACATATTGCACCAATGCCTGATACACGTATATGTGAGTAATGTTTTGTGCCTGATGTGACAGTCCTCCTGTGATGAGAAATCCACAGAGCATAGAATTTCAGTTGCTGAGTGAGAGGTGTTTTTAGTGAGATTAGAAAAAAAACAACCTGCTGCTTTCTAAACAAAACTGTGGGCAGCCCTTCTTTCACATCTAATTTTGCAATCCATTTCTGGAAGGGTTTTTTGGAAGTAAGTCATTATCTCACATTCCTGGTTTATGTGAAAACTTAACCTGACGGCAGAACAGTTTTTAAGTAGTGTCTAATAGTTACTTGTGGGTATGGGTGAGTAGTCCTCATTTTTGCCTTGTGTGTCTATAGCATCTTTTTTTTTTTTTCCCTGTTCTAGCACTTCTTTTCAAGGCACTGATAAATACGCAGGGAATTGAGGAAATCTCAGAAAAACTTTACAATTAATTAAAATATTTAATAACTAATTTCAGTGTGGCTATGATGTAATAGAAAGTGTTAACATGTGGGCTAGTAATGTAATTTCTCTCAATGCATTTTCTTTTTTTATTTCCTTGGCACAACTCCCAGAAAATTGTTTTCTCTTTCCAAGTTCGTCTCTCAGTATTTTATTTTAAAAATACAAAAATATCTTAACACAATCTTGTTGTCTCCTATATTAACCTTTGATTTACTGTCACTTGAAATATTTCCCGCTTCTTGGACTCATGCTGCCAATTTTCTTCTCTCTTCACGGAGAATATTTTGCTGTTCTTGAGCCTGAGTTCAGGAGTACAGAGCAGTAACAGTAAACTATCAATTAAGCTTTTTTTTTCCTAACAGATGGAGTCCACAGGTTGCAAGTTGTATTTAGTTGCATGAAATAGCCTTGCCTGTGTAAAACACAGAGCACAAAAATGTTGCTTTCTTTTTTTCACTATAATATGTAGTTAACTCATCAGTATATACTGAGGTCATCTTGAGCGTCTGACCTGCTTCCAGGCAATTATTTTTCTGTTGTCTTATTTTGCTTTGTAAATAAGTTACTGACAGTACATATTTGTCAAAATGTCCTATCTTAACTGAGAAAGGTACCCTTCAATTTTATTTTCTGGCTTTTAAAATACATTTCGGTGGGTTCAGAAAATCCATGTTACAGAAATTATGGGTGCGTCCCATGCAAACATAGCAACTCTGGGAGTCAACGTGAGCACAAAACAAACAGAATGCAGTTAGGAAAAAAAAAAACAAATCACAAATACACTATGTACAAATTGATTGGCGCAAAAATTGACTTGACCAACTAATAATAATTTAAGTACTGGCATCAGTGGAGCTGTTCCCCCCTATATGGCCATCAGGACAATCATACTGAGCTTGACTGTAAACCATAAACGTCCTTTCTTTTTGCTTTTGTTAACTTTGTTCCAATAAAATGCTCTAAGCTTTTAATTTGGCAGGAGAGGGTAAGAGTATCATTATAGAAAAGTCTGGGACGATCGCCCAGTATGCATTTCCTTCAGAGTTCTGATGCTTATTATATTTTTAAACTGTATTAGGAAATGAAATGATTTCTCTTCAATGTTAATGTGAAAGTTCATAGCCCGTATCTGTTTGAAACACAATTGCTATGTTTCCAAAGTGCAGATTCAGTAACAAACCAGCTAAAATACAGCAATACGATTTGCAGACTGTAAACACCTGTAGATGCCACAGCGCGGCTATGTTACACATTTGATCATCATGCTGTGGCAATTTATTTACGCACTCAGCTTTCAAAAAAACTCAACTTTTTTGCTGTTAATGGCTTCCAATTTACATGGATTTTAATAGGCTTTAAAATCTACCCTGAAGGCTGTTGCAGTGTTTAGCAAGTAATGAAATAATTCACATTAGTCACACTTACCATTAAAGCGTTTCCTAACTTTTGGTAGAAGGAAGCAGGCATGTTCCAAAAGATCCAATTAAAAACTTCTGCTGGATGGAAGTGTTTGCATTGCTACCCCTCTCTAATTAATTCTTTTTTTTTTTTTTGGTGGTAAAATGTCCTGATTGCAGCAGGGATAGGGTTAATTTTCTCAAGGAGCTGGAACACTGACCCAAACTGGCCAAAATGGTGTTCATTACCATTGAAGTGATGCTGGGTGGGGGGCAGCAGTCCCTGCTTGGGAGTGGGTTGAGGTTTTTCCAGGTTCCATTCAGTGAGCGATTGTACATTAATTGTGTTTTGCATATTCTTTGATCAGTGTTACTGTTTTCCCTTTTCTTTGCTGTTCTGTTAAATTGCCTTTATCTCAGCCTGTGAGTTTTGCCTTCTTATTTTCCCCCCATCCTGCCACAGGGCGGGGGGCGGCAAGTGAAGGGATGCTTGGTTCTTCTTTCGCCAGCTGTGGCTAAACCACGACATAGAACATGGGCAGGAAAAAGATGCTTTTTACTTCTCAGTTTTGTGAGATTATGTCAAACACTCCATTGCACACAGACACCAGGTGATTTTGAAGCTGGAGAGAATACTGGAGTGTGGTTACAATGTGGTATAATGGCTTTGCAGTGTGATGAAAAATGTCCTAAAATGTATGTTATTTTGGATACACACGCTGCTGAAGTTTTCTTTGGTTCAATTAGTCAGAAGTTTAGCACTCACAACACCTGATCATTAGTATATTTAATGTTAATATCACCGTAGAGCTAGGAGATTTATGTATATGCTCTCTGGATTATTACCTAATACAACCTGTGTTCTGTTTTATACACTGTATATGAGACAGTATTTTTCATGTCATGAGTTGTCTGGTACTGCTTAATTAAGATACTTGGGCACAATTTTATATTTAAGGTGTTAAACAAGTTGGATAGCTATAAATCCTGAGAATTTCAATAATGAAATATTTTATATTGAGTTCTGTTTGGATTGCATGCCGAGCGGTACAACTCAGATGATTGTGAAAACCTATATTTTAGGCATGTCAATGCAATATCTAAGCAAAATAATTTCATAGAGATAATATCTTTTCTTTGAAAAACTTGGCAGAGGGAGGAAGAGCTAGTAAAGGATTTGGGGTCACAAGTTCATTATACAAAAAGGTAGATAATGAGTAGTGTTACATATCTACTTCATATTCTCCTTTTTCATCATTTTAGTAGGCCAAACTATTGATACATTTATAAAATTTTCAAGTTTTGAAATGGCAAAACACTTTCTACAAGACAAAAACTGCACAACAATCAGTAATAATACCTGCTGTAATTGTATTAAAAAGTACAAAAAGTAACAGATTGTTTATTTTAATTAATACATTACAGAGATATGAATGTGTTTGCTCGCCTGGATGGGAAGGAACGTTCTGTGAATACGAATCAAATGAATGTAATTCAGAGCCTTGTAAAAACAATGGCACCTGCATGGATCTTTTCAACAGCTATCGGTAAGTGTTGCGTCCTCTCGCTGTAAGATTATGTTCCAGGAATGACAGACTTACTTGTGCAGTTACTCTCTTCTTTCTCAACTTGGGAGAATGGAATGTTATTACACAAAGATGAATAAACAACTTGTGCCATGGATACACTGCTTCACTGCACATTCATTTGAAGTCAGCAGACAGTTGTAGATGGAAAAGTGGAAAAATGCGTCAGTTCAAAACACTTAACAAGTAATTTAATCTGGAACTGTATTTTGTCAAAGAAAATATAGGGTCTCTTTCTGACATACCCGCCCTGTAAGCACAGGAGGTGCTGTAAGAGTGAAAGTAGTGGGAGTGGACATAGTTGTGCAATCTTAGATGGAGAGATTATATCATTGCTGCCATCTTGTGGCTTAAAATGACAACAAAATAGTATTTAACTAAAATTTACAGCCACACTGGGAGAAACGCAGAGAAATGAGTATTTGACATTAACTGTGTTACTTTAACTCAAACCCCAATCTTTATTTCCTGCGTGCATTCGTGATTTAGAAACTATTTTGTTTAGGTGTTATGAGGATAGGAACTCCGTAAACAATCTGGCAGTCAGCTTCTTGTATTTGTAGCCCGGGTTTACCTGTATTATGATGTCAATATTAAAACAGTCTTTCTGCATCTGAATGTAAACTCTTTAACAGATACTGGTATCTGATATATTTGATATAAACTGGTACTGAGTTTGTGCAGGAAGGGCGGATGAGAAAGATGCCTCTTGGAAGGAGGAGCGTTCCACTGGTTGAACACCAGGCACCATTCTGTGACCATCCGTGCAGGTCAACGGCACTCATCCTCCCTGACCCTCAAGGCAGAATGGTGGGGACTCCTCTGAGAGCAAAGGCTGCAGCTCTGGCTTGGGGGTCTGCACCATCCACCCATGGATGGCTGATGCCTCCACCCAGATGGAGCTGCTGCAGGGCAGACCTCAGCCTGCAGAAGGTGCCTACACCTTTCTCCTGGGGCAGGGACAGGCAGCAGACCTGCCTGCAAAAGGTATTCCCAGGTGCAGGACACCCTGCAGCAGGAGGCAGTGAGGAGGCTGCACAGCTTCAGGGAGGCTGAGAAGGAGATGAAGGGCTCTGCGGACTGAAGAAGAAAGACCCATCACATCAGCAGAGAGGCTGGAGATGAGTAGCATCTTTGCTACCCAGTCTGCTCCCCATGCCACAGCCTGGGGTTTTGCTACTTAGACCATGGGACTCGCTTTCAGAAACCTGATCTACTCAAAGACTTGTGGTCAACAGCTCGATGTCCAAGTGGAAGCCAGTGGCGAGTGGCATCCCTCAGGGGTCAGTACTGTTTGACATCTTTGTCGGTGACATGGGCAGTGGGATTGGGTGCAAGCTCGGCAAGTTTGCCAATGACACCAGGCTGTGTGGAGCGTTAGACATGCTGGAGGGAAGGGATGCCATCCAGAGGGAACCTGGACAGGCTTGAGAGGTGGGCCCATGTCAAAATCATGAAGTTCAGCCAGGCCAAGTGCAAGGTCCTGCACGTGGGTTGGGGCGATCCCAGGCACAAATACAGGTTGGGTGGAGAATGGATTGAGAGCAGCCCCACTGGGAAGGACTTGGGGGTTTTGGTGGATGAAAAGCTCAACATGAACTGACAATGTGCACTGGCAATCCAGAAAGCCAACCCCATCCTGGGCTGCATCAAGGGAAGCGTGGCCAGCAGGTTGTGGGAGGTGATTTTACTCCTCTCCTCTGCTGTGGTGAGACCCTACCTGGAGTACTGCATCCAGCTCTGGAGTCCTCAGCACGGGAACGACATGGACCTGTTGGAGTGAATCCAGGGGGAGGAGGGCCACAAAAATGATCAGAGGGCTGGAGCACCTCTCCTGTGGGGACAGGCTGAGAGAGCTGGGGTTGTTCAGCCTGGAGAAGAGAAGGGTCCAGGGAGACCTTTGTGCAGCTTTCTAGTGCCTAAAGGGGGCCTACAGGAATGATTGGGGGTACTCTTTGTCAGAGAGTGTAGTGATAGGATGAGGGGTAACAGTTTTAAATTGGAAGGTTTGATTTAGACTAGATCTTAGAAGAAATTCTTTCCTGTGAGGGTGGTGAGGCACTGGAACTGGTTGCCCAGAGAAGCTGTGGCTGCCCCATCCCTGG
>JAOXNO010000024.1:92295427-92306186 GCA_028565335.1 Limnodromus scolopaceus
TAACATGCTCTAGCTCTGGGCAATCCTGCCTCAGCAGGGGAGTTGGACTAGATGATCTCTATGGTCCCTTCCAACTCGAAAAATTCAGTGAAATTCAGTGAAAAGATTGCTGGTATCTGATAGTACAGTATGAAAAACGTACAAATTATGTGAAATGGTTCTAGTATAAGTAAACTGTACACAATACATAATTAGAAAATCAGCATCATCTTCCCCAGCACTAATTTCTATGGGTAATCCAATTTGGTTAATAGTCTTTTTGGGTTTGTCTGGGATTTAAATTGTTACATTCTGTTAGATCCATAAAAGTATTAGAGGAAAGTTTATTTAGAGTTCAATTACAGATAGTATGCTGTTAGAGGTCCTCTATAAAGCACTGCTCATTCTTCAGCAATACCAAGCAGACCAATGCAGGATCTGTAATCATCATATTTGCTTCCACCAAATGCCAGTTTGGATGTGTGAAAAAAAAAAAAGTTATCATAATAGGAAGCCTTTATCTTTGACGGTCACAAGTAGAGAAAAGGGAGGACAAATATAAAAGTCACACCACTCTACGAGCATCTGTAAATATTGTTATGTATGTCTCAGGTTTGTTCATTCCCTGTCTGGAAGAAGCAGTCATAAAATTTTCATAGGTTTTCTCTATTGAAATAACTCAGTGAGAGAGTCATAGTAGAAAGTTGGATTGTTTATATTGCAGTAGATATCAAAGGTAGATAAAGGCATAACTGACTGTTGGAGACCAATTGAAAATAATTTTGGTTGTTTGCTTTTATAGCTTTATATCAGAACAATAATCTTTTTAAGGACAAAGCTGTTTTTGAAATGCTGGTTGCCAGGACATGACAAGTTGAATTTTGTTTTGTAGCAGAATTTGTAGTAGGGAAATACTTACTTTGTCTCCTGACGGCAGTGTTTGAGCAGCGTGTGTGTATATATATATATATAATTTTTTTTTTAACTTGAGAAATACTGTGTGGATTGAACTTAAAAATGCTTACTTTTACTCTTTTCCTGTTATTAATATGCTTGTATGTTGTGCCACTCCTTTATAAAATGCCTACTTTTGCTCTTTTCTTGTTATTTATATGCTTGTACGTTGTGGCCCTCCTTTATAAAATATTTCATGGGTTTACTTAAATAATTCTTCTTAGGCAGACTTAACCAAAGCCTGTGTTAGGTGATCTTTGATAAATTGAGTTGTGGCAAGATGAAATGCTGCTGCCTCAGTTTCTTATAGGAAGTTACAATCCTCATACATGATTAGATGAATCTAAGACATTATAATTTGGATTATAATTAATTGTCCTGGTTTGAGTGACACAGAACTAATTTATCTTCTAACGCTTGGGAAAACTGTACTTTTAGAAGATTCTAGTGTCTGAATTTGTGAAAATACTTACTTTATAGCCAGCCAGGCTCTGTGGGCTTCAAGGTCTCAGTGTTTTTGAGCCTTGCCAGGTGCAGGGACAAGGAGGGGCAAGGCCTGGGCATGTGACCCAGGCTGGCCAACAGGATTATTTCATACCATGAATGTCACATTCAATATAAATTAGAAAGATTGCTGCCGAGTTCTGTTTCTCCCTTGATGGCTGCGATCCTGAGAACTCCTTGCCCCGGTGCCGGACCCCTGAGGCCTTCCCTTCCTCCTGAAGCCATTGCGCTGGCAGTGTCCGCCATTTGCTGTCCCTGCTGGGAGCGCACAGCTTCCTGCTGAGAGAATGGGCTGAGTATAATTCTTGTATATTTTATATGGGGATCAATACTGGTTCTTTAATGTTATTATTGTTAATTACTTAATCTTATTCTATTAAATGTGTTTATTTTTCGACCCTCGGGTTTCCTTTGTTTTTCCTGATTTTCCCCTTCATAGGTGGAGAGGGGTCATCAGGTGATAGAATAATAGCCTAAATGAGAATTAATGGTTGTGGGTTCCTCAAACCATAACATTCATGAAGGTCAGTTTGTACAAAACCTTTTTCTTTTCTTTCTATTTTTCTAGTAACAAATGTGAGAACAGAGGCTTCTTTTCTTCTTAGTCTTTTTCTAAATTATTTTCTAGACTACCAGCGTTGATGACAAGATCTGTAGCCTTTCCAAATGTTTTATTTCATATAGGCTCCTTTGAATTCTGAGTTCACGTTGAAATTAGCTTTGTGAGAGTTGTTCACCAGATAAACTTTGATGTATAATTGACTATAACCGACTGTTGGAAATACTTGAGTGAATACTCTTACTGAGTACTTGAGTAATGCTTGAATACTCTTAAAATGTATTGATGTTGGTACTATAGAAATGATCCCCTGATGTATTCTGTTATACTGAATACCACATCTGTCCTGGGTTATCAGTTGTTTACAGGCAGATAATTGGTTCTAGGCATAAAGTATTCAATGTGTGCTATATTTGGAATGCTAAAAAAAAAGAAAAAGAAAGATTACTTAACATGAAACATTAATCCATTTGTTCAAAATGGCTTAGACATACGGTTCCTTCTGTGATACACCTCTTTGGAGCTTGAGTAGACACAAGGTAAAGATCAGGTGACAATCCTGAAAGTAAGTTTAAAAATAGGCATAGAACATCAGGAAAAAAGTTGATAAAGGCATCTTGCTTAAATGACAAAAGTGTTTGCGGAGTTCAGGAAACAAGCAGAAACATGGAAATGTTTCTTAGTCTCATCTGTTCAAATCATTATGCAGAGATGATTTGCATGGACTTCTGAATTGGTGTGCATTACACTCAATTATTTTTCATGTCAAATTTTCAGAATGTCTCAGTAATCTATCTTCAGGGTTAGATTCATATTTCTCGCTCTTCATAAAATTTCAGAGTTGCCATATGCCGTCTATCACTTCATGTTGCTGTGCTAATTATTGCTACTAAAGATTATAAATTATAATTACCTTTGCTTGGTCTTCTTTTGTTGCCTGTGGTAGAAAGAGCAGACCAGGAAAGATCTCCTTTACTTCCCTAGAGCAAAAGTACATACTGTTGTTGGCACTCTACCTGAAGAGTTCAATTTTCTTTTCTGTAATCAGTGCCATCCCTGTATATTAGGTGAGGAGCTTTGAGGTTAATTGACAGAACTACTGTTGCATTGCTAAAATGTAACAAATTTAACAAATGTCTCTCCTGCAGTGGCTGTTACCTGCTTGCAGGTAATAGCTTTTATTTTCTCACTGCAACATCCTTCTTCCTTTCAAATTTCTCGGGTCAAAGAGGGCTTGTCTCAAAATCCATGTACTAAAACACAGTAAGAGTTACCTGTAACTCGCAGAAAATATCAGAGCAATACTAAACTGAAAAAAAGGCATTGAGCTAATTTCCATATCAACTAGGCCCTTTACAGTGAAATCTGGTAGCGAGGAAGAGATAGATTTCCAAGAGAAAATAGTGCTAAAGGTACCAGTTTCCGTAGGTGCAGCAATAAACCAAATACTGCCAGATTTGTCATCAAAGACTGGCATCGAATGAAGATGGGGGAGCACAAGCAAACAGGTGACTGGGGACACGGACGCATGCCTCTAATGATAGTTTTACTGGTAATTTTTAATTATTTTAAATGTTTCCCAGCCAAAACAGAAAACAATTAAATTTCATCTGGCTTTGCAGATAGGAAGATTTGCTGCAAAATTCTTCTTGAGATAAATAAGCAAATAATTTGATTGATCTGAAGAGGAACCGGGTGTATCTCAACTCTGTGGTCCAGTAGTCTGAAAGTTGCATCCAGTCTTACAAAAGATGTGTCTTGTATTTTAATTTAGGAAAATGGAAAAAAAAACCTGCATTAAAAAGTCAGGAGTTGAAAGTGGAAATGCCCTTTGTAGGACGTAAAATTCTGTTTCCTAAAACAGAAATGTGTGCATTGCAGCTGAAGTAGAGCTTCAAGTAAAAGCTGAAATACAGCTTGCTGTCTTACTGAACTGAGTGTTCACATGGGATTGTGTGAACCCATTGCTTCAAATGGAAGATGAAGGAAAAAATATCTGGGAAAAAAAGCAAATACAGCTTTGTCTATTTTTACTTCTCAAACATTTTTTTCTTTGTGTCATCTCCCTAAATATATGGAATTAGGAATAAATTTTAGTTATTCCTACTAAAAGGAAGAATGTGAGCAGAGGATTATGGGAGTAAAAGTATACAAAATAAATAAAATACATCCTAAAAAAGGAGAAAATGGCCAAGGATAAAAAGGCTGAAGCAATTAAACTGGACGGGAATCAAAACTACCTAAGCCCTCTCAAGTTTTTCTATATGCATCAAGCACACAAAAGGCACACTTACACACTAGTACAGTAGCAGAAACATATTCTTTTTATCTCTCTTTCCAGCAATGTATCTCCCAAATCCTTTTTCTTTAGTTTGAGGTCAATACCTGCTTGTATTTTAAGCTTTAAGGACAAGCCAAAGGGGTTCAGTGTACTTGTATTTGCAAATTTAATTCATGATTTATTCGTATTGTACTTCATGTTTTCTGTGTAAAAGGGTGAATCCTTCTGCTTTCTAATTCAGAAATCTAAAAGCACGAAAAGATGTATCAGTCTGTTTTCAAAATGAGAAAATAAAAGTAGCTTTTTTAACGTGTGCCTCGGGAATATATTCTAAAAGTACAGGTCTAGCTTCTGAAAACAGTAAAATCTAAGGAGAAATCAAACAGTTGCTCTGAAGGCTTCTGTTTATCATGTACTCTGAGTGGGACATGATGAAAATCAATGGTTATGTATCTGATGCACTTCAGTTTTATGCTTGCTCTTTAAATGATAATTATAATTTTAATTGCTTTGGTGCTCAGGAATACATAAAGCTGAGGGAATAATTATTTATTATTATGGTTATAATTATTAAAATTACACAAGCTTTACCAGATCCACATACCAAAAAAGCATTTCTTCTTCAGTTCTATTAGAAATTAATATTAAACTGTTCACTGTTCAACTATGTTTTTGGTAAGGGAATATAACTGCCTCTGAAATATCAGGGATTCAATACATACCAGATCAAAGAAGACAGAATCATAGAATTGTTTAGGTTGGAAGGAACCTTTGAGATCATTGAGTCCAACTGTCAAACTAACACTGACAAAAGCCATCATTAAACCGTGTCTCTAAGCACCACGTCCACCCGTCTTTTAAATACCTCCAGGAATGGTGACTCAACTGCTTCCCTGGGCAGCCAGTTCTGGTGTTTGGTAACCCTTTTGGTGTAGAAAGTTTTCCTAATATCCAATCTAAACCTCCCCTGGCGCAAGTTGAGGCCATCTCCTCTTGTCCTATTGTTTGTTACTTGGGAGAAGAGACCAACCCCTGTCTCTCTACACCCTACTTTCAGGGAGTTGCAGACAGCGGTAAGGTGTCCCCCTCAGCCTCATTTTCTCCAGGCTGAACACCCCCAGCTCCCTCAGCCTCTCCTCATAAGAGAGGAGAGGCTTTTTTTTTTTTTTTTGCTTGAAGATCATAGAAATCATCTTGATTTTTGTAATGTAGTGAATGAAATGGTCATTTTGAAAAAGACAGTTTGTTTGGGTTTTTGCCTTTTGATCAGATAATCTACAAGAATATCAGCTATAATAACTTCATTGATAATCCACATTTAAAAAACTCTGCTCTATGCTTTTAATACTTTTAACACCTCCTAACCTAGTTTAAAAAGCAGTTCTCATTAAGACAAAATGTTGTCTTCACTCTTAAAATTGGGCCTCGAGATAGACACTTCCATGTATTGTTTCACATTTAATGAAGGCACCAGCAACTTCTTAATAATACAGATAAGAGGACAACAAAACTGTGCTATTAATTGTCTTCATTGCATTAATATTGACCATTCCATCTCAGTTGGCAAGTGGCATGAAGCCCGGGTAGGACTGGCTGGTTGTGTGGTGTAGATAATTGCTGTGTTTCAGTGATCTCCGTTTGACATAATGTTCCCCGTGGCCATGCAGAATAGACTTGATAACTCAAAGACAGTTATGAAACTCATTAGGGAAAAGAAGGGAATGGAAGATGTTTTATATTTGCTTCTCTGCAACTTAGTTACACCCGTAACAGTTGGACTAGTTGGGAATTGAATCCCATCCTCCTCACATAAAGCAAGAGGCTCTCCCTTTAATGAGCTTTCCAAGCTACAAATGGAGGATAGAGAAGGTACTACATACCCTGTGCGGTAGTTCATCGGTAGTAATTTATTCAGAATTTCATAAATGAAGTCAGGAAAAAATGAGCAACTGTAAAACAATTCACTTGTTCGTGGGACAGAGTGTTTTTCAATGTCCAGTGCCCATGATTTGGAGATAGTTCATTTGCAATAGAGGCTCACACTTTTATAGATTAACTGCTTAGGAGAAGAGTAAATGATGTGCTGATGTACTGTTATTCAGTGGGGATTGCCTCCGGGTACCAAACTGGTACTACCATGTATAGCAAAAGCAGATATCTTTGTTGTTCTTAAACACAGATGAACAGACAAAACATGTTTATTTTTTACCATATTTCCAAAAATGTGTTTTGGATGCTGTAGCTGATACATGAGTCCTGAAATGTGATTTTTGTACTAGTTATTTTAAGAATGCCTGAATGCCTTTTGATAGTTATAACTATTTTTCCTTCCCATGAACAACATACAGGAACATGATTTTTGAATCCTTATTGCTAAAATACTCAGGACTTCCAAATGATAGAATTCCTCAGTAATAACCATTGCATTCCATGTGACATGGAAATTATACCCCACAAACCAATCACACAGAATATTAAAAATTTAAAAAAAAACAGTGGTTTTTTAAAGGGGCCAGTTTGCCTTTTGTGTGGCAAGAAATACCTGTGCCTTATAGAATAGAACTACCTAACTGATTCTCCATTGAACAACCTATTTATTACTTAAGAACAATATCTTTAATCAAATTAGAACTATCAAGCTGTATTTGAATAGTTTAATGCCCAAAACCAGTATCAATCAAAACAGGTAAAACCTGGTATAGTTAATCTTCCATATTGTCTATTGTCCCTGCCATACGGTTGCAAATGTATGTTGAATTTAATTCTGTCTGCAGTGAAAGTAACAAGAGTATGTACCTTTTAAATCACAAAGAACTTTCTTTTATTACAGCTAATGAGGAAATTTTCTTGGCAACTTTTGAAATCATTAACAAATTGTTATCTTTGAATTTTTAGAACCTTATCATCATATTCATGTTTTAAATAAAAACAGATGTTTATCTAATTCGTGAATATAGATTCTCTACAGTCAGATGTAATGTAGATTTTGGGCCAAGTTTTCTGTGTTGTCAATAACAGGTCTTCACAAAAGTATACAAATAAGAGGAAGAAAGTAATGAAAAGAGGATTCTTCTATCATTTATTATGCCTTTCACCTCTTGCCTGCTTTATTAAAAGTGAACTGAATACTAAATCTAAATGGTGCATAAGTAGCTACTTAGTAGTTTCACCCGTATGAAAAGATGTAAAGCTTAAAGAAATTTATATTCTGCATTTGGTAATGTGTGGTGGTGTTTCAGCTTGAAGAAGATCCACAGATGATTCTGTCAGCATTAACCAAACCAGGTGGTTTTTCAAGTGGCTACATCCTGTGAATTAAATAGGTCATTTTGCTTTTGCTCAAATAAATTGTGAGAGAAGAAGAACCCGAATATAACTTTTATTCCTAGTGCAGTCTGATACAATTGGCAGGAAAAAAGCTGTGAAACTCTTTTTTTTTTTTTTTTTTTTTGTTTTTTATTTTTCCAGATGCACGTGTACGGTAGGGTGGACAGGGCCGGACTGCAGTGAAGATATAAATGAATGTGCTTCTGAACCGTGCTTGAATGGAGCCACCTGTTACGAATCTGTTAAGCAGGGACAGTTTGTATGCGTTTGTCCTCCCTTTTACACCGGTGACTTCTGCCATCAGCGCTTCAGTCCCTGTGAGCTGCCTTACAATCCGTGCATAAACAATTCAACCTGCTTGGCACAAGTCGATGGAAATCCAATGTGCATTTGCAAAACAGGTAAGAAGTGGTATAGTTTTGTCTTTTCTGTTTTCTGCTGTGCTGCAGAAAACTTGCAAATTTGTGTTGAATTTAACGCTGTCTTTAGTGAAAGTAACAATATCTACCTTTCAAAGCATGGAAAACTTCATGAATTACAGCAGGTCTATCGGTTATGTTAAAAGACTGACAAGATAGCTGTCAGTTTGCCTACTATTAATTTCTTAATGTAATACTTATTAAATCTATGGCTGTTTAGATTCCAGCACTCAGAATTTCTGAGTCAATTGTTACAGCAACACAGAGATAGACATGCACCTGGCCAGCAGAGCTGACAGACTAAATTGACAGAACAGGCAGAAATAGACAAAGTGTATGCAAATTGTTAAAAAGTGCAAAAATTGGAGCAAGTTGGAAACGGTTCCTCTTCCTGCTGAGCTATCAGGAAGACCTGGCACATCAGGGGAGTAATCTTCCCCTGCCTAATGGATAGAGCGGATTGCTCCCCATACGCACAACAAGCAAAATCACAACGGGTACTGACAACTGTCCCCGGGCTGTGGCTTAGAAGACACGATCTCTCCCTCGACGTACAACAACTGCTATGGTGGAACAGAGCAACAGTTTAACTGTGCAGAATATCACTGTGCAATTCTGCATAGGAATCGAAGAATACATTAACTGACTAGACGTGCAGCGAAGATGTAGTGGGGAGAGTACAACTGCTGAATTAGGAATTTAGACAGGATTTTGAAGTCACTACTTTTGTGCCTATAAATAGGTATACAAAAGGTGTCTCTACAAAAGGTTGTAGAGAGGTAGGTTTTGGCCTCTTCTCCCAAGAGAATAACGACAGGATGAGAGGAAATGGTCTGAAGTTGGGGCAGGGGAGGTTTAGATTAGATGTGAGGAAGAATGACTTTCCTGAGGGGGTGGTCAGGCACTGGAAGAGCCTGCCCAGGGAGGTGGTGGAGTCACCATCCCTGGAGGGATTTCAGAAACATGTAGACGTGGCACTTCAGAGCATGCTCTAGTGCCCGAGATTGTTGTCTGTTTGTGGTTTGGTTTTTTATTTTATTTTTTGTGGTTGGACTCGGTGATCTCAGAGGTCCCTTCCAACCATGAAGATTCTGTGAAATGGTAGGGGTGTAGGAGTGTCCTAGGGACCAGGGATAGCAAATATATTAATTGCAGGGTTACATTACAATAGGGTTACTCATTGTTTACTGAGCTGCAAAGACATGGAGATAACACAACACGTAGAAGTCAACAGTACTTACAGCTTGGATTTTTTACTATTAAGGTAAAGGTTTACCACAAGTTTCTGAGTTAAAAAAAGAAGCTACTGGGGAGATATGCAAGTTGCTTATTGAAGCAGTATTTAGTACAACATACTGATTTTGAAACCTTTTTCAGAAATGATCTGTAGAGAGACCACGTAGTTCAAGTCTTTTATTAACATTCCTTAGGAAAGTCTTCTTTTCAGAACATTTTTCTGCACAGTTTCTGAAGAATCAAAAAAAACTTGCAGCCAAGATTCCCAGGGAACTTTGACAGAATCTTCAAGGATTCTTGAAGCTTGCAGCAAGGAATCTTCAGGGAACTAGCAGGGGAGTTACGTGAACCCGTAACATGGCATTGCTAACAAGTCTTGGAAGGTGGAAAAAATCTCATTATTGAAAAGGGGTAAAAGGCATAATTCATGAAATGAGTTAATCATTCGTGCTAGGAAAAAATGCAAATATTTATTCAAGACTTATCTCAAAAAAGAAGAGAGTAAAATATAGAAATTTAATTGTGTTGTGGTTTGAGCTGGGCCGGCCACTAAGATAAATGACAGATGCTCTCTTTAACCTCTCCCTTCAGAGAAGAGAGGGAGAGGGAGTAAGAGAGGGACAACACGAATTGAAAAGAAACTCAACTACTTTAATGAAATACTACTAATAAAATAATAATTAGAAATTTAGAATAATATTCGTAAGATAATAATGAAATAGATACACTATGTACAAAACCAATATCGAGTTCCCGGGATGATGATCATGTCATCAGCAGGCACTGGGAAAGTCCCAGACGGGACTCAGCGACAGATGGGAACTTGATTCCAGATCTGGTTTCAGGAACACATGATGAACAGGCAGATGAACAGAGAGAGTCCTCCTTGGACACCAGCCATTGAAGAAAGAGGCTGATCCCTTTGATCCCTCAGCTTCTCTACTGAGCATGGGGCAGATGGGATGGAATACCTTGTTGGTCAGGTTTGGTCACCTGTCCTGTCCGCTCCTCCCCACAGGTAGGACCCCTCTACACTTCTCTGCTTCTGACCCTCCAGTGGGGCACACAACAAAGTTACCTGACCTTGGTTGTTACAGCAATAAATGTAAGCAGGAGCCTCTCTGCACACCATTTCTCGGCACCAACTGTGAACATCAGGCCTTACCACTCTGGTAGCAGGCACTGTGAAGAATATGCCGTTAATTTCAGAGAGTTAGAAGAGGCTTAACTGAAAAGTAAAATTACTGAAAATTGGTTGTGTTTTACCTCAGACCAGGCCAATTGAAAGCAGTTTATGGAAATCTGTTTCAGCAGAGGCTCCGGGGAGACCTTATAACAGCCTTCCAACATCTGAAAAGAGCCTACAGAAGAGCCGGAGAGGGACTCTTTACAAGGAAGCGTAGCGACAAGACAAGGGGCAACAGTTTTAAATTGGAAGAGGGGAGATTTAGATTAGATATTAGGAAGAAATTCTTTACAGTGAGGGTGGTGAGGCACTGG
>JAOXNO010000024.1:92334676-92346405 GCA_028565335.1 Limnodromus scolopaceus
GGGAAGAACTTTCTGGTACCTAGAACTTCTTTCTGGTATCTAATAGGACATCAATAGGAACTGTCATTAAATTCAAGGTCTGTATATGGTGTGTGCCCTTTCACCTGTCACAAGATCAGGATTTTTTGACTTTCTGTTATTTTGAGCAGAGAGTGTTTAAATCACTGAGATCTGATGCTTGATCTGGTGCTCTCTATGAGCAGACACAGCAATAAGCCCAGAAGGAATTTGCTTAGATGGATTGTTGCTTCTGATGCATCGTGCAACAGGCTAGAGCTCAATTATCTAAATAACAGACGGTGCAAGCTGAAGGTGATGCTTTTGTGTGTCCCTTTGGTTCTTGCATTCTCTTTTAAATTAAAGGAGCAGATACAGTTCTCAGAAGCTGTGCATGCATATCTAGGATCCAAAATTGATATTTAATGAAAACAAATATCTTAAAGGTTTTAGACAACTCAAATTAGTCTGTATTTGTCTTAATTACTTTGTTGCCCGTGGTCTGTTCTTGTCTTGTAAAGTTCTCTTCACTTTCCCATTCAGAGTGGAAATCAAAGCTTGTCTAAACAAAGAAAAAAATACTTCAGAATAGTTTGCAGCCGCTCGCATTTTCTGCACCGATCTGCACCAGTTTAACTTGACTTAATATAAGAAAGGTGATGCAACTGCCCGAAATAAATCCATTACTGACACAAAATACAATGGAAATAGAAAATCTAAACCTCTGGTATTAGTCACTGTGCTCTAATAAATCTTTCGTAGGATGAAATCAACAAAAACAAGCTCAGCAACCTTATCAACCCTAGTTTTTCATGCAGCATATTTAGAAAGCTTTTGTTACAGCTAATTTACTGACAACAGGCTGAGTGAGGCAATACTAAAATGATGTAAAAAGGACATTATGCTGTTCACAAGATTAATATCACTGTGACAAACTGAGTACTAGTTCTTTGCAGTCAGTTGCTAATTTTAAGAGCCAACATATTTCTAGATTTGTAAGATGGTTGTGAAATTCCACTGACAAATGTCTTCTAAGAAGATTAAATCATTTATTTACAATGTGATTTTGTACATATGTGTATTCAGAAAATCTCTTTATTATATAAAGTATTTTAAAAGCTGCAATAATAATTTATAGCTGGTAGAAATTACGGATTATTTGATGTCATAACATATTTGTTCAAGATGAGTCTTCTGCATCTTCCTGCAATGGGTAGAATACCTGAATTTTTCACCTAGTACTCATCCCAGCTTGTTTTTTGCTTTAATTACGAGATGCTAATAACATTATTTTTCCATATACCAGTTTATCTTTACATTGCTTTTCATCCCAGATAGCTCAGCTGATATATTTTTTTCTGTATTATCTTCTTGGTTTTTTCTCTTACACAAAACGTCAGCTAAGAATTGCCAATTACCATTCTTGATCATGGTCAAGATGAAACATGTTTGAATACATATTTTCTATCTGTCCAAATTAAGATTTTGAAGCTGGATATAATACATGTATATGTATATAAATAATTACCAGTGTTCAGTATCATATTCTAGTATTTTTCCACAACTTCTGTTGATGATTTATAATTGTTTACTGTTAAATATTTCTTGTATTAATATCAGTAATGAGGACAATTGTTAAATGAATGGTGAGTTTAAAAAAAATTCTGAGTTTAAAAAAGCCCTGCTGATTAAGCCTCTATAAGCTCATATAAGTATGGTACCAGTCGTATCTGGTCTAAGTCTTCAAGTTACAGAAAAGGAAAATCTCTTTATATAATGTACATGTTGAAAATTTCTCCACAGTTTGGTAATTCTGAGTATTTTTTTTTTTTTAACAAATGAAAAACTGCATTGATTTGTTTTTAAAACTCTCCAAGGTTACAATAGTAAATCTTTTTCTAGGAATGAAAGAAAAATGTGAAGTATGTTTTTCCCCAGTGTGTCTTGTCTTTCGAAACGTATTTTTTTAATTATTTATTGACGCGTTAAATTTATGCACCGAGTCTTCTTTTCCCACAACCAAGTAATGGATTTTCACTGCATTGCCATGGCATTCATTGAGCTGTTGAGGCAAAAAAAGTATTCAGTGGCATTGAAATAGTAGATCAATGTAGCATAAATAAGAGTAGGTCAGGAATGTAAATCAGAATCTATGTAATCATAAGATGTTACTCATCTATTATTTTTCCTTTCTCAATAGATTATGCAGGAATGGAAGCACATGTGAATATGGAATAATTATCAATGATTACTTTAACCCTTAATCTGTCTTTCAGAATCAATGTATCAATATGTGTCGACCTCTTCAAATGAAAGGCTGCAGCCACGGTGGGATTGCAGCCAAGCTTCTAATGCGTTGATTATAGTCAAATCAAATTTCATTATGTGATTTTGGAATCTGCTACTGGTATATTGCTGAACTAATGTTTAAATATCTTACTAGCAATGTACTGTTTTTTAAAATACAATGTAACTTGATTTCAGGTTTATTTCCTTTAGCTGGATGTATTATACCTATGCAGACGACAGAAAACAGCAGCAGTGAAAGGTAGCAGTAGGAATGGATGGCTTTGGATTATTTATAAAGCAAACTATTTTAAATATTTAAAAAAAAATGTGAGCAGAGCTATTCTAGGGTTTGCTTTCTTCAAGATCAGAGACGTGGACAGTGGGATTGAGCGTACCCTCAGCAAGTTTGCCGACGACACCAGGCTGTGTGGAGCGTTAGACATGCTGTAGGGAAGAGATGCCATCCAGAGGGACCTGGACAGGTTTGGGAGGTGGGCCCATGTCAAACTCATCAAGTTCAACCATGCCAAGTGCAGGAGCAAGCTGTGTGGGGCTTAGCTGCCTACCAGGCAGTGGGCAGTAGCTGCCTACAAAGACACCTAGGTACATGTTGGTTGTCAATTAGTACTTCCTAAAATACTTTGAGATGTTTAGATGGAAGATGTGTGGCACTAATTTGCAGGAAAATTACAAGCAGAAAATTGCACCACCGTATCTCATAATGAATGTCTTCAAGAAGATTTCAAAGAATTTTACGTCTCGCATCACTTACTGAAAGCCCCTGCTTTTCTCAAAATTTCATTTTGAAAAGCTAAGTGTCACAGATAGATCACCACCAAGACACGTATCATGTTAGTTCTATGTTCTTCTCATAGGAAACCTGTGCTATTCATCTTTCTAACAACTGTGTAAAAAAATTCCTCTTGAAATTCCAGTTTCTCCATTAAACTGTTTTGCTGTTCATCTTTCTATTCATCTTTCTAATAACTGTAAAAAAATTCCTCTTGAAATTCATCTTTCTATTCATCTTTCTAATAACTGTGTAAAAAAATTCCTCTTGAAATTTCAATTTCTCCATTAAACTGTTTTGCTTTCAAGTTAACCCTCAAGGCCTTCTTGCCCTGCCACAATTACAGATACTCTTGTTGTAACAGATTGCAATATAGCCATTCTTCTGGGCATTTGCACCTATAGGTAATCCCAGTGGGATATTCTTTATTGATGAATATCATGAGCTATATAAACAATGTATGTAAATAAAAACAGTTTATCTGGAATTGTTAATACTAATAAATAAACAGTTGGTTTGAGTTTAGAATTTAAAGCTTAGTCATTATCTTACGATTTTTATACAGGTGATCGATGTGAAGTAAATATAGATGAATGTACGTCTGCTCCTTGCCTCAACAATGGAAGTTGCATTGATGGCATCAGTTCCTATACGTGTCACTGTAGAAGAGGTTTTACTGGAACAAGCTGCGAGATAAATGTTAATGAGTGCTTGCCAGATCCTTGTCTTCATGGAAGGTGGTTATTTTTATTTGACTATTATTATCTACAAGATAATGTACCTAACTAGCAATATCTAAGATTTAATGATATGGGAAGTTTGATAAATATGCTTTTAATTATGTTCTTCCATAAAGTAAGAGTACAAGCACACTTAAAGATGACAGATGTTGCCTGCTTAAGCTAATGTAATATACTGTTACATTATCTCAGTTTCTCTTTCATTCTTGTTCATTAGCATAAGCCAGTTTTCAGTACATGTGCATTAATTAGAGTTTAATATACTTAAAAGTGAATCTTTAGCTGTTTCATGCCAACAGGTTGAAATGGGAAGATGTCTTTTGATATGAGAATCAGTACCTTTATAAAAACCCTCAGTACCCCTAATATACACATTAGAAACCCATTATTAAAGCTAATTAAAAGTGTTGTGGATTTCAGTAGGTTACATGAGACCTCTGTTTCGAACTGTATGGAATGCTACTACTAGTGCTTAATCTAGAATTACATAGCTTCATCTGATTAACACTATTTTGTATTTCAGCTGTATAGATCTTATTGATGGATATCAATGCTCTTGTGAATCAGGATGGACCGGCTCAAGATGTGACATAAATATTAACGTATGTCTTTACATTTTATTTTAATTACAGGGGAAAGGATAATATGCCACTTGAAACTCATTTTTATTTAAGTAACTTCTGAACAGGTCAATTTATTGAAAATGTATGGCAGAAATTCAGTTGTTTCAAATGCATTATGAAAAGCTCATTATTTGGTACTTAGATGAAACTGCATTAAAAAAGACCATTGAGAAAATGTCTACAGAGCTTTAAAGATGAAGTGTGAATGATAAATCTGAAAAGGCAAAGCAATCTAAGCCAACATTACCTGAAAATCATTTGTCACTGAATTCAGCATGGATGATATAACTACCAAATTTGCATTGTAGTCCCCATTTTCTGTAGCTTAACTGTGTATTTGAATAGTAAACCTAAAGATGTAATATTCTACACTGAAAGTAGGCATGACTCATGTTTAAAATTTTGAAATCCAGGTAATTGCAGAATTCTATGATACGAGATTGTGGTGTACAAAATTCCTGGTCTTAAATTGAAGAATATTTTTATGTTATGGGGAATGGCTGTGGATAAGGAGGCATCTGTGTGTGTGAGTCCGTGCCATGAAGGTTCCCGTGGTCAGCAAACCAGTTTGTAGATGGTGACTACATCTGGCACAACAGTGACCAGTCCTCACAATGTTGGCTGTGCTTTGGGGAAAGTTTTGAATTAGTTTAGATTTTTTCAGGTTTTGTGCCAAACAGAGTTTAATCAGATCTTGGGGTATGGTCCTTTTAAATGTATTTGGTCTCATAAGAAAGTCTGACGTGAGATCAGCCCATTTGAGCTATCTGGCTTCTAAGGTTGTGCTTCTGAATTGTCAAAAATAGATCCCAAAATACTATCCAAACTTCATAAGAGCATCTTTCTTAGGGGGAGAGGCTGAGGGACTTGCGACTTTTTAGTCCAGAGAAGAGAAGACTGAGGGGGGATCTGATCAATGCTTATAAATACTCAAAGGGAGGGTGTCAGGAGGATGGGGCTGGTCTTTTTTCAGTGGTGCCCAGGGACAGGACAAGAGGAGACGGGCACAAACTTGAATATAAGAAGTTCCACCTGAACATGAGGAGGAACTTCTTTCCTTTGAGGGTGGCAGAGCCCTGGAAGAGGCTGCCCAGGGAGGTGGTGAAGTCCCCTTCTCTGGAGACATTCAAACCCCCCCTGGACACGTTCCTGTGGGACCTGCTCTGGGTGGCCCTGCTTTGGCAGGTGGTTGGACTAGATGATCTCCAGAGGTCCCTTCCAACCCCATATCATTCTGTAATTCTGTGATTCTTTTTAACTTATGTATGCAAGTAGGGACCTTTCCTGTTTTTTTATATATAACTAAAAGTACTAGATGCCTCTGAAAATGCCTCATATTATATAAAGAAAGTATGGTCTATAACTTTTCAGTTGAAAATGCAGGACAGTCTCCCACAAGGAGTAAATCTAGCTGGAATATTGTCTTCTAACTTCTTTTACAGAAAGAAAAAGTCAGAAAATAATAAATTCAGCTCAACAGAGTGCGCATCATGATAGGATATTGCAAATCTGTATGATTATCAGCTGTTGCCAATGCTAATACGAAATACCCTTGGGTAATATTTTCTCTAGCAACATCCATGATTTACACTTCCCTCCATTTTAAGAGGATGAGAGATTAAATGACCTGTAGAAAACTGCATAAAGTCTTATTCAAAAGATAACCACATTTCATACCGAGGTGTTTGAAAATGCATAGATTAGAAATTCATAGAAAGAAACAATATACATATACATTTGACAGATAAGTGTGTCAGAATGATGGCTTCATTTTTCGATATTCATTCTATTTGCATGCAACGTGATTCCCAGATGAGACCACGCTGCAGGTGTCGTATTTTTAAAGGCTCTAACACTGCATTCATCCTGCTCAGACATAGATCATGCCTCTGCAAGTCTTACAGCGATCAACAAGGATTCCTGTCTGTGTAGGGATGTGCACATCTGGATAATCATGGTAGGCTCACGCTCTATAATTGTTCTGCTCTGGACTAACATCAGCCAATTCCTTTGTTTAAAAAAATAATCAGGATTTAATCCAGGCGAATTTATTTCAATACTCTCTTCACTTGAAGATATGTTTCTTTGTATTAAAGTTAATGCAGCTTCGTAAGGTGTAAGTGCCAAGGTTGTGTCTAGAGGGGATGGTGCAGGACGGCCTCTGTGAGAACAGGCCAGGGGCTGTGGTGGACACAGCCAGTTCTAGTCAGCTCCAGCGGACCCACCACAGGACACAGCTGAGACCCTCACCCAAGATGGTGGCACCTCTGTGGAAACATATTTAAGAAAGGGTAAAAAACCCTGCCCAGCAAAGAGAGTAGTGAGGAAAAATAATTTGGGAAAAGAACCTCTTGTATCCCAAGGTCAGTGGAGAAGGAGGCGGAGAAGGTGCTCCAGGCACTGGGGGGACTTCAACCACCCCGACATCTGCTGGAAAAGTAGCATGGCAAGCTGTAGGCAATCCAGGAGACTTCCTGGAATGCATCAAGGTCAGATAATAGCCCCACTAGAGGGGATGTGCTGTTGGACCTCTTAGTCACCAATGCAAGTGAGCTGATCAGTGACGTCAAGGTTGGAGGCAGCCTGGGCTGCAGTGATCATGCACTGGTGGGGTTTGCAGTCCTGAGGAATGTGGGTCAGGGGAGGAGTAAAGTCAGGACCCTGAATTTTAGGAAAGCAAAATTCCAGCTCTTCAAGGAGTTAGTCAATAGGACCCCCTGGGAAACTGCTCTCCGGGACAAGGGAGCAGAACGGAGCTGGCAAGTCTTTAAGGACACTTTCCATACAGTGTAAGAGCTCTCAATCCCCAGGCATATGGAGTCGGGAAGGGAGGGCAAAAGACCAGCATGCTTCAGTGAAGACCTGCTGGTCAAACAAAAGTGCAAGAAAGAGATGCACAGGCAGTAGAAGCAGGGACAAGTATCTGGGTAGAGTGCAGGGACGCTGCCTGGTTGTGTAGGGATGGGGTCAGGAAGACCAAGGCACAGCTGGAGCTGAATTTGGCAAGGAACACAAAGAATAAGAAGGGCTTCTACAAGTATGTCAGCCAGAAAAGGAAAGTCAAAGAAGGCATACCCCCCATGATGAGCAAAGCTGGAAAACTGGTAAAAATAGTAGAGGAGAAAGTTGAGTTACTTAACCTTTTTGCTTCAGTCTTCACTGGCAACCTCTCTCCCCACACCTTTTGAGTGGATGGCCCACAAGGCAGGGACTGGGGGAGCAAAGTCCCTCCCACTTTAAGAGAAGACCAGGTTCATGACCACCTGAGGAACCTGAACACACAGAAGTCTATGGGACCTGATGACATGCCTCCCCGAATCCTGAGGGAATTGGCTGATGTAGTTGCCGAGTCACTCTCCATGATATTTGAAAAGTCATGGCAGTCAGGTGAAGTCTCCAGCGACTGGAAAAAGAGGAACATTGCACCTATTTTTAAAAAGCATAGAAAGGAGGACCATGGCAAGTACCTGTCAGCCTCCCCTCCGTGCCTGAGAAGATCATGGAACAGATCCTCCTAGAAGCTGTGCTAAGGCGTACGGAGGACAGGGAGGTGGTTTGAGACAGCCAGCATGGCTTCATCAAGGGCAATTCTTGCCTGGCCAACCTTGTGGCCTTCTGTGATGGGATGACTACATCAGTGGACAAGGGAAGATCTATGGATTTCTTCTGTCTGGACCTCTGTAAGGCTTTTGACACAGTCGCCCACAAAATCCTGCTCTCTAAATTGGAGAGATATGGATTTGATGGGTGGACTGATAAGGAATTTTATAGTTGCCTTGTAAGGAGAGATAAGAACTATTCCATCTGAAGGGCAGAAGGCTGAGGCGAATGTAATTAAGGTTGAGAAAACCATGACAGTGATAGATAAATGGAAATTTTTTTCACCGGATTCTGTAGTAAATGAATTGGGAGAACATGGTGAAAATAGTCAGAGAAACATTTGGAAGAAATAAAAGTATTTTCTTTGACAGGAAGCGGAGAACCTCTATAACTTGGTGCCACGGAAGATTGGGGAGGCAGGGGATCTCTTACTAGGTTCAGAAAAATTCGGCAAATCATGGACAACAGGTCCATAAATGACTGATAAATCAAGCATTCAGGGAAGCACTGTTTCTCGTGTCTGAATCAGCAGTCCTGGGAGGACGCGTTGGACATGGACTGTGGAAAGTGGCAAAGTTCACATGATTTTCCTCAAGTGGCTTTCTCTCCACCACCAGTATAGACAGAATACTGGGCCAGATGGAGCACTGGTCTGATCCAGTATTTTCCTGCTCTGTATTGTTGTCTAAAAATAGGTTAATCTTTATTATTTTTCTCTTCTCCTTTTGTCTATAATTCAAAATTTCGAGGAAAATATTTTGGTCATTTTGAACTCCTTTTGAATTGAATGATGTTGCATCAACGCAACATTCTGAATCCCAGTTCATTCTACAACATATTGTATGTGTATTTAATCCACCGAATGAAAATGCTTTAACACATGAATTAGTTGCTAAAGCAATTACTTACAGCATTGATTTCCTTTCTGCCTAGTTTTTTTTTAAAATTCTAATCCAAACTCTTAGGCTCTTGTTTATCACAAAAACCTCTGCTTTTGACCCGAGAATAATTTTACCTTCAATCCTATCATAAAGTGACTGCAAACGTGACTCCTGAAGCATCTTTCTTTTCTGGTGCAGTATCTATCTCTGAATTCCTTTCTTATCTCTTACCTTTCAACTACATCAAAATGAGTTAGTTTTAAAGCTCTGTCTCCTTCTTCCTTCTGCAAGTCAGTGACTTCCACCGGGAATCCAGTTTTCTCCCAGATACCAGGCTGCTTGCTTCCGCTCCCTGAATTGATATTTAAGGACACTACCTTTATTTCTGCTTCAAGTCTTTCCTTACAGTTATTCATGCCATAGTTGTCTACAAAGAAATCAAACAGCAAATGGTACTCTGGGCTTTATATCATAACTATTCACGGGAAATTAGGCTGTATAATGCACCACATACATACAAGTACATTAAAAAAGTAGATTTGTAAATAGCTTATGTGTAGCTTTCCGGTAGACTTTTTTCCCCTCAGAGTGGATTTGCACGATTTATTTATGTTCAGAATTAGTCCACTTTATAATTACCTTTCTTGATGCAAAGGAAAACTTCACTTAAATAAAACCCCATCTGTCATCACAACTTTATGTTTTTTTGCCTTGACTCACTTTTATAGAAATAGATTTTGAGATGTTAGAAATTTTTTATTAAGAAAAAAAAAATCCTAACTTCTAAAATGCACTTCTAGATTTTGTTTTTAGAAACAGAGTTGAACTGAGACAGTATTTGGAAAAATAGTGGATTTTTCACTATTTTTATTCATTTGCTAAAATGTGTCTCTTTGTAAATATTTCAAACTATGGATTGTGAGAATAGAAACGGTACAGTGTGATACACAGTAGGCTGGAATTTCTTAGACAGAGTGACCTCACTTCCAAAGACAGATGTCAGTATGGACCCACAGGTTTGGGTAAGGGAGCAATATGCCTTGAGCAAAGCGCTCTGCCTTTCTAGGTCAGTTGTCGGAGTCCAGATTTGAGAACGATTCCCTGCCGGCAGAAGCAGTGGACTGTGCCGTGCCAGGTGCGCTCTCTTAAGGGACTGTCATTCCCTTCCTAGTACAAACGAGATTTACTGCCCCATGCTATTCAGAGAACAAGAAATAATAAATTATTGTGCTCTCGTAAAGGTAGGGGATCTTGCTTTGCATTGTTTGAGCTAAGGATTCTTAACCTACTCTTGAAGGAGTTGCATAACTGGAAATCTTAATATTCTTTCACTTTTTTTGCCTTCACTTTTAAATTGTCTTGCTATGCTAAGAAAATAAATGAGGACTTACATGTACCATAACAATAATTTAGTAGAAATAAACCCAGAACATCACCGTTCTGTTCTCATGTCAGAGGTCTGTATAGTCCTTCAGTTTACAACCCCATGGAAACTAGTATTTGTATTTAACTTATGTTTGCTTAAAGCATACGTTTTAGAAATGTATCCAGTCTTTAAAAAATAAGGAGGTGGGATATCAACTGCTTTCGACAGTTTTGCAGTGGCTGACTCTCAGTAGTAAGGTTGGACTTTAGCTGGGTGCATCTGGATTTGGGAATTCAGGTTGTCTTTTTTGTACTGACTTTCTCTGGGAGGTAAAATACTCCTTAATGTATAATGCTTTCTTGAAAATAAGCGTGCACTGCCATTATCTCTCCCTTTGCCAGTTTTCTTGGTGATAAACTAAACCTAGGAAAACTCATAGTGCCATCAAGAGTTCTGGAACTTCTTATAGCAAAGAACTCATACTGATTGTTCCTTTTAATAGCTAGAAACAGACCTGTAGTCCATGAATTTGTTTAGTAAGTTTTAACCCACGTATGTTATTTATGTTTTTGGCAGCATCATGTAAAAATGAAATATATGATGTCATAAAGTTTTTGAAAAAAAAATACCCTAGCCTAAAGATCCTGTGAAGTGTTATTTTCCTCAGACTTAGCTTACTGTAAAGCATTTTGTGTGGTACCTAAATCATTTTATAGTCTCAGTTTTTCGACATCCTTTATCATAAACAGGTTCTTGAACCTGGCGCTATGTTTCAATTTCCCCTAGCCATAAAAAGAGGAATAATCAATCGTCTAAGTCAGAGTTCCCCTCTCTGAAGACTTGAGGATAGCAGTAGCAATTTTTTCCGTAGCGTTGCGATGGGAGTTCATGTTGATGGCTTGTCCGTTATAACTTTCAGGTCTTTTCCAAGGCCATTACCTGTTAACAACACATAAACTCAAAGGATTCCCTGTTAGATCAAAATGGGAGAAGTTATGCTTCACTGAAAAAAACATACTCAAAAAAAGCCTACTGAAAGGAAGCCCTCCTGCTTACTTTAAGGAGATATGATAAAAGAAGACTCAAAGATATCTGGATGAGAATGAAGTGTGTCCGATTGGTGAAGAGTTGATAAAAACTCTATATAAATAATCACAAACATGTAATTTCTATTTCATTAAATCATTTCATTTATTTACAAGGGATCTTATTGAAGTTGTGTTCTAAAAGATGAGCTGGGGAGAGGAGTATTGGTGTGCTGCAGTGTGAGCACTGGGCATCGTTTACAGATGTGATGATTTGTGAGGAATGAGCAGAGCACAGAATCATGGAATTATCAGAGTTGCAAGGGACCTTCTAGAGATCCTCTAGTCCAACTCCCCTGCCAAAGCAGGGTTGCCCAGAGCACATCACTCAGGGCTGCATCCAGGTGGGGCTTGAAGA
>JAOXNO010000024.1:92346668-92359896 GCA_028565335.1 Limnodromus scolopaceus
CCAGCTCTCTCAGCCTTTCCTCATCAGGGAGATGCTCCAATCCCTCCATCATCTTAGTTGCCCTACGCTGGACTCTCTCTCGTAGTTCCCTGTCTCTCTTGAGCTGGGGAGCCCAGAACTGGACCTAACTGAAGTTAACTGGGGGCATTTACCATCTTTATATTTTGTGACAGTGGAAGGAACAAACCCCTTTAGAGCAGGAAGAACCTGATGAGGCCTGAGGAGCAGCTCTTTTTGGCCTCCTTGTTTCCTTGGAGATGGATGGCTGTTCACACATGTGGCAATGTGGATATCTGCTCCCCTGTGGTCCTCCATGGGCTGGAGGGGCCAACACACTTCACAGTGGTCTTCCAAGGGGCTTGAGGGGAATCTCTGGTGGAGATTGCCTGGAGTGCCTCTTCCTCCTCCTTCTTCTCTCACCTTTGTGTCTGCAGGATTGTTTTTCACACTTTTTCCTCGCTCCTCTCTGTGATGCTTTGCTGCCCGATGTTTTATACCCTTTCCTTAATCACACTTTCCCAGAGGCACCGCCACCATGGCCACGGCTCAGCTGAAGGAAACCATGGGAAAGCTCACCTCTCCTGTTCACACCCCGGGTGAGCCACAGAGGCCCCAGTCAAAGGATGAGATTTTCTGTGTTCTCAGAGGAGACTAAAAGCGAAAGCGTTGCTCAAAAGTAATAAAGACATCTGAGAGAATAAGAAAAGAAGAGCACTCACTGGTTCCAGGCAGTCCTGAGGAATCAAACAGAAAAGCCTAAGAAAGAAAAGGTGTCCTCACCATTCCTGCCCCGTCAGCGTTATGGCTGCTGGTGGTACCTGGAGATCTCAGCACTTTCTCTGCTTTCTAAATTGAATTTTTTTGCTGAGAACTCCAACAAGGAACTGAAAGTAATGTTGTGATTTTGGGGGGAAGTTTAATTTTGCTATTTTATTCTTTGTGTGGTTTTTTTTCGTTTGGTTTGTTGGGGTTTTTTTAGTCATTAATTGCTAGCAAATTGTTGGTAGAAGTTACACGAAGTTATAATAAAAATAAATATTATAATGCAGTGAAGAAGTACTTCTACATGTTGTCCTCTTGGAGTAAGTGACACTGCAGACAGACGTCTCAGCAGTTCTGATCAGGAGCCGCTGGCTGCGTTAACTACTCCTGATGCTACTACATTCACAGTTATTTCTTCATCTTCCATTGAAACTTTTTCATATCTTTCTTGTCAGACGTCGATACTAAAATTATAAAGTCCCACCTGTGAGATCCTTTCATGCTACCAGCGCATTCAGTCCCGTTGCAAATACCCTGCCTTGCAAAAGGAAACGCTGATTTCTGCCCACTTTTTTAAAATCACTGGTGTCTGCTGTGGCATTTGGAATCTTAAGGCAATGTTTCTTCTCACTATTACTGCACAAGGCTATTTAAAACAGAGGTGGTGTCTCACTAACAAAGGACAAATTTCTGCAGGCATCTACTCCTGCTCGCACGAGCATTGGTGGCTCAAGTTAAAATAACTATATTTAGAAAACAGCTTTCTAAAAAGCCTTATCGCAAGGGCTTGTGCAGAAAATAATTCTGCCTTCTTCTTAAATACAGATTCCTTGTCAACCTATCCTGTTCTTACTTTTTTTTTCGTATCTAGCTAGATTTTAAAACTTTCAGTTGGACTTCAGTGATTTCTCTCTGTTCCTTCTAAGTGTCAGGGCCGACTTAAGAACTTCCACTCTCCTCATCTTCAAATAGTTCTGCCCGCCGTAATAGTTTCCAATCTATACCTGCATTACTGATTGTGGGAAAAAATGAGAAAATTGGCATTTAAAAAACAGAAAAAGGGTTACTTTGTTCTGATTTCATGGTTGTATAGTTTGAGTTTTTTAACAAGTATTTTGATCTATTATTCTGACACAACTAAGAAGACAATGCGGCATGAGTTGGGGTGAGGAAATAGTAGGGGACAGAGGAAGGAATTAAGAACATCGTAAACCAGAATGGCACCTGAAACTCCCATAATCTGAAACCACTGGAATTTCCTGAAGAAGTTTATTCCCCTTTGAAAGTGAAAATCAAATTAATTTTGGGCTTCAGGCCTGGATTCCTGATCAAGATGAGTGTGTGTTTCATGTTCTGTAACATAATCTGCAGTTTTTTGGTTCCCATAAAGGTGCCAACTTTAGGAGTATTATGAGTGTATAGTGATGGTAACGGAGCTTCCCTTTTGCTCACAATGCTGTATGTACCTCCTTTCCCTCAGAAATAGGACTGAGGAGAGGAAAGAGAAAAATGAAACAGAAACTGGGCTCATGATCGGTGAGATACTGCAAAATAGGTTTCTTTTCTAATACTGGCAAACATTTGATTCTAGTGTCAAAAATTGCAGTCACCCATATTTATCTGCAGATCAACAGCATTCGGTCTGTTAGCATGAGTTATTGGTCAGCATTTAAACTTGGTATTTATTTTCTGTATCCTCTGCCAACCAAACCTTGTAAATTATTAAGCAACCAAGCTGCTGTCACTGATTTCAGTGAGCGGTAGCGATATTTGTTTTACTCAAACAGGTTATTTGTAAAATTTTGGAAGGATTACTGTAAAAGTAAGACTTTATCTTTGAAGCTTAAAAATTTTGCATTTTTAAATTCCAGATGAAAATAGCATTTCAAATCTGGTAAAGTTCATTGAAAACAAGAAGGTACACAATTAAGTATAAATAAGTGACCAATTGTGACACTTTTTATAGATCAACATATTTTTGTTTAGGAGAAACTAAAATGACCCATCTTTGTGAATATGATTTGGGTAATTTTCCAGTTTCTTAGTTACTCAAAAGCAGTTTTCCTTTTGCAGGATCTGATCACTTCTAGGGTAGAAAAGATTAAAGGATGTCTTATTAGGTTGAGAACTGAGCTCCTGAGGTCCCTAAGAAGGTCTTTTTCTTGTGCTGTACTGGAGAAGAGAAGGAATGATTCTAGGACTGTGAGTCCCTGCAATGTTGCTTTGATTTGGGAAAACTCTGCTTAGGAGTGATAGCTAAGATTCAACCTGCCATTATAAAAAGGAAGACAAAACTGAAATAGCATGGTTGGTTAGGTGAGCTTGTCTTCAGGGAATCAGGGTTCTGTTCACTGAAACAATTTTCTCGCTTAAGAACAGTGCAGACCCGTCTTTCTCTAATGGTGGACTTTTAATTGGAATGTGTTAAAATAAACTGGAAAGTGATAGGTGTGATTTCTTTCCGACGAGCTGTTTGCTTTTTATATTACTGTAAAAACTAATTACGGTGAGCACTTCTGTAAAATTTTACAAGAATAATACATTCCACAGAGAAAAATGAAAAGGTTTTACACTGTTGGCAATTTAGTATGACTGTGATGGCGCATTGAGTCAAAGCTGTGACCATTTGTCTGAGCACTGAACTTATCCTTAGTTACGTTGATGATTTTGATATTTTTTGAATTTTAACTTCTGAACTACAACTGGGTAAAAATTCGATGCATTAAATGATAGATTTCTAATTTACTCTGCTAGTATGCAAAGCTGTAAAAAGAGAAGTAGCGGAGAGGGATAAAAGTGAATGCAAATTAAGAGGAGTAGACAAGAGAAGTTACTGAAATAGAAAAAAAAAGGCAGAAATTTAGAACTGTGAATTGAGATTTTTTAATAAACAAAACAAGGAAAACTTATGTTTGCCAACAACAAATGTAATTAATACAGCAAAAGACTACTTCTACAACCTAGATACAGGATTTTTGGCAGTCTGCAGAACTATCCCCATCTTCCTGTGGGATGTATAATTCAATTAGTTTATGTAATGCTCACTAATAAATCATCCTATAGACACCCAGCTGGAGAGCTTATAGGAAAATAAGTTGTTTTCTCGTAATTCCCCATGGATATCTGAATTTACATTCTGTCAAAGCAACTGTAGTACCTGCAGGAAATCTGAGTGCCCTTGGATATCCTTAAAGAATTAAACCTTCTAAAGTTGCAGCAGTGTGAGAATAAATTTAAAATACTGGATTTAGCTAGGCTGTTCAGGTGGCAGCAGCAAAGTAAAACTCTTTTGGGATATAGGCAAAAAACTAGGTCTCTGTGCTCAAGGGCAAACCCACATTTTTGCACTGGCAGCTTCACTAACTAAGTTCTCCTGTAATTCTGGAGAAACATTAATTTGCTGCTACTTTGCATGGTTTGAAATTGATGACTTTCACATTAGCTTTATCAGAGTGAATTGTTATTATGTGAACACATAAACATTTCTACGTGTTTCTATTTGCAATATTATGCATTAACTGCTAATAAGAAAGCATTTATCAGCAAGTGTTTGATAAAAGGCTGGTGTGCGTTAGTTAATATAAGTAATATTTTATTCTGCCCAGAATTCTCTTACTAATGTGACTTTTTTCACTGCGGTAGGACCTACTATAAAAACTTAGGAGTAATCGTATAAACTATGGCTCCAAAACATGCTTTAAATTTAACAAAGGAGTCAGGAGTGGGAAGCACATACTTATGGCTGTATGTGTATGCTTATATAAAACTATATTTGCATTTCTCCAAGATTAATTAGTAGGAACAAGCATAGTTTCAAGAGTATGAGTTCTCATCAAAGGATCTCTGTATAAACAAAAATTGCCCCAAATTAGAGATGTATCATACAGTAAAAAAAAATGTGCCACACTCTCTTTCTAATCTCCAGATTCAGTCTCTTGCACTTGCTGTTGATGTGAAGGAGTAAGCAGTGTGTTTTAAAGCTGTGTGGTCAACGTGTTGTTATTTCTCTCCCCAGGAGTGTGAGTCTGCTCCCTGCCTTAATGGTGGTTCTTGCCAGGACTCAGTGAGTGCGTTTGTTTGTAGCTGCCCCAGCGGGTACACCGGCAGGCTCTGCGAAGTTGACGTTGATGTTTGCAGTGAGCCCACCCTGAGCTCAGTTCTCTGTTCCAATGGAGGCGTATGTGTTGATGGACCTGGAAGAGCATTTCATTGCAGGTTAGTGTGAATGCTGTCATGTAGCTGTTTTAGTTCATATACACTGATTTCATAGAATCATCTAGGTTGGAAGGGACCTTTGAGATCATCTAGTCCAACCATCAACCTAACTCTGATAAAAAATACAGAAGAAAACCACACAAAAAAAATTGCTAAGGTTTCTGGGTGGTGCTGTAACTTTCTGCAGTATGTGAACTCAGTTGGATTTGATGCTCAGTCTAGTGCTCAAGAATATTGTTGCCTTAAACCACTCGCTGTTTAACATCAGACCCTTTTTCTGGAAGTTTATCCTCAGTGCTTTTCAGAATTGCATGTCCAAAAAAACATAAAGTGACCTTAAAAAATTTAAAATCATTATGTTTACAGATATGTCTGTACTCCTGTGTTTTGTACTCAAAGTTAATTTGCAATCAAATTGAGAGGACAGCTAGTTTGTATAGTATGTGTGCACAGACATATATCAAAAGAAATTTCCTGTGATCCGTCTTCATCATTCTCTGGTTGTTTAAAGCCTCTGACTAAATACATGTAATTTTATAGCTTATATACTTGTAATATAGTGAAGTTCTTTTAAAATTAAGCTACTCTATAGGCTGTATACGTTATTTTCTACTATATATAATAAATATATTAACTCACAACTGTTTTCTAAGTCCCTATTCAGTTGCTACCTTTTAGAAATATTAAATACTAAGAAACTATTTTATATACATGCTTAAGAGTGAAGCATAAATATCTTCCCTTATAGAATTATGTGTTCAGTATCTGGATTTTGATTAATGGCCAAAATTGGAGCTTAAGGACAATAGTTTTATTTAAAAAAAAGTCACCTGCTAAAGTTAAGGCAAGAATGATCATTCTTAGTTGTGTGTAACAATTTGATAGCTTTCTAAGGTTCTGTAAGAAATAAAACTCATTTCACTTCTTATGAAATGAAGAAGATTAGGAAACAAATGTATTACTTCCAATCTGTGGCTCAGTTTGCACATGCTGATCCTTTCTATCTTTCTGTAAGTTATTACAGAATTTCACTAGTATTCAACAGAATTAACAAGGCAAATGGCCCATGGACAGCCAGGAGTTACTGTTACTGTAATTAGTATCCAAGTATTTACACTGATTGCTGGGATTGTTTTCCAGAATCTGAGAGGATCATCATCTGTGATTAGTTTCTATACTACAACTAAATTGTGAAGCTACAATTACTCTTGAGGCACACAAAAAAGTTAACAGATAAAATTGCCACATGTCAAATGAGATACAGTAATTATATTCGTGATCATAGAATCACAGAGTATTTTGAGTTTGGAAGAGACCTTTAAAGATCATCTAGTCCAACCCTGTGCCATGAGACAGGGACATCTTTCACTGGATTAGGTTGCTCAAAGCCCAGACCAACCTGACCTTGAATGTTTCTGGGGACGGGGCATCCACAACTTCTCTGGGAAACCTGTGCCAGTGTTTCACCTCCCTCTTTGTAAAAAAAAGTCTTCCTTATAGACAATTTAAATCCACCCTCTTTGAATTTAAAAACACTGCACCTTGTCCTCTCACTACAGGGCCCAGTAAAAAGTCTTTCTCCATCTTTCTTATAAGTCCTCTTGAAGTACTGAAAGACTGCAATAATGTCTCCCCAGAACAACCCCAACTCTCTCAGCCTGTCTCCACAGGGGAGGTGTTCCAACCTTCTGATCATTTGTGTGGCCCTCCTCTGGACCTGCTCCAACAGGTCCATGTCTTTCCTCTGCTGAGGCCTCCAGAGCTGGACGTGGTATGCCAGGTGGGGTCTCATCAGAGCAGAGCAGAGGTGCAGAATCCCCCGTTGACCTGTTCGCCACACTTCTTTTGATGCAGCCCAGAACACGGTTGTCTTTCTGGGTTGCGAGCGCACGTTGCTGGCTCGTGTCTAGCTTTTCATCCACGAGTACCCCCAGGTCCTTCTCGGCAGGGCTGCTCCCAAACCCTTCATCCCTCAGTCTGTGTTGATGCAGGAGGTTGCCCCGACCCTGGTGCTGGACCTTGCACTTGACCTTGTTTAACTTGATGAGATTCGGATGGGTCCACTCCTCAAGCCTGTTGGGGTGCTTCTGGATGGTATCCCATCCCTCAGGAGAATCAACTGGCCCACTCAGCTTGGTGTCATCTGCAAATTTGTTGTGGATACGCTCAATCCCTCTATGTCATTGATGAAGATATTAAATAGTAGTGGTCCCACCATAATTCAAATATATTATGGTTTAGCTTAGAACTCTCAATACATGCTAAAATTTATTTTAGTTGACATAATTTAAATAATGTTGACATTAGCCTACTGCAGTGGCTCCTACTTGCATGCAGGCTGTTTCTGTAGCTCAGATGTCTGGTAATTTGTTTAGCCCATATTGTTTGATCACCAGTCTGAACATTCGATCCTGTGCATTCTCCTATTTCTTCTTTCCTGGCTCATGTTCACTGTAGCCTCCTTTTTTTCACACTTTGGGTGCTGCTGCATCCTTTCTTCTTTCATAAATGAATTTTCTGAATTAAATTAAATTGCCTACATATCTGCTCTCTTCTGCTTGGGAAGTTAAATTGTGAGGGTGAATACCTTGCACCTGCGTCTGAGCTCTTGGCTGTGAAGAGGAGCTCTTCATGGAATCACAGTCAGGAATTGCAATTAAAATCAGGCTTTTTAGAGTTGCCAAGGTGACAAAGGTAAGTGCCATACTTGATACAGATTTCTTCTTCTGAGGGAGTTTGGAGAAAGGACTTTTTTCATCTGTTTGCCTCTTCTATGTTGATATGCTTCAGAAGACAGATACAACCCTCTCTTTTATCCTTCAGTAGCTACTTACTGTAGCAGTACAGTAAGTACTGCGTGCAAGGTGGAAATAAGAAGCATAAAAAGATCATTAAGTCGGGTTGGCTCCTGTGCTGCAAACATCCTGATGTGAACACTCCTCCATTTCTACCATACCTTCCACTTGCTTTAAGCAGTCTGAACAAAACTCATGTACAGACTGGAGAGTAAGAGTGATGTGGGAGATGGAAAAGCAGAATAATTGGCAACAAAGAAGGGAGAAATAGCTCCTACTGTAGCAAAATGCCACAAACTTTCAAATGAATAAGGAGTCTTAATGCCTGGTACACACTCAGTGTGGAATGGGCAGAAGGAAAGACAAAATCCAGTATAGTTTTGAGTCTCCTTGCTTTGGGGATCTGGCTCGGGATGGTGGCTGGTAAAACTGGAAATAACAAATAATGAAAAGTGTCCAGCGACAGGTGAGTGTCAGGCTGCCTTAGCTGTGGGCAGCACTGCCAGACTCAGCTGTGATGGATGTGGTATTTTACCCAGTAGTACAGTGAATGGTTCAACTTTTCTTGAATTATGTGGGAATCAATTACATGAGCAACCCTACAGGCGTCTTCCTGAAATGAATATGAAAAATACCCTTTGGGGATAGCTCTTGAATTGTGTGTTATCTGAAATATCCTTTGTGTCTTCAAACCCTTGCTTTAAAATTAAAACAACTCATTGGAAATGAGAGGGGTGCTGGGAGTTGTAATTCAGTTCTATCCTGGGCAGATTGCCACTGAATCAGGGCTTCAGGAAACAGATTACCATCTGAAAGGATGCCCACCTACCTTGCTTTGTATTTTAGTCTTCTTAATTAAAGCAACTGGCTGCCACAACAACAAACACTATATAAATTAGCAAATTAATAATAAAGCTATCATTGAGCTCAGGGGGGCTTTCAGAAGACAATTCAATCAAACCTACATATGGTTGATATAATGAGTGTGTAATAGGAACTCTGAAGCCCTTTCATAGTATTTTCCAAGTATTTTAAGGAAGAGAAACTGTTCCACATACTCAGATTTTTTTCATTATTTTTAATCCACCATGAGTCCTTCCTCACTTCTGTATCTTTTGATCCCAGACCATTCAGTATGTTCGGCTTCAGATTTAAAAAAGTAAAAATAATAATAATTTAAAAAATTCCTCCCTCCCCATTTATGCTTGCATTGAGACTTCTTGAAATGTGAATTTCAGGTACTTCCCACTGACTAGGTTCAGAAGTCATACTGTCGTGAGAAGGGTTGTCTGTGCAGTGCTTTCAGTAGGATCAGGTGAAAATAATGTCAACAATCTTATGACAGGCCTTGCCTTAGGTTAAGTTGGTGAATATTAACAGCTTTGTTGTACTTTTTCAGCACATTCTGGCACATTTGGGTTTGTAGCATTTTTGTTAGGGAAAACAGAGGTAATTTTTGATGTCATTCTGTCTTTCGGCATGCACTATGAATAATTTTTTTTTCAGAATTAAAAGGCATTTAGTGGTATAAGATAAGTCTGTTGGTCTTAGAAATGTGTAGGGTTACAAATATGTTTGATCCGATCCTTTGATACCAGGGAAACTGGTGGGTTTTCGATCTACTTTTTGGATTACATTTGACTACATTCTTATGTTCAGAACTGAAGCTTTTTTGGCAGCACCTTTCAGAGATTAGTTTATATTCAGAAGACAATTCTGTGGGCTTGATTTTTGTATTCCAAGGTAAGAGTGAATATTTGGTCAACAGAATACCTGATCAACAGAATGTTAAGGTTTTTCTTCCAGCTCATGAGATTTTAGTAAGAATTCTAAAAAAGGAATATGTTGTTCTACATTTCCTTCAAATAAAGTGCAGTTGTTTTAAAATGTTCATTGTGATATCTACCACTCATTTGTGGCTATGAAGTACTGTAATGAATGCAGTGATAAGTAATGAAAGGCTGGATACTGCTGTTTATAATCTCACATGTACATGAGAAAGGTTGAAGGACCTTTGACTCTTATTTAACCAAGCATTCAGTAGCATTTATGAAAGAATATAGCCTAATAATTCCTTGAATACTAAGTTGAAAAGCAAATAATTTTGTCAAAACCACTCATGATAATCCCTTGTACACATCAGCTAGTATCCTTGGAACATCTTGTCGAAATCTTTAAAATATACCACTTTCGGACATCTTCAAGTGGTAGAAAAAATACGAATTCTGTATGATTTAGCCTGACTTCTGGCTTTCATAAGGATAAGAGACTAGTATTATGATGGAGTGTATGACATGAAATTAAATTGAAGTGTCAATGAAAAGACATCCACAAAACCTGTAAGCAACTTAATTCTTTTTTCTTCCTTGGGATTCTTCAGGTGCCTTTTGGCACTCTGAAAAGCCTTTCATTTTCTTCTTGTAACTATTCTTCCCTTTTCTTTCTCTCAGTAAAATCAAATTGCTCATGAAAACATTCACATTACGTTCTTTTATGTATTTTCTTTGTTTAATGCTTTTCTTGCCACAACTGGAGCATGTGCATAATGTAATTAAAAACCAAAGCTATCCTACAGTCTTATTCTTGTGCTGCTTAGGAAGAGCTGGTAAAAATAAACTAAGATCATTACGTTTATATTCTTGTATTCTACTGATAAGGAAACAAAGTTTAGATTTTAAAATGTCTTGTTTCTAGTTCCTGTCTATTTTAATTCTTTTTTTTAATCTGTGTAAGCAAGTTGTCCCACTGGAGCACCAGGGCGTCTGCAGGGATCCAGGAAAGGCGTTAAAGCAATTCAAGAGTGGAGATGCTGTATGAGCAGAAAACTGGAGTCTGAAAAACGTAGTACTCTGTAGCGCTGTCGTGCAGACTGCACGTAAGATAAAAAAAGGATAAAGCAGAATGGTTTCTCTTAGAGCCTGTGTAAGGTGAACAGTATATTGTTAGTATGAAGCAGATGGTTGTGGTGGGAGCCTAAGGGTGCAGAGTCTTGTAGGGCAGCCTAGGCAAATGTATGCAAAAAAGCTGCTATTTAATTCTGCCATGGTATGCAAAAGGAGTTAATCTGTATGATTTTGAAGAATCAAAGTTGTTTAGGGTTTGATAAATGACAGTCATGTATTTAAACTGAAAGCTGCTGCAGATTGCAAATCAAACAAAATATAGTTTGTGCTTGAAGAAACACTACTGAAGATGGATGCAGTCATGTTTTGAATTCATTGGGCTTTGCATGTCTCTGTAAGAAATTGTCTTTAGCAAATTGCAATAATCCCATCTGAAGTTGACAAATGCAGGTATTGCTGTGATGATGAAGTCCACCTTGAAAAAGTAAGAGGGAAATTTGGCGAGAATCAATGATAGAAGACCCTGTGAATCCTTCCGACTGTTGCTGTCAGGGGTGTATATTGCATAGTCATTTTCCCTATGACTTTCTACTCAACTAGATGACAAAACAAAACGTGATGTATATAGGAAACTGTCTTTTCAACAGAGGTGTCGTGTGTCAGTACTGTACATTCAGTCCTTTATCCCAAGGGCAATAGAACTGTTCTTTGAAGCTTTTCGTGTCAACGGTACCTCCAGGCAATAATCAAAAGGTTCTCCTTTACTTCAAAAGGCTTACCACGTGGAGCATTTGCGCAGCGGTGGGCTCCCATCAACCCAGAGAGAGAGTTAATGGTACAGTTTTGAGAGTAACTCGGGTCTTATATGCCATGTAACAGAAAAGTCACGCTTCTGTCAGAAACTTGTTAACTGAAAAGCTTCATTTCATTTAGCGGTTGACAGACAGCTGGCAAGGTCTGACCAAAGTTGCAGAGTACACATTACACAGACCTGTGTATCTAATTTTCTCAGAGTGCTGAGATAGGTGTAAGAAGAAAGTCATTGTATGATATGGAAGGAGTGACTTCAATTCCCTAGAACATGAGAATCTCTGAGAACAGGCAAGTTGTAAAACAGGAGGTTCTCAATTTCCTGTGTGCTGGGAATATGCACATGGTACTCTCTTTCTTTCTCAGTCTCCTCTTTGTGAAAATCGATGAACCTCTATTTATATCTAGATAAAAAGATGGTTTCTGCATGACTTGCTGATTTCATAATCAACTGCTTAGTTCTTCACATTTGGTGAAGCGTGAATGTTTTAGGGTTTGCATTGTGTGTATGTGTTAGGTTAGATGAAAATACGAGAATGGATGTATTGGTTCAAGCCAAGAACCGTATGTAAAACAGCATACAGGTTTATGTATGCTATTTTATATATAACATAACCCTGTATGCTATTTCTGAGGGTGGTCTTAAGCAGATTGCCAGGAAAGAATATGAAAAGCACATGGATGTTACTTGTCCTTCAGTACTCTCCCGTGCTCCTTCAAACAGGGGTTCTCCGGAGCATGTTCTGGTTTGTTCAGCAGAAGTTAGTGAGTCTTTAAGTACTTACAGTTTTCCCTTGCACCTACATAAACTCATCCTCTGGGGAGGGGGCTTTGACCAGGCAATCTCCAGAGGTCCCTGCCAACATTGTTCTGTGACAATACCATTGGGCAAGCAGACCCACAGGTCTAGCCTGCTGCATGAAAAAATGCCTCCCTTTTTAAATTTTAGGTACTGCTCCTGCTAGCTTTATTTCATGTCCCCTAATTCTAGTGTGGAAAAGGAGAATGAGAAGCTGATTCCAAGCCTTCCTGTCCTTGCTTTTGTGTACCACTGCCATACTGCCCCATGCTCCTTCCTTTCCAGGCTAAAGATTTCTGGCTTTCCCAGTCCTTCCTCTTTTGGAAGCCATCCTAAATTTCTAGTCATCCTTATTGCCCTTTTCCAAGGCTTTTTAATTTCTATTTTGTCTTTACTGATACAAGGGGACAAGAAGTACAGACCGTTATCAAAGCTATGGGCCAATCTGTGATTTATACAGTGCTGTAATTTTTTCTTTGCCCTTCTCTATTCCTCCCGTAAGAACACACAACTAGCATTTCATTGATTCTGGAAGGAGAGGCAACACAGGTGTTTCAGTTTTATTCTTAAGTTGGCTGATTATTGAACTGTGGTTTCTGTGGAGAATCATTAAATAAAGTTGGCACGCTAACATGTTCCTAAAGCAGTCCATGTATAATTAGTTTACCTACGAACATACATATAAATATCTATATGCGTGATTTTTCATTGCATTGTGGTTCATTATTTAATCAAAATCACAGAATCACAGAAACTTCATGGTTGGAAGGGACCTTTGAGATCATCGAGTCCAACCACAAAAAAAACCCCCCACAAAACCAACCAACCAACCAAAACCAAAAAAAACCCACAAACAAAAAAACCAAAACCCACAAACAGACACAGATCAACAACCTCGGGCACTAGAGCATGCCCTGAAGTGCCCCATCTACATGTTTCTTAAATCCCTCCAGGGATGGTGACTCCACCACCTCCCTGGGCAGGCTCTTCCAGTGCCTGACCAC
>JAOXNO010000024.1:92402640-92426611 GCA_028565335.1 Limnodromus scolopaceus
CCATTGCGCTGGCAGTGTCCGCCATTTGCTGTCCCTGCTGGGAGCGCACAGCTTCCTGCTGAGAGAATTGGCTGAGTGTAATTCTTGTGTATCTTATATCAGTATGGGGATGAACACTGGTTCTTTAGTATTATTGTTAATTATTTAGTCTGAGTCTACTAAACTTATTAATATTTCAACCGTTGTGTTTCTTTGTGTTCCCCGATTCCCCTTTCCGGGTGGGGAGGGGTCGTCGGGTGATAGAATGTCTAAACAACAGTAGATTGTTACAGGTTTTCTCAAACCATAACAGTAGCTTAATGGGCAAGCTTTTTACCTCATCAAATAAAGTTAGGCCTGGCCCTGTGTTTCCCATTTGAGCTATAGAGCGCAGTGGAAATGACAGAAGGGGTGAGAACCCCCCCTGGTGTGACAGGTGCCGTTCAGTCACCTCGACAGGGTTGCAGTTAATGTTTTCATGGGCACAGGGGAACACAAAATATATGGTGGAAGCATGAACTAGTTTTATCAGCCCAGAGCTCCGCTGTAATTAATACAGAAAAACACATATGCAATAAAGTTGTTACATTGTTTTTTTTAATACCTGCCCTTTTCTGGTGTTGCACTCACATTTCCAATGTCCCTCCATGTACTAATGGGGATATGGCCCCCCCAGAGGGGCCATCCCGAGCTGCAGCTAGAGCAGGGGAGGCAGCAGCCACTGAGCTCAGCATGGATGCTACAACAAAGCAAACCCAGATCAAGCCAAGACAATCATCCCAGACACAGCAGGAGACCCTGCAGTGTCAGGTCAATATAGAGTCTGTGTCCTTCTACTGTTAATGGCACAAATCACGTTTACTGGAGTAGAATGAATCATAGAATCATAGCATGGTTAGAGTTGGAAGGGACATTAAAGATCATCGAGTTTCAACCCCCCTGCCCTGGGCAGGGACACCTCCCACCAGACCAGGTTGCTCAAAGCCCCATCCAGCCTGGCCTTGAACCCCTCCAGGCATGGGGCAGCCACAGCTTCCCTGGGCAGCCTGTTCCAGTTCCTCACCACCCTCACAGGAAAGAATTTCTTCCTGAGATCTAGTCTAAATCTCCCCTCTTCCCATTGAAAACCATTACCCCTTGTCCTGTCACTGCACTTCCTGACAAAGAGTCCCCCCCCAGCTCTCCTGTAGCTCCCTTCAGATATTGCAAGGCTGCTATGAGGTCTCCCTGGAGCATTCTCCAGGCTGAACAACCCCAGCTCTCTCAGCCTGTCCTCATAGGAGAGGTACTCCATCCCTCTGATCATCTTCGTGGCCATGTGCTGGGCCCGTTCCAACAGGTCCATGTCCTTCCTGTGTTGAGGACTCCAAAGCTGGACACAGTGCTCCAGGTGGGCTCTCACGAGCACAGAGTAGAGGGGTAGAATCACCTCCTGCCACCTGCTGGCCACACTTCTCCTGAGGCAGCCCAGGATGTGGTTGGCTTTCTGGGCTGCCAAATGGGTGTTAAGTGCAATTGTAATTTCACTTATCACTCTAAGACTCAGACAGGGTAGTCAGTAAGATACGGTACCTCTGGGAAAGTGAAGCAGGAAGCCTGGTGGAACACATCCGGTTGCCTAAATTGCCTCCCTTGATATCTGTGTAGGTGACTGAATCCCATCCATAACACCAGAGCCAGCAACCAAAAGCTAGTAAACAAAAAGAAGCAGAAGGCACTATGCCCTGCAAATGGCAAAAACGAAGCCTTTAGTCAAGAGAGTATAAAGGAATTTCTAAATAGAACTTAAAAAGTAGACTGCGCAAAATAGTGTATGTAATGGAGATGTTCAAGGTGCAGTTTAAGAAGATAAGGATTTTGAACAAAAGCTTCAACTCACTCCTAAGAGATGGGAAAGTAGTTGTATTGTAATAAAGGTATTTTGAATGGACAGGAGAGGATTAATGTCAAACATGCTGAAAAGTGATGTGTTAAGGTGGATAATATATTATTTTCACAACTAAATTTTACAAATGCAGTTTATGATCGAGCACTACCTTACTATGCTAATACTCATCCATTCCATTTTGATGTGGAAAAGTGGGAAGGGGGAGGGGAATACACTTCTTTGCTTAAATCGGGAACTGGAGGTGATCTGCTGGCAGCAGCATTGGTAGCTTAGCACAGATAGTCATCAGTATTTGTAAGATACCAGGCAGTGTGAGGAATACATAAGTTTTTCCTTCTCATATGCAATGATTATGCATGCCCTGAAGGAAAATATCCCGTGCTAAGGAAAAAGAAAGATAGGAAGTCATGGGAAAAAAAAAATTACATTTTGCATTCAGTCTCACTTAGAAAGGACGAGTAAGTGTTCTTGTTTATCCTTAATGTCTATTTTAGTTTTCTACTTTTACCAATTGCTGTAGTGTCTGTGCACGTTTTAGGGAAGGTATGCATTAGTAAGAACGTCTAGAGATTTTTTGTCAGTGTACAGGATCTTGTAATTACACAGTTTAAGAAGAAAATCAACTAATATTCTAGTTAGTGTGAGGAGCTCTTATTTAAAAGTTGGTTCTTGTTTCATCCCTATTGACACCTGAACAGTCTTTCCAAGAAGCTGGCATGTAGTACTGTTGTACATTATTCTTCCACAATAATCTTGAATACAGCAGTAAATACATGCGAAGAATAGGACTAAATGCAATGTTTGCACTCCAAGTGTTTGTTCACAACTTCTCTTTTTCCACTGTTTTCTTTTATTGTGTCAAAACAGTTTTCAGCTCTACAAGAATCATTACAGCTTTGTCTGGCCTTTCAAAGAGGTGCTCTGACTTTTTTTTTGTGGGAATGCTGTTTTTAAGTGTTCTAACTACATTGTTGGCAGTCAAATGTGTCCCTTGATAAATAAACCAATTTGACAGTGTTCTTCTCTCTGCTATTAAATGGAGCTATATGCTCTCCTAAAATGTCTGCTGTGCAGAAATTGCCATGGATGCTAGTAATCTGGACAGATTGCAATACTGTCTGATCATGCTTCTGGGGAATCTAAGGTAACAGTTTTGATTTTAGATGAGTTGTTCCTGGCCATTAGAAGCGTTTTTGATATATCAGAGTTTCTCTTTGCTGTGGTAGTTCATCAGCCTTCTCCCCTGACCACCACCATGGGAAAATTTTTAATGTATTTCTTTTCAGCCAAAGAAAGTCATGAACAAGTAGCATTTTTTTCCAGGTGACACTATGACTTGACTTTCATAAGTCAGTCTGGGTTCGGAAGGGATTGGTTTTTGTCAGTGTTTCCAAATTTCATAAACTAGTGTTCTTCTCTACTACTATTAAATGGAGCTATCTGCTTTCCTAAAATGTCTGCTGGGCAGAAATTGCTCTAGTAATCTGGACAGATTGCAATATTGTCTGATCGTGCTTCTGGGGAAGCGAAGGTAACAGTTTTGATTTTAAATGAGAAGAAAAACAGTTTTGATTTTAAATTAAGAATTTCAAATGGGGAAAAAAAGGTTCAACTAAATTTTAAGTCTGGTTGCCTCTCCTTGTATGTTGCATTAAAATTTTGGTGTGACAAGTGAGCAAGAGACATGCTTTGTATGCAAAGGCAAGAATTCAATGTAGGTCTAATAGCAATTTTATCAGTCTTGCCAAAGAAGTATTAGTCCAGATACAAAAGTTCTAAGACTTAGCATGCCAGTTACCCAATTACGGCGGTTCAATCACAGTAATAATAGTTGAATAGCTAAAACCGACAAACTTTCCTCTTTCAATGTGTGCATTCAGGAGGAAAGGGTTATGCTGAGTTGTCAGCCTGAATCCTTTGCCAAAGGAATGTGGTGGGGGCTGCTTCTTTCTCATACTGGAGGGGCTCGTACTGCAGCTTACTTTCAAGCATTTTCTAACACATTCTGCGCCTTGCTTCTTCTGCATTTCTGTGTTAGATCTGCATTTGTTGTATAAGGTGTGGGGGGGTTTTATATTGGAAGCTTGTCTTTTGTTGCTCCTAAAGCCAGTTTCACCCAGCTCCAAATGTATCATCATTTCAGTGATCAGTAGTTAGTCAGTGATGATTTGTTTATAGCCTTGATCTGTCATCCCATGTTTATATTTTTCAAAGCCAGGGCTTGTATTCCACCATACCGCATAATTTATGCAGCGCACGTTAAACTGTGTCACTGGAATAGTGCTTCTTATCAGTATCTGTTACTCACAGAGCTATATCAAAATTATTATGACAAGAGACACAGCACCACACAATTGCATAAAGATAAGCAAAACTCAGAGAAATTAGATAACAGCCTGCTAGAGCTGAAAAAGCTAAAACAAAGCTCCAGGCAAGCCTAAGTCCAGACAAGTCATGTCTGACGAGCCCCAGTGCAGTGGCCTCGCAGTGTTAGAACAAACCCTGTGCTTTCTTCTTCAGCAATGCCCTGTCTGCTGAGCTAAAGGACTACAAAAGTGAGACACAGGGGGACAAACTGTGTTGACACTATTTGTAAAACTGAGAATGTATTCTCAAGTGGAACTTACTGCAGTTCACTTGTTTTTGAACCATTCAAAGTCAAAATGACTAACACTGAGAATCAGCTGAGACGGCCACCGTGAAATGATCTTTGGGGATTCTAATAATAAGCTTAGGGTTTAGAGAGTTTAGTCTTGACAATAAATAGCAGGAGACTTCTCTTTAAACAGGGATTGACCAGATAATGATAGCTTTTCTGTATGTGAAATTTCAGTGCAAACCTGGAGTATTTAAGAGAACAGCTGAATGGTGGCTTTTCATCAGTCCTGCAAGGACACGGAGACACACACACACACGCAGGCATGCTAGTTCCTCCTCTAATTCTGCCCACACTACTGGTGTGTAAAGAAATGGCATCTAGTTTCCAGTTTGGTAGTTTAATAAAATGAAGAAAGGAGTGTGTTAACTCTAATATGCTTTCATCAAGGCTTAGCTCTTCTGGTTATTTTACTGTATTCATTCTAGCCTGATCTTCCAGAGATTAACCTTTCTTATAACACTGTCACACCCCACCAACTGTGATTTAGCAAGTACGTAATTTATCACTTAATAGGTATGTCCATATTAACCACAGTGGGAGATTTTACTGGCAGTAAAATCTGCTTTTTCTCTTAGGGGAAATAAAGGCTGTATCCGAGTGGACTGAAAAAGTTTAAGGTCTCTTATAATGAGAATGACCTCAGAAAGAAGGGAACTTTTTATTAGCAAATGTTTAGTACGTGTTGTGGGGGTCCTGAGACATCCTGTGAGAATAAAGACCCTTATTGGCCAGATATTTGTTATAAATAACAATGTAGACAATGTCCCAAGTAGTTTTGTGTGTCCTGAGTAGTGAAAAAGTAGGGTTTTTTAGCCCACATTGTACTTATATTGCTATAGTCAGGAATAAAGCTCTAAATATGATCCTTACTGCCCTACCATTGCATTGGCCTTTCTTTTTATTTTATTTTTCTATAGAGGTGATAAATTCTCTACTTTATTAACTCTTTTTCAAACACAGAAGAAAGCTGAAAAGTTTCAGAGTTTCCAGCTCCAATCTTGTCTAAATTTTCTGAATCTGTTTTGGGCTGTTAAGTGCAACATTCCTCCTCTGGGAAGAAGTATGCCTTGCACTGGAGTTTCCAGTATAGGATACTGAGAGGGTCACTTCAGAGGACTAAGAGTGAACTGCTTCCGTTTCCTTCATTCCTGACAAAGCGTTGATGTATTATTTCATTCTTCCTTACATTTACCCCAAGCAATAATATGTAATAGAGATGGGGCAAAAAAACCAGCAATAAATGATGTCTTTAAACCAGTCAGAGGTTTCTGTAAGCCCATGGTAAGTTCTGATTGAAACTGAAAATCTGGGGCAGTTAAAAGTGAACACGTGAATAAGGTCACAACCTTATGATTTGTAGCTCCTGTTCTAACATTGGTTCTCCAAGAGAATGGCACTATTAATTACCCTTTTTAAATTAGTCTTACCTTTGCAAAGCCTCATTCTATAGAAACTGATGATGAATATGGAGAAGTTTCTGACTTTAAGAATCAGAACATTTACAAGATCTTAACCTAGATTTCTTGGGCTATGTATGTTTCTCCTCTTTTCAACTTAATTTTACTCTAATGAAGGTTTTTCATACAATTCTAAAAAGTTTGAATCGTTGAATGACTTGTCCTATAAACTAAGAAAGCAAGCAAGCAGAAAAGAGAAAGATTATTTTTGTTGCTTCAAGTTATAAATCTGTAGAAGGGACTCTGATGCTTGTGTGACAGGAACATAACTGTAGATGAATAAATGGAAGAAAGCCCTCTAAAATCAAATACACACTCAAGTGTGTTATTACCAATTTTTTTTTCTTTTTGATTCATATACACTGTTCTTTAAAACAGAACTAACATTTCCTGACAACCATGGAGAGTTATAATTTATTTTTACTTCATTCTAAGCAAAATTTTACTTCAGAGGTAAATAAACTTGCTTCATTCTTGACAGTGCCTCCAAGGAGAATTCAGAAGAGGGAAGGGAAAGAGAAAAAGTAACATGATATGCTAGACCCATAGCTTGGGGAAAGCTTCATTGTCAATGTTCTAAAATTAACAATCACAGTATCACCCTTGGGAAGGGTTTTAGAGAAAGTAATCTGAGAAAAGGTCTCTTGGGAGACTTCTGTAAGGTCCCTACTGGCTGCTTTCTCAAATTCTCACCATAGAAACATGCTTCAAAGTACAGCAGGAGAAGCAATTTTCAGTAGCATTAGTGATAAGACAGCTGACTCATATTACTTTGAACTCAGAGTCATTTGGCTTATGGAGACAGTTCAACCCACCAGTAAAACCACAGTAACATCAAAGATCCATGCTGACCCAACATAGAATCCCAGAAATCACTGAGTTCACACACATCCACAAAAAAATTTGTGGTTTTTTTCCCCTATCACTTTTTCAGAATCTAAAAGGAATAAAACATTTTAATTATTTTTTTTTTTACATAGCTTACACATTGGTTGGGTCATCTGCTGCATCATCACCACCGTCCATAATCTTTGGACCAGATGGATAACCGGACAGGAGATAATTCACTTTGATGCTATGCCTTCATTTTTCAGTTTTCCATAGGGAATTACTACATCTGAGCTTAATGTGATAAAAGTTCAAAATCTGTAGCTGGTGAAACATGCATGGGATGGTTTCCACCAAGATGAGCTCATTATGTGACCTGTCGAGCACCTACATTACTTCAAGGCCCTGATATAGCTCACTATGAAAGTTGTTTGAAATGCATGATGCACAGCTTGGAATAGTAAAATATCTGGAAGAAGGGTTTCTCAAGTGAAGTGATTTGCCTGTAGAAGTTACTTCTAAAGCAATGAAAGTCATTGTTAGATAATTAGCTTCCTCTTTGAATTTTCTATCAGGTTCACAGTAACATCCCCGTAGCTATTGGTCTAACTTTCAGAAAAAAAATATATCAAAAGTTTCAGTAACTTGATAAGTGAAACGAGGATGCTATAAAACATTCTATGGCCAATAGTTTTTTTTATTTGAATCAATTTAATGTTTTGTCATGGATGGTCAAAGGATGTAAAGGTCAAAGGACTATGGGGTGAGACAACTAAAACAGTATCAGTTGATTTAAGATACAGAACTTGCTTTACAAATATTGCCTTGTTCAGATGGGCTGTGATGTGTTAATGAGCATGAGTATACAGATCTAATGGTTCATACAAATTTTCTTGACCTTCTGACATCTACTATGGCATTGTGAGAAACAGAAGGAAAAAACCCACACCAAAAACATAGTCACCAGAAGACGCTGTTTTGCATTGTCTCACAAAGTATCTTTCTTCTTTCATGTTATACTACTGTTTTCTGAGAGGGGTTCCTTAGCAAGGTTCTGGCAAGCTCTGAAGAGGCCTTATCTCTGTCTTAATTACTGTAAATAGAATTAATTCTTGATGTGGGGAAATCAATGGAGAAATTCAGTAGTTATGTAGAAATCTCTGGAAAAACATACAGCTTTGTGGTGGGTTGAACTTGCCTGGCTGCCAAATGCCCAGCCTCTTCTCAGTAAGATGGGGGAAGAAAAGAAGATGGTTTCTAAATAAACACATGGAGACCACTGGCAAACAGACTTGACCTGGTGTCGCAGATGGAGCCATGCACTTTGCTCATAGAAGCGACGATACATTTATTGATATAAAACAGGGATGTAACAAAGGTTGATGGTAAACATGACAGTGTTTTAACAAGATTTGAGATGGCAAGGCGCACTTGGTTATTTACTGCAGAGAGGACAGGGTCAGACAGAACTGTCAGGGAGACCCTCCTGTTGAGTCATGAGGTTCAGAAAGGACTGCCTTGCTTTCTAAACTCCTCCTCGGAGAGGAGTCCCAGTGTGACTGGATCCAAGACTAGTCCCAGCCTTGGTCAACTGTTTATGTCTAAAGGATTATATAGGCACAATCAATCCTTTATTTCACTTAGCTAAGATTTCAAAGCTTAGCATGCTATTAGTCACCTGCTGAGGAGTCACCTCGCAAGTAATCTCTGAATCTCGAAATGTAACCTTGAGTGCCATCCCTACTCAAGGGGAGATCCAGGAGTGCAGCCTGCTGCTGCTATGCAGGAGAGCTCAAAGGGCTCTTGGGCTGTTCACTCTTTATGGGGGTGAGGTGATGGACCTCTAGTCACGTTTGCGTATTGAGCACAGTACCAGCATTAGCAAGTTAGCCCTTGGCTGTTGTGGTGTTATCCTTCCCCCTGAAACCTCTTTGAGCCGGGTGCAACCATCACGACTAGATGCACCCATTATGACCACCACAGGTGGTTATCGCTTGGTCAGCGTTACAGGAACTAAAGGTCAGGTTGGCACCCAGGGAGGGGGAACTCTATGTCACACTTGGGGGAAATTTATTGCCCATTTAAAATAGAATAGGCAGGTGAGAATAAAAGACAAAAACTAAAATACCTTTCCCTCCCCTGCCCCGGCCCCACCACTCCTTTTTCCCAGGGTTAACTTCACTCCTTTGTCCCCAACTCCTCTGCCTCCTTCTCCCCTGGGTAGTGCAGGGGAAACGGGGAATAGGGTGTTGCAGTCATTCATTGTATAACCTGGGGAAAGTATTTCATGTATATATTCATTTATGAGGCAACATTTTTTTTGACGTGTATTAAGGCAATACAGATAAGGTGTAGGTAGATGTGTAAAATAAGAAAAGAAAAACCCACACAGAAATTAGAGCAGTTCAGTTTGAAAGAAATAAAAAGATGTGAACATTCAAAACTTTAACAACATCACTTGCAAATGAATTAGATTTAATTTTTCAAAGTAATGTTGGTAGGGTCAGGATTTTGCCTTGCTCTTGTGTTTCTTGAGACATAATCATTTCAGTTGAATAAAATAATGTTTGTCTTTTTTATTTTGTCTTTGAATAATCATACTTAAAAGGGCAAAAATGACGCATTGGATTCCAGTAAATTGGATCTTATGATCCAAAAGGTTGGCTGTTAGAGAGTGAAGTGTGATAATGACTGCAAATTTATTTGGCACCATAGACGAATTTTCCCAATAAATTTTTAAAGCTTTAAGAAATCATGTTGTAATGATACGTATATTTAAAATGATTGAGGGCTCTTCCTCATTTTTTTCTTTGAAATGAAAAGGTTTCTGCAGAAATTTGTTGTCTTAATCCTGCTCAAGAAGATCATGACTTAGTAGTGCTAAGGTAAGGGTCATGTATTTCACAGGAAATGTCTCTAATAATCCTGAAGGTGGTTGAATTATCTAGTTTTCCTTGCCCTTCCTTTTTTCCTTTCCAAGCTGGTGTATGAGCATCGATTAAATGAATGATAAGGTCCATGTTTGATCGATTTTTCACTTTTTTAATTTAGAAGGTAAAACTTTCTATCACATGTGAAGTTGAGAATTATGGTTGAGATAATAGAGGTCTGATTCCAGTGGAAGTTAAAAAGGGAAAAGTTGCCTCGCAAATGTCAAGGCACCTTGTGGTCCAAGATGATTAAAACTAAACTGTTTGCTGTATGAATCCCAAGGTGCTGCTATATCTCAGCTTCCATGACATTTAGCCAGTGACTTTTCATAGCTTGTTAATAATGCATAGCAATCCCAGTGTAAATTTGCAGTGACAGAGCTGGCCTGTTACAGTAGAGCAGTTAACTAGATTTATTTTGGACAGAAAATGCAGATTTGAAAAGAAAAAAATCATGACTAATGTCAAAAGAGATTGCACATTTACAAGACTATTTTACTGAAGACAGTTGCTCGGGAGAGGTGCTTTTCACATTGATCTATTATTCTATCCAAAGTCCTAATTACCTAACCGAGAGATATTAACACAGCATTACCCCATTCATCAAGGTTAACACTCATGAAGAAAAATTGATGTCCCAAACAAATTTCATAGTGTGGATTGGTTCATAAAGTTCATCGATTTTACCAGGTTGAATGAGTCACATAGGCAGGTAAAGGTTACAGCATAAAAGCTCTCTTCTAAGTACAATTGCTGTTAATCGTTGCTCCCAGATAAACCTAATAAACTTCTGGGTTATAGAAACCGTGTTTTTTCTGAATCTCATATCTCGCAGATACACAAATTATTCATAAGCTGTAAAAGGTTACAAGGCAGATGAAGAGAGGGAGAGAGGCGGAAAAGAGTACAGATGAAAAATAGACTCAAAGAACGATGAATTACAAAACAGACTCAAAGAGCAATGAGTTACAACGGGATAGGAATTAGAGTTGTTGGGAAAAATTTGGCTGACATTTGGGTTATTGCGCAGATTTTCTCTCAGGCTGAAAGTTTATTCACACAGAAGAAATTTTACTGTGCAGCTATTATTGTTGCAGATCAAAAGCCTTCATTGAATTATCTTAATAAATCATGAATTGATCACTTTGGAATTGTTTTAAATGTAATATTTGGTGTGCTAGAAGCGTATGCGTGGCAGTAGCCCTTAGAATACAGAATTAGCATGAAGTAAAATTTTTATGAGACTTATCACTGCTGCTTTCTTACAGGAAGTTTATGTAGAAAATCTTGGGCTTTTGTTGGAATCTTCATCTAGGAGTTGAAGTCTCTTATTGGTTTACTCACTCTGTATATGGAAATGTGTTGGCAAAACCCCCAGATATTTTGGCAATGGCAAAATTTTTACTGCAAAATTCTGATTAGGATTGAATAACTCCACTTCCGCATAAAACGCTTGAACAGGTCTGCGAAGTTCCCTTATCCCTTCTCTGATGAATCTTTCCAATACTGATATAAATATGGAATCTGTGTAGAAGCAGCTGTGTATTTTTTATTTGTTTAAATAACTGCAAGGGTTGTTTTTTTTTTTTTTTTTTTTTAAATGTACGTATTTATATATCAAGTTAGTAAAATAACTTAGCTTCTTATTTTGAGTAATTTTCAGGAGCAGAGCAACTGTTCCAGATTTTTCTACAGTTAGTGTTCGGATCGATAATAATTTATACAAGACACCCCAGGCAGTTGAGTTTATGCTGAAGTGTGAGGAACTCAGGATATAAGCAGACATTCAGATAGATCTTTCCTCAGCTGTGTTCCAGTTCATTAATAGAATCCTCTGCTGCTCTTTTAGTTTTAATCTCCAAAAAAAAAAAAAAGATTGTTGCTTTGATGTGGAGACACTGATGTTCTCAGGTTCAATCTGACAAGCTCTGGACTAATGGAAAAATAACTTCATTCTACCAGTGTAAGTTCTGTAAATTCATTACAGGAAGAATGTGTTTCTACCTTATTATTGATTTATAAATCATAATGTCCAATTTAAAAAAAAACCAAACATTTAAGGTATCCTTTTATTGTTTTTAAATTCTTAATTTTTCCCTGCTACATTTGTTATTTTAATCATTTTATTTGATATAATGAAGAGCAGGAGTACAGACCTGGGATCGGTCTCATATGTGCAGCAGCGGCTGCATTAGATTTTTTAATGTTATATGTATGATTATGTATGATTAGTCCAGTTCTGATCCACTGTCTAGCCAGCCTTTGGGCAGGTTGTCTACAACACAGTGAGACAGGGCTACTTAAATCAGGGAGGTGGCATTTCATCTGACCTTTGATCGATAAAGTATTGATAACGTTACAATTTCCTGTAGTTCTGTAAATCTATCAATATTACAGTATTAAATGCTTAAATTGTGGTTTGAGATTACTAAATCTGTCAATGTTTCTTAGGGCCTGATTCATCTTTCCTAAATTGCTCAGTGAAGTGCATATAGACGACTCCTCGGTCTTTCCGTATCTATACAGCTCTTGGGTTAAAAGGTCAGTTCTTCATTCTATTAGTGGGCAGCCCCTTAGACAGCTAATCCCTCATCCCAAGTGAGTCATCTTTCTTTTAGTCTGAACTGTGTGGCTCGTCGAGCTTCAAGCTTGCAAATTGCTTTTATTCTGAGTCCATCACAGGCCCATTCTCCAGCCCCTTTCCTGCCTGTTCCCCCATTCTGTATAATGCCCTGTATGATGCCTCCCTCGCTCGGTTTGAATGCTTTAGCTGCTTTTCGCAAAAAAGACCTTCAGTGTGTAACTATTCACTCTGCCCTTACTGAATCAAAGTACCATAGAGCCTTGTGAGACAAGAACAAAGAGCAGCTTCTATCAACCCATAGTGAATTGTGCTGAAAATCATCTTAATAGAGCTAGAATGCTGGGTCTGACAAAATAAATCTTCCCAACATAACCCTGCTATTGAGGACCCGGGCAGCAAAGATTTCTTACTGCTTTCCAATGACTGAATCTTCCCAGGTACCTGCAACCACTTGTGACCTCAAGTACCAGTGAAAGGTACAAACCTTTGATTTTTTTTTTTTGCCAACAAGCTCTATGAGCAAAACAACATTCAGTGTCATCAAGGCACAACATGAGAATATCTGTTATCTCAGCACTTTGTGGGACGGTGAGAGTGCAACAATCATGTTACGGAATCATCTAGTAATAACTAATGAACCTCTCAAACTGAACATCCCACTGGAAGCCGAATTTGAAAACTCAACTGTGACAGAGGCATGGCTTCTTTAGAAGAATAAGGCTGGAGTTATCTCTGTCTTCTCACTCCCAACCTTCTCCAGAGATGTTGGGGTACAGGCAAGGAAGAGGAACCCTGAGGTGAACTAGTACTAGTTACTGGAAAGACTGGAGACTGACACTGAGGGTGAAGAAATTGGTCTTCTACAAGCACAGACAGTCTTTCTCCCAGAGCTGGTGCTTTTGAGACTTTTAGATGAAAGGAGCATAAAAATAGTCATGGCCCTAGTGCAGCATTGTTAGGGTGCTAGCTCTTCTACCTCCAGATGAGCAGTGTCATGGCAACTTCATCACTCAAAGGGCAGGGCCTGGCCCTTCTATTCTTTCTGTTTCTTGGTAGCGTTTTTCTTTTATCCCCAAAATGTGATTTTAAAACTCAAGTTCTGTGTTTTAGCCTTCACTTCCCTCTTCTGTTTCTTGGGTGACTCTCTTGTGTTCTAAGACCACTGGTGGTTGATCTTCGTTCAGCCTGTATTTCCCTACCCTAAGTGTTCCCAGCCTCTTGTTCTATTCGTATTCTTGCTCTCTCTCAAATGTCCCATCTGATCTCTCACCACTTACAGTAAGTAAAATAATTATTGACGAGCAAACTCACGTCATGCTCATCATCTATCTTTTCTGTGTTCACATCAGCCAGTAGCCCAAATGGCAGTCATACCAAAGAAGCACCTTTAAAATCGTCAGCGGACTTTGCTCCTGATTTAGGAATTTCGGCTTGGAAGTGCCTAAGATGTTACAGTTCAGGATCATTTTGGCTCACAGGTTTCCTAGATGGTTTGGGATTAATTTAGCTCAAAGATAGGTCTTACCAGGTGGGTGGTGAAACTGGTCCCTGATTCTAAAGCTGTGGATATATTTAAGAAGCAGTTTAGACACTTAAAGGCACGTGTGCCTCTTTCTTTCAGTTCTCTTCTTCATTGTGCTACTTAATACAGATGCTATTGAAACGATGTGTGTCATAACCAAGGCAAATGCCCATTAGCTTCCCACAGGACCTCCAAGGTCATCTTAATAAACTCCTGCATGCATTGTAGAAGGTAGAGTTTCCATTCCAGCTGAGATTAATGGGGAGTGAGGAAAGGCTGCAAAATTGAAAGTTTGCAAGTATCATCACATCACAATTTGCAGTTAATGTCAGATGCATCTTGAAAACTGCAAAGAACTGGCTCCTACAGTAGCCAGTTCTCCTTCTATGTAGGAGATTAAATGGTGCCTAGTTGGCTATGTTTCTCTGGAAGAAGGAAATGAACTGTCCTCTTCTACACCACACTCATCGTCAGCTAAGCATTTTGCTGCAATGCTTATTCCCATCTCCGTGCTTTACTGCAGTGTAAAAGTACTAAAGTTACGTTCTTCTGTTCCAAATCCATCCAATTCAACAGAATCTTTTCAGTCTTTTGTTGAGCTGTTGCATTGGCATGTGCCCAAATTAAGATGTTCACTCTGAGTAATGATCGATATAAAGGTCCAACAGAAAAGGGACTACGTTATCTCACCATTTAATATCAGAGAAAAAAGCTGTAGAGAATGATAGAAAAGAAGATCTTTGCTGTCATCCTTATAAACTGGTCATAATTAAATTGTGAATGCATTATTCTTACAGAAAATGAGAAACATTTTTTTGCTGCCTTTCAGTACTGAACTACTGATCTTATGTTGATACCTTTGTAAGTTTAAAAGCTCAGCATTCACAGTGTATTACCTTTCTTTATCAGATAAGCTCTAAGAGTTATTTGCTGCTAAACCTAGATATGCATTTACTTATAACAGCATAATTTGTTTTATACTAAATGGTTCTCAACGTACAAGATTTGCAGTGGTCATATCTTGATATGAAAGCGATTGAAAAGCCTCTGTTTTTCCTTTGCAGAACAGTTGTATCCCAAGCACCACATACAAATGTGTTCCAAGGTATTTGAGTAAGGTTTAATGCCATTGGTATCACAAGAACTGTTTTCCATATCGACTTATAATTTCTAATGTCAGTTGTATTTAAATTCTGTTATTTTTGTTCTCCTAATACTCAAAAAATGTCAGAAGGGAGATAATGTGGAGAGGCAGAAAGAAAGTGTAAATTTATTTAAAAAAGCAGTAAGAATGAAAGAAATAAAGCGAAGAAACATTTAAGAAATTATTGAAGTGTTTGTCATATCCTAAGAAGTGTTAATTTCATTAACACTGTTAATAAAGCATACAATTTATTACAATTTTGGGAAATTTGGGAAAGCTGCTGACATTAAGGTATTGTTCTATGATTTGCAAACACTTATCAGTTAACATACTCATTGCTAGTTGTTTCATAATTGCTCAGAATAATTTAGTTAGCAGAGTGCCTGCCTCTGCAGTCATGAAGCATCGTTTACATCTAATTATGCTGTCTGAGGACAAGCAAACAACACTGTGGTATTGTTACATTTGCAAAAAAAACCCACATCAGTATGTGTAATACTTGCGATATTCTTAAATATTCTTTAAGTTGAATGATTAGGAAAATCTGACTTAGGAAAAAGGCTACCTTGTGCAAATTTATGTATATGGCATTTGATTTATTGGATATCTAAGTGCTTTTGTGAGTTTACGTTTTCCACCTAAAATTCAACTTGAAGGCAAAGTCCTATTTTTTATAACTTTTCTCTTTTGGTGATGCCAAGTGTATATGATATTATTATATACTTAATAAATATTTGGAAAGTTTTCAGTACAAACCAGACTATTTTACCAAACATTTATACATATACATACATATTTAATCTTACAGCTCCATTTTTCTACCTCAGTGTCTACAGAGTTAAGCCCATGACTATATAGTTTGTGTCTTTTGAAGCCTTGCTAAGTAGAAAGTCATCCAAAGCTTATCCAAGTTGTGTCCTGTGATATGAATCTGATTCCATCCCATTGATTCTCTCCACTGGAGTGGTATCAACCTGCTCCACTACTCATTCTTGCTCCAACTAGTTAGTTATGACCAAGGTGACTCTGTAACTGCTTTTGTCTTTAGTGGGTTCTACTCTACAGCAAGTATACACGTCACATACAAAAGTAAGTCCACTTGAAGCTCCCAACAGGAGAGACACCTTTACGCTTTTCTTCTGTGTTTGAGTTTTACAGGCTCAAACACACTCATCTTAAATACACGTAGTTATTCTGTCCAGAATTTTTACATAATAAATGTATATTTCTTCCAGTTTACGTTGTAAACACTTTTTTAAGTGAAACGTCTATAAGTTTGAAGTTAAATGGATTTTAAACTGTCCCACTATTCCCTGTGTGTAGTTGCCTTTTTTTCCAGTAGAATGTTCTTTCCATTATTTTATAGGCATTCATCCTTTTGGTCCTCCTTCCCATATGTGGGAGAAATTGCTCTCTTCAATTTTTTTTTTCTTTTCTTTTTTTTTTTTTTTTTATATGCTATGTATCCAGTGGAAAGACAAAAGTGCAGAAAATTATTTAAGTGAACAGAATCATCCTCTGCACCCCTTATTGCACTGAGCACAGAAGATTCCTAGGGTCATTGCCATTAGGTGAGTGAGGTTAGGTGGGATGAATCCAGTTCTAAATTCCAGGCTTGGACATTTGCCAATAGGAATAAAGGCCAAACTGTATCTTCTCAGTAGATTTTCCTTAATGTTTTGGGGCCAAAGAGCTATACAGGTGGCTCACACGTTAAACCTTATCCATGGTCTTTCTCTCACACATTATAACTAGATATTTGAAAAATGGTAATGTGTGCATTGGTTTCTACATTTTCCAAGCAGTGTGACGTCACTGTCATCTGTGGTTGATGTAGGCTTTGAAAGATCTGTTCTGCTGTCATTGTCTTGGTAGATTCCAAATTCCCATTACCCCGAGCGTATTCCATATAAAGTGAAATAAAGATGTTCTAATAGTCAAGGCAGAAATAAAACAAAACAAGATTACTGATACATAGTGTAACGATCTTTCAGGAAGTGTTACAGATACCTGTTCTGTGGTCCATCCTCCTTCTCTTTTTGCTTCAGGATCTGGAAAGCTAAGGTAGAAACTGCAGATATTTCATTCTAATGATGCCTTTTGTATTCACACAGTGTGTCACCTTGAGGAGCAGGGAACATGACTATTCTAATTTATTCAAAGGTAGTTTGTTAATGTACTCATCTTCCTCTAAGCGGGGGATAAAGTTTTATGCTCTTCATTAGAGACAAACAACGTACAAGATGTGCCACCACATTCCTGTGCTAGCAGGAATATTTGAGTGCTCTACCTCATGTGGAATATGTAGATGTACAATACATCTCAAAAGAGTAAATATAAATACCATACGGGGCTCTGTTTTGCAGAACATATTTGAGTGTATCTGTAAAGCTGTTCTTAGGTACGCAAGGACTGTCTCAATAATGAGATTAGTAAGATTTCTGAGCTTCATTAGAGGCCTTGCGAGTCTATTTAGGTCAGTTGTATAGTTATATGTTGAAATCATATGGAATTATTTTGGTATTAATGATCACAGATCACATAGGATTTACAACTGGAAAAATACAGAAAAGTTTTTTTCACGATGACTAATATTTGTTAATTAGAATGATAATGAAAGCTTGGTCCCTGCAGGTTGGCTTTTCTGCTGTAGTTACATTTAACGGTGCAACATTTCTCAACAAGCAGTTTTCCAAACGTAGACTGCAGTTACTTAGCTAAATAAACTATTTTAGTAGACAGACAGTCTCCCAAGAGTACATTGAGAAAGGTTTGCACTCACCTTGCAGCAACCAGTAAACTGTAATTGAGACTGTTAGGTTTGATTATGATCCAGATGTGAAATCTGTGGATGGGTTTTACCGTCATAAATCCCCTAAAAGATCCCCAGGGATTACAATGTGACGCTTGGAAGAGTTCCAGTAAAAGACTCCTTTAAAACAGAAAGTGATATACGAGGTTATGTCATGTTAATGCACATACTTTATACAAATTGTTTCCACACCAAGTATATTTTATATGATTGCTATGCATAGCATAACAATTTGGAATGTTCTTTGCTTCAGGTGTCTTGCTGGATTTTCCGGACAGTTTTGTGAAATAGAAGTTAATGAGTGCAATTCATCACCTTGTCTACATGGCTCCACCTGTGAGGATCATATCAATGGATACACTTGTAAATGTCAACAAGGTAACTGATGGCTGACAGAACAATCTTAAACAATGATAGTTTTGAATTACTGGTGTTACTGCTGAGAAAATTGGTAAATTATATCAAGCTCTTTGGATATATCTTTGGATATAACCTACGAGGTACAAAATGATTAACTATCTCTTTGACAAGCTTTTTCAATCAAATCTAAAGATAATTAACTAGTCTAATGAGCATGTTGGAAAGACTTAACGCTAAAACCAGCTCACTAAATGAGTCTGAAGAATTATCTAGTGCTAGGTTTATCATGTATGACCTTTACTAATGTAATTTACTGACCAAGCAGTCCAGTAGGCACTGTACAGAAACTAGGTAATTTAACTGGCTACAGAATAAGATGAATGAAAAGAAATTCTTTTGAACTAATATTTATTATTATTGTTGTTGTTAGTGTTGTTTTTGTCAGACATACCCATGCTTAGGTCTGCTTGCTGGGATGAAAATCAATTTTCTGAACGATTATAAGTAGAATGAAAACAAGCACTTTCTTAAAAAAAAAAAAAAAAAAAGGACCTGTTTTCTCATGTTAGCATAGATCAACTTAAACAGGTCTTGTGATTTGAGAAAGTATAAGGATTTATACAAAAATAAAGGTCACAATCAGCCTGTATTGTCACGCAATCACAAATTTAATCTGTTCAGGACTACTCAGTGTCTTCTGTCATGTCTATTATCAAAGAGCCTTTTGTCAATGTAAGTAGGGTGTAAATTACTGCCTTGAAGCATACTGCTCCATAATTCGGTTATTCTTTATCTAAGAATTAGACTAGTACCTATGTGCTGAAACTTTACGTTTTCAGTTTAAGTCTGTTGTTTCCTATTGTACTGACCTGCACAGCTGAATACTTTCTTTGATGGTACTGATCCAGGATTTCTTAATGATAAATTTAGAAATTATTTAGATATATTTTGGGAGATAAATACTCTATTCACCCATGGTATCTTCCTAGATCTGCTCTGCTTACTCCCTTTGTAATGAGGTATGTTCAGCTTGTTGGTCTCCATTTACAAACAATAAGATCTTGCTAAACTCTCCTGAAGTCAAGCGACCATATATGTATTACACAAAAGTTTTCTGCGGTCTTTCTAGCAATCTGTTCATATAATATTTACATAGATTTATATCCATGCTTGTTCTGCATTATAAAGAAAACACATAATGAATTGAGTATTAATAAAATCAGATTTTATTTTATGAGGTTTTTTTTTTTTTTTTATTCTGAAGTGTCCTTAGTGCAGATTACAAAACATTATATGTAACAGATTTAAAAAAAAAAAATAGGCAAGATACTGAAGTAAGAGCACATGTGTGTGCACGCACACATAATGAGAGCCAATACGGACAGTTTATTCATTTGTTTAATCAGTACTGAGGAATGATACTCTTAATATGTAAAACTTAAATGGAAGTATCTTTGACTTACTAGAGCCTAATTAATTTTAGGCCTGACTTGCTGACAGATTAATATTTTTATAGCAACTTTCTTTTGTGTCTAAGAGATACTCAATAATCCAGAAAGACACTATACTCCTGATGGATGAACCACTGAGTGAAAAATTTCTGGACTTTACCATCCAGAGGGTCAGAATTCATGATCATAATGGTCCCTTCTGATCTTAAAAGTCTTGAGTCATGACCTATCTTCAGTACTATATATCTTTTTTTTTTTTTCTCTCAGCACAGTTACACAATGGAAATTCAATGCGGATAAAACTGTATGTCCCCTCACTCTACCTGACACTGCATATGGCTATATACCACTTCACCACTTTGAAGATAATTTTTTTATCATTACCAGTGCCTCACACAGAATACATTGTCACATTCAGAATTTTTTTCTCTTTATTTTTAAAGCTAGTAATACTTGAAATATCTTTTAATATGGACATTTAAAGATTACTTGCCAGCTAAGGACTGTAATTGCTGTCTGTGCAACTGTACATGGAAACGCTTGGTATAAGTAGAAGAAGCTTCTCTGAACTTGCTCTTGCTGCTAATATGTTTGAAATACCTTCCAAACCAAGTGTAAACTGCCCTTATTTTACATTACTTTTAATAATAGCAATCATTAGTAGGGCTGAAAGAGCTCTACATTATTTCTCCACCAGGAAAAGACACGGTGAAATAGCCACATGCATTAGGTATATGCATCATGGTTACATATCTTGTGGGGTTTTTTTTAATTAATGTGGTATTTTCAAATGTTATTTGAGTATCTGAAACAGCTGAAGAGATGAGAAGATTACAACAGAGAAAAGGAATGAGTTTGGAGAGGCAGGAGAACCTTTGGGAGGCATAGCTTTTTGGAAAGTTCCACAACTGAAGAAAGGGATTAGAAGATTGTCGTGGTTTGACAGAGATAAATAAAATATAATTTCCCAAGGCAGAAAGTAGAAATGCTTGGAATCTGCTTCTGTTACAGGCAACTATTATTCACATACGATAGGTCTTGGATTTCCCTGCTAACCTTCACTTTTAGAAATACGGAGACACGATGGAGTGTTTTTGGGTCTCTAAAGGCAACTATGGGAAAGAACTTTCCCATAAGGCAGAAAGTCTGAGATACACAGCAACACATCCACAATTGTAATTTAGTGAAATGGAAAAGGGACAGTGGCAAGACAGAAGTAGGAACAAGGCAGATGACTGCAGCTTTTCCAAAAACCTCCAGAGAACAAAATGAAGCGTGTGGTGACAGCATGTGATACCAGAAAGGGGAAATTATTTAGCTCTGACAAATCTCTTCTGTAATGGATCATGAATTTTGTCAGCTATTCTCCCAGTGGCAGGCCCCGTACCCTTAGAATAATAGAAGCCTGTTCAGGATCTGTGGCTGCAGCTGCAGGCTGTTCAGGTGCAGAAGCGGCACAGAGAGATGTAAACTGTGTTCTACCAGCATCTCAGGCGGCTCAAAAGCAGCAACAGCAGCTGTTGGAACTAATAGCAGCCTCACAGCTGAGGTCTTTAGCTGGGGCAGGCTGCTCTTCTAGAGGGGCAGCTAAAGCAGGACTGGGATGCACCTGGTGGGTCCATTTGACACATGCTCCAAGGCAAATGCAGGGCAGGAGCGACTAGTTTTGCATCAGCTGAAGACTGCTGGGGTTTTTTTTGGGGGGGGCTAGAAGTTTGTTCATTTGTTTGTTCTTTTGCTTCTAAATGGGAAAATTTAATTGGAGAAATAACAAATCTGTAATGGGTGATGGGAGTATCATGGCAGAGGGTCTGATGTTCTTCAATAGCTAGCCATGTTTTACAAAATTCTGGGTTTGTATTTGCCAAGCAAATGAGCTCCTTCCAGTTCAGTTTAACCTCTGAGGAGCAAGTTCCAGACAGGCTCAAATTACACGATCAAAATACCAGCTTCCAGATCAGTTTTTGGCCTCTAATTTATGGGTGTACTTAGTTGTAAAGGAGATTTTTATAAGACAAGTGTATTGATGGGATTAAAAAACAAACATGTGTTGACTCAGAAATCATCCTCCACATTGATCTGGTACAGTAATCTGCCTCAGAGTTTCTCTTCTTAACTTTTCTCCTTTGTTATATTTTTATGTAATTGTGACTATTTTCATCTGTCTAAACCTCCAGTTTTCCTTCCCCAATCTGGCAATAATGCACAAATTTAAGAAACGGGATAAAAAGGTTGAAAATTAAGATAAGAAATTCCATACTCTTTCAGTTTAAATTTTGGAAAAAAATACAGCTTTGGTTACACTGTTCAGCTCTGGAATGAGATAGGAGGTTTCCAGGGAGTGTTTAACCCTTGCCACATGAGAGCCAACAATAGAGATAATTCTGTAGCTGAAGGACAACCCATTGAGTCAGTTAATTCAATAATGAAAGAATATATTCAGGTTTTAGTCTTACTTGACTACTTACGTCTCTACAGAAATAGAAGTCAGCAAATATTAACTTCCCTAATAGGTGTTCAGTAGATTATAACCGTTAAGTCCATATAGTTTGGGTTGTGTTTGTTTCTTGTTAAATTATTTCTTTTCTTATTTTCTGCTGTGAGAAAACACAGCCAAACCCAGTTCATACCCATACAATTTATTTACATGTATGTGAGGACTGATTATAGTTACTTACAGATATTTTTGATTGCTACTCAATAAATGAATTTTATTTACATCCGATACAATTTATTTACATGTATGTGAGGACTGATTTTAGTTAACTTATAGATATTTTTGATTGCTACTCAATAAATGAATTTAGATTTTAATAGGTTTTGGGTTGTGGTGGTTTTTTTTTTTTCACTGCCAGGATGGGAAGGCCTCCATTGCGAGCTGGATGTTGATGAGTGCATATCCAACCCCTGCATACACGGCATCTGTGTTCAGAAGGACCCCAGCTTTGGTTACTCCTGTTTTTGCAAGCCTGGATTTGTGGTGAGATGCTGACGTTCTTTCTTCTCCTTTCTTAACCTGGCTATTGAGTGTCACACAGAAAATACTGTATGTAATCCCTTTCCTTTTTAACCTCACTGAGATAAAACCCAGTCTTGCTGAAAAGTGCAATATTTTCGTAACTGTTCTCTGTTTATTTTCTTTGTTTGTTTTACTAACAGGAGCTTTAATATTCCAGAGAATTAGTTACCTAATATCCACAAGAAGTGGAAAAGTGTGAGCTTATATAATGGTTTTGTCAGTTATCAGAGGCTTTTTTTTTACATACCAATTAATATTTTTATTTCACAGACCAATTAATATTTTTACATACTAAGATAACTTGAAACAATTGCATAGGCAGATACTTTGAAAACAAGTTCCCTGAAACTAAGTCAAACAATTCCTTTGAATGCTTGACCCTGTGGGCTTTGGTCGTATGTTTTATTCTCTCTGTTTAAAATACCAAAAGAATCCTTTGAGGGTGGCTAAATGCCAGTGCTGTATTCATCTGTGGTTGACATTTTCATGCTGCTGCCACCTTTTTATGACAGTTTCTTCTGTAGTTAAAGATATGCAGTTGGTACCTACAATTTAGGCTTGTGCTTTACCTCATCACACTCATAGGTTGGGGTCAGTAAGAAGGAGAGAAAGGAGTTAATTTTTTTTTTCTGTTTTTCTTTCTTCAGTAATTTTTATCTCTACAACTCCAACTCCAATTGTTATTTGAATGCCTTTTCTTTATACGTGATGGCAGTGATGGTTATTCTAATATCTGTGAACCATTTATTCAGTGTATTTACATCTGTAAAATAGAAGGAATAGATTACTGCAATAAGATTCAGATTTACCTTCATAGATTCTGTGCAACCAAGTCAAGGAAGAAATTAGTAACTTTTCAGACATTAGCCAGTTTAAGGGCTTCTTTCTACAGCAGAAGATTCTCACTTAACAGTCAATGAGGGAAAAATTAACAAAGCAATAAAATGGAAAGAAACCTTTTTAGAAAAAGTGAAAAAAACGTCTGACATCAGGTCTTCTCAGGCACCATATTAACCTCTGTCCCATGCCCATTCTCTGAAGGGGATGCCCAGTAGAACTAGCAGACATGCTAGCACATGTCAAGGAGGATAAGTGTCTCCACAAGCGGGCTGCTCCACCAGGGAAGGCTGTGGTGGTGGATGCCAGCAGTGTCTCCTTGTTGGAGAGGCGTTTGGACAGTGCCCTTGAGAATGTCCTTCTGGGGTGATTTGGGGTGGTTTTGGTGCAGTGGGGAGGCCAAGGCGGGCTGGGGAGCCCATGTCGGTGGGAGGGGAGGCCGGGTGGTCTTGTCCCCAGGGTTTGGGGGAGTGTGTGGCGAGCCCTGTCCCCGCAGGAGGG
>JAOXNO010000024.1:92437091-92456595 GCA_028565335.1 Limnodromus scolopaceus
GCTGGCAGTGTCCGCCATTTGCTGTCCCTGCTGGGAGCGCACAGCTTCCTGCTGAGAGAATTGGCTGAGTGTAATTCCTGTATCTTATATCAGTATGGGGATTAATACTGGTTCTTTAGTATTATTGTTAATTATTTAGTCTTAGTCTATGACTATATTTCTATATAGTCTATTTATATTTCAACCGTTGTGTTTCTTTGTGTTCCCCGATTCCCCTTTCCGGGTGGGGAGGGGTCGTTGGCTGACAGAGTAATTGTCTAAATGACAATATATTGTTACAGGTTTTCTCAAACCATAACATTAAGTCAGGGTACTTTCTTAAACGTTCAGCTGAGTAGTTCTCAAGAACTACTTTTAACCCACATAGTGAATAGTAGTTCTGAGTTCAAAACACATCTACTAATAAAGGCAGGTAAGACTTAAGATATTTTCAAAAACAATCTGGTCAAGTGTTCTTGATTTATATCTTCTGCCTACAAAAACATCAGGTATAGGCTTACAGACGAATGTCCTGAAAAGCTGTCATTATTTGAATCTTCTAGTGATGAATTATCTTACTTGGTTTGATCTGCACAAGCCTCGTCTGTGCAAACAGAAACTTGAAAAATGTCAGTGACAAAGCGTTTATCTTTACGTTATCCTGCTTTAAGTTCTGCCTTATAAAAATGTTAGCAATGTTGTGCTGAAACGTATGATGAGAAGCCACAACTGCTGTGCATGATAAGGATCTCCTCATGAATCTAAACGCTGTCTCACCTGGACTTCACAGTGTCCCTGCAGTGGATTCAGTTTCTGGCCTTTAGCAGCTGATGGTATCTATTGAGTTTCTCATTTCTATTCAGACAACTTTTTGAGGTGTCGGGGTGTTTTTATACAAAGATAAAAGTGCCTGTCAAGGTTGCCAGGTGCTTGAAAGAGATTTATTGTAATCGGGCAGCAGCCCGTTCGATGGATCCAGCACCTGCTGCTCTACCTGACACAGATGGTTATTCTTCATGTTCTGCCACGTAGGCTGCTAGATCAATGCAGAAGCAGGTTGAAGGCTGCTGTAATGCTGGCAGGCAATCAGCAAGTGAACACTTCCACTTCACTACCAGAAAGTTTTCAGGATTTTGGGTGTAGCTTTCATCATATTTATATATAAATTCAGGAGGTATCTCGATGGTTACAGTATATAAGTGTATGAGTATGATTATTGACATTTTTGAATGTGAAGTATAGAGAAAAATGTATTTTTATGTCTTGAGACAGTCATTTTTATATATAATATAATTAACTTGCCACTTCCCATTCCAAAATGAGACAGATGATGGCTACATATTTTGAAAACAGTACTTTTGTAAGAACATTACAACTCTTTCAGAAATAAAATCAGGGAATTAACACACACAACCTTATGAATTGTGGAATTAAATATTAGGGAACATAAATTGGTTTGGACTACAGTTTTATACTTAACTTTTAGAAAAATGCTTTCTACAAAATGAATACCCATCAAGCCAAGAAGAGGTTTTTTTTATTTTTATTGCTTTTCATTCTTTGCTTGGGGGTTTATGTAGGAAAAATGGTTTTATTAATCAATTGAAATTTAAATTTATTTATTTTTCTTATTCTTTGATACCCTCAGTGTGAAGTATATTTGCACAGGTTGCACACTTGCTAAGAATTTCTTTCAATGCCTGTGACTTGTTTGGCACAAAGTGAACTGTTTGGGGTCCATAGTAATCCTACTTACTGGCTTATACAACATCAAGACACCTTAAAACTAACCAAGAGCATAGTATTGCATGCCACGGTTTAGTTGACCATCTGCTTCCTCTTTGAAAGTGGGAGGCCAAAATATACCAAGAGGAATACAGTTGGCACACACTTTCCTTTCACCTTTCCTGTAAAAGCATCAGAGAGATTTATCTCCTAGCCCTTCCTCCTAAAGAGAAAAGGGCTTTAAATCTCACTTCTTGAGTGGAACGTCACTTGGGAATTAAAGGAAACAGGTATTTCTGCCATGATTCCAGTATCCATATGTTCCAAGTAAATGAACATATATAAGTTTTGTGGTACACAGACAAAGACCTAAAGGGGATATCTTTCAATATCTTGTTTTCCATGGCTGGATCCTTTTTTTTTATTTGTAGTGGAAAGAATAGATGAGGAATAATAATGCATCCCCAAAAGTAATATTTTCCATTGTGTTGATGCATAAACAAATCTCTGCTTTGTTAAATGGAAGAAATATGACTATTATAAAGCCAAATGAGAAATGCTCTTGGATGAGTAAGATCCTTAATACACTGGGTACACTGGTGCCTGCAGGACACTTCTGTGCTTACTAGATCTAGTGTATTTATTAATAACCCATGTTAGTAAAATTTGGGCAAAAAAGACTGTTGATCCACCGTCGATAACTTGCATGCTGGGAAAGATGGGTGCTACATACTTTTCATATATTTTAGTATTGTTTTCTCATCTGTCAGTGAGTCCATAGATTACAACAAGTTCTAAGGGAGTTTAAAGTAGCAGAGGCCCCTTGAAAAGGCAAGATGCCTCTGAGGGACGGCATCTGTTTGGCAGAAAGGTATATTCTTTGGTCTGGTCTCCAGGTATGCGTTTCAACCATTGCTTGTGGCAAAAAATGTTTTGTAAATAAATTTGTTCTGAGAAAAACAAATGTTTATAGGGAAACTTTTACAGGACCAGTGGGAAAGATCTAAGTTCTTCATCACATAGAAATATCTGTTAGCACTCCACAGAGTTCTGGATGCAGGCTTAATTTGCTATTCGTAATATAACCACACTCATGTTGATGTGAATATTCTCCTGATCACAATTGCAATAGCAGAAGAACTTCCATCTGAGCTTTGAAACCTCTTCAACATGAAGACAGTCAAAGACGTTTTCTTTAGAGGTATCCAAAGGTATCCACAGGTATCCAAAGATCTGTGAAGACATGTAAGGTTTTGTTCACTTGGTGCCTCTGATCTAGATTATGGAGCTCAAAAATATTCTTGATAAGTAACCCCATTTTTAAAAATACAGGGGTATTTGGAGAAATTGGGTCTGCACATTTACAGACCACTTCCATAGTAATGGCTCCCGTCCAGGCTATCCAGCAGCAAAAGTAAGATGAGGGAAAATGCAGACCCTGTGCTTAAGGACGCAGGGAACCCAATGACAAGGGACACAGAAAAGGCCAAGGTACTCGTTGCCTTCGTTGGCTCATTCTTTACAGGGAAGACTGGCCTTTGGGAATCCCTGAGACCATTGAGAAGTTCTGGAGCAAGGAAGAATTGCCAGAAACTGCCAGGCTTGAAGGGCTGTGTTCAGCCAAACAGTATCCTGGGCTACATCAGGGAAGGTTTTGAGACCAGTCAAGGGAGCTGATTCTTCCCCTTTATAAACCCCTGGTGAGACCATATCTGGAGTCCTGTGTTTCTTTCTGGCTGCAGTACAGGAGACATGGACTTGCTTGAGTGAGTCCAGGAAAAGGCCATGAGGATGATGAAGGGATTGTAGCATCTCACCTGTGAGGAGAGTCTGAGGGAGCTGGGATTTCTTAGCCTTAAGAACAGAAGGCTCAGGAGGTGATCTTACCTTATAACTGTGGAGCCAGAGACTCTCCAGTGGTGCCCACTGACAGGACAAGCAGCAATTGACACAAATGCAGGAAATTCTCAATTATTTTTTTTTCTTTCTTCTTTTCTTTTTACACTGTTAGGGCAGTCAATCACTGGAACAGGTTGGCCAGAGAGATTGTGGAGTTTCCTTCTTGGAGTTATTCAGAACTGGACAATGTCCTGATCAACCTGCTGTAGCTCACCCTAACGTGAGCAGGTGATGCTGGATTAGATGATCTCTGGAGGTCCCTTCCAACCTCAGTTGTTCTGTGATTCTGTGACACCCTGTAATTGTCAAGAGAGACTTGCCTCACAGACATTGTTTAAAAAGATTCATAGTATCTATTTCCTTGCATCTAGCTCATCAGCAAGGGTGGGATTCATTTTACCTGTAGCTATTAGCTATCCTTAATTAATCTGTGTAAACTATAGCACTCTGTAGGAAATGAAGAGAAATGGCGCCACCTGCTTTACACATCTATTCTGGGATAGGATGTAAACTCTTCTCCTTTCCTCCATATAGAGTATTATGCTGCTTTTTCTTTTTTTTTTCTCTCTCTCTCTCTTTTTTTTTTTTTTTTTTGTCAAAGGAACTGAATATTGGGTTGACTTCTCTGTTCATGTTACGTGTGTGGATGGTGAAGCCCATAAAGACGTCTGGGAAACTAAAACCAGTAGAACCAGACATTAGTGTTCACAGCACAGCTCAGAGAGACACAGCTACTGCACAGCAGCTAACTGTCTTTAATTCTATTATTTATGGAGAGTAGCACACATTAAACAAATACTTTACCGAAGTGGGGTTTCATTGCACCGCCTACCCCCACTGCTTAAACTCTTTGTGTTCAGCATGTATCATTATTTCCTTTAAGACTGCCTAACGTATGAAGTGGGACCTGAAAATATGATTAATAATAGTCAAATTGGCACGTACTGAAAAGTTCCTCATATGCAGTATGACTTGTTACTTACTATAACGTATTACTAATATATTAATATATATATTAATATATGCATCTATATTAAGATATGTGTATTATTATATATGCAATATTACTTATTACTTATTATAATATATTATATTATCATGCTCTGCCAAATTTCAAATTTTGATTTCTCACTTGCTCACATTCAGATGGCATTAATTAAAGACTCCCAGGAGAAAGGAAAATTCAGAGCATTCATTGTTTTTACACACTGTTTTCCATAATAATGTACTGCTTTTCCATCTTTCTCTTTCATCGAGTTCTATTCAATTATAGACAGTGTATGCTGAGGCTTCTGAAAAATGTTGAAATTACATGACACCTTTGTCTTCTAATTTTGTTTTATCATATTGATTTGTGTCTGCTACTTTCACTAGATCTGCCATCGCTCTCACGATTCCCTTAAACTTTGTCCTTTATCGGTTCTTGCAGACATATCATTATTATTTAGCCCATTTTAGTTTCCCTGTTCTCAATAACTGTAATCATACGCTGATTTTAAACGCATCTTGTTAGATCTGCTATATCAAGGAAGGAAATGAGTTTATCATGGTTAAAATATGTAGGTTAGCGTGGAATTTCATGCAAAGGGAATGCATTGAACCCTGATCCAGTATTTGCACAGTATCTGTAACTGCTAGAAGCTTGAACTTGGTAACTTTCCAGACCTCCTTCACAAGCAGTCCTTCTCCTCAGCAGCCTGATAAAGAACACATGGAAGTGTTAATGCAAACCTGGCCTTCTTTTGCTTTTATTCAGGTGCAAATTGCTGCCCTGCAAGCAGAAAGCATTTTGATAGCCTGTAACTTTTTGAAGTGCGTTTTTTACTTTGATTGCTTTGTACTCAGACTTCTAGGCAAGCAAGATAGATAGGAAAATTGGTGGGAATTCTGTGTGTATGAGTGTCACAACAAGAAAAATGTAAACAAATGAAAATTAACCTTTCTTAAAAACTATGCATAATGTGTTAATTCCTAAGTTTCTTTATTGGAATGAAAATGAGTAGCTGAATATATTCACATGTAAAAATCTCCATATGTAAATTATATATATTGTGTATACACATACACTTTTGTCTATGAAGTTTGTAAAATACACTCACAAACACACTAGGAAATGTCCATACACATACACATTCTGTACTCCTGATACAGACAGATAAGTTCCTTACTACTAACATGAACAGTTCTTAGTTCAGTTACTTTGAAAAATATTTTGTCCATTTTGAAAATACTGACTTTTAACTTCACTTCATCAAATATTTAGCTCTCAGGTCAATAATCCTTAGTATTCATCTCACTAAAATGCTGTATCTGTGTAGTAAACAATGTTTCTTTTCTGCTTAAACATTGTCTAGATATATTAAAAAATCTATCGACATTTGTTAACATCGTACTTTCAAATCTGTCATCTAGTGTGTCGTAACAATGCAGAATGATTAGAAAATTTGAGAAGGTCAAGATGTGGCTAACTTTAAATCAGTTTTATATATGAATTTCTTGTGATGTAATGGTGATAGTGCAGGAAAAATGGTATCTCAGGTGTCCTCTTATTGCAGTGAAATCTGAAAGAGAAATTTCAGGAGGAATAGAAGGAATAAATTTCACTCATCTGCAAAAATTATCACAATCTAATATGTGAGAAGTCCGCAATATTATCACATCCACGGCTCGTTTATGAGAAAATGGGATTGATGAAGTGTGAAATAGCATCAAAATATACAAAAAGTTTAAACAAGTAAATGAATGACAGATCACAGACTGTAAGTCCACCCTAATGTATGTATGTAATGTCCAATAAGCCTCTTAGTATTGTAACATACATAATATTAAAAATATTTGCACTGTGTCTGAAGAGCATAGAAGTGGTGTTGATCAGGTGATGGGACATTTCATAGAAAGTGAGGTTAAAGAAAGTCTATTGCTTTAGTAATTTAGTGCTCCCGACTAAGTAGAAAACCTTCACATTTTCATTTATTTCATTAGGCACTTTTAGTCAAATGAAACTAAGATCAATTGAGCCAGGCTGTTAAATTAGGTCACCTCATTTTTATTGCAGAGATATTTTACCTTGATTTTTTCACTTTGTATTTTCTGCTATCTGCGTTTATCAGATTTAGGTTCAGGAATTGCAAACACTGCCATTTCAACTGCTCCTTCAGCTTAGTGCAGGAAGTAGAGGTTCCTGTGTGATTCCCTCAGGCAAGTAACTGCTCACCAGCAGTTATAAGTTTGGAAAATAGTCACTGAGATCTGGACCAAAGAGAGGACCACAACAGGAGAGATGCACTATTGGATTCTAGTGCAAGGTCTCTAGTCCTGTAGTTGATAAACATTGTTGAAATAAAAGCATCTGCATTTAAGTTCTATTGCATAATGAATGCAAAGTATGACAGCTACCACCTCTCTAAGACTGGAGAAAAGAACAGTAAGGGTGAATGATGTATGATTTTCCTGAGCAAACTTGACCTGTATTTATGTTTAAATAATGTGAATTCTCAGACTGCATCCTGCTAAGAAAAGACAATAAATATTTAAGGGAAAATAATTCTTTCTTGATTTGATGCATCTCAGAAACTCTTCCTTTGGTTGTGATCTCTGCTTGCATGAACATTTCAGATAGATAGAGGAACTGTTGGCTAAACATTATCTGTAGGTCTCGGGTTTATTTTCAAATCAGTCATATCTGTACAGATGTAAAGAGAATAGTGTGCTTTAGAAAGTAAAAGAAGAAAAAAAAATCTTCTAAAATGCTGATAGGTGTTTGCAAGTGAAGGAAGTTGTAGGATGGGAAGGGTGGAAAGGAAAGAAGTACATGAGGTAGAAGGGTCAGGACAGAATAATCAAAAGTGGGTGTGCAGTGAGGTAACAGGGAATAAGAATCAAGCAGGAAACTTGATCAAAAATGTGAGAGTGTTCAGGATGACATGTTTAGGAACAAGACCTGAAATGGTACAAAAGGTTATTGATCCGGAAGCAAACTAGAGTGCCTGTACTCATCCCAGATTCCCTTTATTTTCTGCCAGTGTATCATTCCTAAAAATCTCCGTATCTACCCTGGTGGAAACAGGAGGCAACACCTTCTGATGAGTAAAGCAGTAGTCCTCCTGCTGTGTGTCATGTAGTTCTCACTCTTTTGCGCTTTCAAGACCTCTAATTTTAAGAAGCTTGCAGAGCTGTGAGCCAGAGTGGGTTACGCACCTCAGACCTCTGACCAGGGGGCTTGTCTTGTTCCAAGGAGCCAGTAAATCTTGGTGTGCAGTTATGGGAAACACAAAATGACTTCATAAGCCAATCTTGTTTTTTCCTTTGATGTCACATGGGTCACTTTGTCGTAAAGAGTGAACTGATTACTCAATACTCTTGAGATAATTAGGCATGATTAACAGTAAGCTACCCTGTGGCTTGACTTGGCCTGGCCAGCAATTTATCACGCATAGCTATTCTTTTTACTTCTTGAAAAGAAAGATGCAACACATTTTTTTCCTATTAGCGAGTACACAGTGTGGAGCTGGTGCAAGTTCTGTCAGGTATTTATTGTCTCAGCTCTGCTTCAGAAGTCAGAGGTACCTTAAATACCTTTATATGCCTCCTTCCTAGCACTGCCAGTGTGTGTATAACTAAACAGGATGAACACCTCTTACTGCAAGAGGACAAAAAGGATAGCTAAAGAGGTGTTGGAGCTATGCCTTTTCTGCATATCTGAATAGGTCAAGAATATACCTTCTTATAGGCTGCTTCCCAACTAAAGGTTTTAACCTACAGCTTTTGGGCACTGTTTTCTATACTGTGGGGAAAAAAAGGTGCTTTAGCCTTTCTTTGCCTAATTTTTTTGTAGAGGCGCTTTTTTTCTTCCAAGCTGGGAAGGTGCAATCCTTACTTACGTTGTGATTTGCATTGTAGCAAACTGTCATATATTCCAAATACCAAAGAAACTCTGCATTGTGAAGTATCAAAAACATCTAATCGTATGGCAATTTACTTATGGTGTGTGTCTCAAGCAGGTTTTATACGAGTAACTCTAAAAAATAAACTGAGAATAACTGTGTTTAGAACCATTCAGTGTTCAGAATTTATTTAGTATCACAATAAATAAGTCAGGAAACTTTGGAGGGGATGAAATGCACTGAAGATGCTCACTTTAGAAACATGAGTTAAAAGTCTATCCTGTTTTTCATGATAGAAGTAGGAATGAAAGAATCAGGATATTTTTCCTTAGAAAACAGCAGTTCTTTTCCAGCTCAGTGCTTCTGCCATGTGTAGGAGTGTGTCTTTGAATGCTTGAGAATTTCTATGTGCTTTTTGGACCAAGTATTCCCAGTTTCTCCTCATTTCCTAGTTTTCAGTCTGAATATTCAAATGTTGATCATTTTATCCTAATTTGGAAAACTCACCAAATGCTGGCAAAGATCCTAGAATATAACAATTTCCCTTGATTGCTGCACACTACTGGATGTTCCTGAAGGAATACCGATATTCATGCTATCTCCTTAATGGTCTTTTAGAACTATTAAGCAAAAAGGAGTGTTAAAAGTGTGCAGTGCAACAGCACATTTAGCAGCATATTTAATTTATATTATGTACGATACATAAGAATACTTATTTCAATGAAACAACGGGGATAGAATAATATCTTAAAGGAAAACGTAAAACTGATGGTCTAAATTGTCGTCTGTGGATCTGGTTAAAATTATCACATCTTAAAAATTGTAGGACATGGAACAATATAACAAATTTTCCTATTTCCTTTTTTCTTCTTTTTGTGTACAGATATGATCACTTGCATACTTGCTTTTCTCTAATCTCTTTAGAGATCGTTTCCTTGGTAACCATAATTTTTTATGCATGCAGCCACTTAATATTTACATAGATGGGGATACTGGGAAGATCATTATACTTCAAGTTAGGATTATGAAGTATGAGATATCCAATATTGTGCATATATCACATCTATTTCTGGAAAGGATGGAATTTTACTTAATGAAGACATGTAGTGAATGACTTTGAGTATATTTATCTTTCTAAATATTGGTAAAAGTAATAGTTCTTTTGTTGGTGAGAGGAATTTCATTGCTTTTACACTTTGATATAAAAGTACTCTAAGGGAAATGGAATCTGAAACAAGAGACAGCCTGAAGTACTGGTGGTAGGGAAGAAAATACAGATATTTTTTCTGGGCATATGATAAATCTTAAGTTCTATCCACATGTAGAGACAACTAGGTGACAGTCATTTCTAAAAATACAGTGTTAGGACTGGAGACTGGGAAGACTTTCTTTTACCCTTCCCTTCTCTTCCTTTCACTTCCCTTCAGAAGTGTTCTTTTGCTGTAGGACTTTTCATCTCTGATTCTTTCAAAGTTCTCTCTCTGTGTCAGTGAGAAGAAAGTTTCAGCAAAGCCTGGAGGATGAAATCTACTTCCAGTTATGCTGAGCTTTGTAGTGAAGGTGAAATGCAGGCTGGACTGCATCATGTCTCCATAAGGGGTCTGAAGATTAGTGTCCTGCAGGGAGGAGGGAGAATTCTCACTAGCATGTCTTTAATGTAACACTGGCCAGAGAGACAGGGTCCCCAGTAACCCCAGCTGTCTCAAGGAGAGACATGAACTCTCATGAAGAGAAGAACTTGGATGTGGAATCCTTGATAATACTTATCCCATGAGATTTCTGCCATGGGCTTGTATCAAAAAAACCCCAACAATTCTGAATTCGACAGGGGGGATTGGCTAAGGGTGTAGGGAGATCATTTTTCCCATGAATATTTTAGTTTTCTTTTAGGCTACTCGAAAGCTTTCAAACTGTCTAGGAAGTGTGCAGGGAACATAGACACCAAACAGAGAGCTCTGGGGAAAGAGGAATTATCAGATGCTTTAGACACACTTTGAAATCACCTACTGTCAAGAATGGATTGTGGCTAAGTAGAAGCCCTTTTAGTTTAGCAGTTCGGCTCTCTTTTGACTTGAGTTTCTTTGGAGAGATGTATGCCCTCTTGATTGCTAAAGGTGCTGTACCATGTGCATTTTGATCTTACAAATAAAAGGAAGCACTGAAAGTTCTAAGTTCTAAAAGTAAGATGTTCTTAAGGGCAAATGCCTGCAATGCAGAAATAGCGAGGTCTGGGTGAATTAATTATCCCGTTCATCCTATGCAGACTTCTCAAGGTTGGCTGGGTGAACAAATGAATTGCTGTGTTAAAAAACCTAAGAACACTTTAAATTTGTGTACTCCCATGTTTGAATGAATATATAAGCCTAATCGTTGACCTAGTTAGTAATCTTTTCTGAATTTAGATACATAATAAAATATTAATAAAACAATAAGAGTTCAGTAATGAAACCTCAGAGTTTTCTTTACACTCCAACATAGAAAATGAGATATTTATCTTAGACAGTCTTGCAAGAGTTAACCTCAGCATGACTGTGGCTCATGTTCCTCATGCATGTTCCTCAGCATTTGGTTAGAGGGGTGAGAGGGGGTTGGAGGTTAGAGGGGTAAGAACTATCTGGCCAACAATTACTATTTTTTTTCTACTGAAGAGAGAAGAAATTCTGTATGATATTGGACAATTTGCTACACGGTTTTGATTCTGAAGGGCATGTTTCAAATTTTGTATAATGTAACGCTCTAGTAGTTCCTCTGAAAGTGAACCTTGGAACCAGGTTTTTCGGTTCTTCTGGAGTTTGTGGCTTCTGCAAGCCCTTTTCATATAGGTAGAGTATATTTCAGAACTTTGTAGAAACTCATGACTTCCAAATCTGAAAAACAGTCAGTCTCTGAAACTACACACTTCTTCTGTATGTTAGGCGTTCCCGCAGTTGTATCTGATTAGCCCACCTGTGTCTGCACAAGATCTCATGATGTTCAGAAGAGGAAGAAGCAGTACTGGGCTCGCCACCCTTACTGCAGCTTCGAGCTGTGTCCTCGTGACAGCTGGTAAACAGGCTTCACGTGCCGGCTTCATTTCTGTGAGGGTGGTTTTGACAGAGGTTCTTCTAGACTCTGAGGCATCTAGTTTTACTAAATGTATTTTAGTATTTTGGAATTCACAATTCAAAACCTTGAGTTTTGAAATAAAAAAGAGAAATTAAGAACTTCATTTTTAGAATCAGAAGTGGACTGTGTTTACTACATTTATTTTTTCATTATTTTACATTAAAAAGGGGGGGGGGGAGAGAAGTGATTTTATTTTTTTTCCCCACATCATAATTGGAAGTGGATATATTATTTTTCCTATTTCTGAAGTTCATTCTTCTACATAAACTATGTGAGTACTTTCTTCTTCTGGTAGTCATTTGCCTTTTTTATTCCTTCTTTTTCCTTAACCTCAAATGCACAAAGGAAATAGAGTGCCTGTCAGTGATACTGTGGTGCTGAGTTATAATCCTGACCACCTCTAAAATAGTGAAGTATTAATTCTTACAGTTTTTATTTAAGACTACTGGAGACCCATCATGTTGAGAGATGGTTTCCTGTTGAAGACTGAAAAATAGAGCCAAGTTCTGTAACACCGACTCATCCAAAATTCTGCAGTTATATAAGATTTTTTCACTGTAGCCTCACTGGAGTTTTGATTTTTTTTTTCTTTTTGGCAATGAATAGGCTGTCTCAAGATCAAGTGAAGAACTATTAAACTCTGTTATTTATCTTCTCTTCACCTAAAGACAGTAGATTCAGGAATTGTGTAAAATAATATGTCATGACAAAGACTTGGCAAAACCTCAAAATTTACACTCCTATGTGGTCAATAGTCCAGGTGATGAACCTCAGTAGCTCACATAAATAAGAATGGCTTGGTTAAAAATTCATCCTTCAAATTTTTTTCTGTTTTAATGTCTGTGGCATTAAATCCAGTGTGATTTAGCTCAAGAAGTTGTTGACGTTAACAGCATGTAATATGTATTAAAACTGCCAACTTCTTGTTCAGGAACAAAGCCACCTGAATCCTTCAAGCACAGTATACAGTGAGAGTTGTACCTGTATTGAGAATAAATGGAGCGCCACCTCTTGCTGATACTGAATTTACTTGAAAAATACATCTTTAAGAAATAGAAAAGGGTAATTAGAACTTATTTTGGCCACTGGCCTTCCTCAGGCAAAGGAAAGTATAGATGCACCAAAATAACTATTTGGAGCTCTGTGTTTTGATGGAATAGGCTTCTGTTTGAGTTTCCTGTATTCACCTATGTTCAATATGTAAATTTGCTTCCCAGTGTTCTTCAAATATTTAAAATACTACTTGCTGATGTACTTACATAAGTATTTGCAGCAATTACCTTCCTTTCAAGGTGAAGTGGAAGTTTTTCAAAGTGATGTATGTAAGTACTATTTTTCCCATCCTTTCTTCTTCTTCTTCCTCTCGTTAATGCAGTTTACAGGTTCTAACACTTTCAATGTCCACATTATCTTTAGGTAAACACACAGGTATGAATTAATGCATTCTGTATGACTTGAATCTTCCTTTGCTTTAGTTATATTTTGGTTGCCTCCGTACATATGATCGATTTGCAACACTTGTAGATTATTAATCTCATTAACAGTCATCTTCTGGGAGAACGAAGTCCCGTATTTTCCTTCACACTTCTTGTGGAATATGAGGACTCGAAAGCACGTGTGGTCTGTCTTTGAGTTTTTCACATCTTTCTCCTTCCTCTTTCCCTGTCTTGGTGGCAAAGGGTCAATAACCAGCACTGTCACAAACTGTAATTTTAACAAAATTCATTTGGAATTTGAGAAAAAATAAATGTTTGAATACCTTTGTTGAAATCAAGAAAAGATGAGACCCTGAAATGGGAAAACAGCTCAAGAACTTAACTTATATTACTGTCCAGTAGGAGAGAAATGCTGTGTAGAGACTCTAGCTTAATAGAAAGCAGAATTGAAAAAGGCGGCGTTGAGTGTCTCTTCTTAAAGTGGTTTCTGCGGTTTTGTGTATGAAATTCTCTTCTTAAAATCAGGAGATCGAATAGGAAACAATCACGATCAGCTCTCAAACTCAGATTCACTGGTAAAAGCATCTTAAGCTTAACATTAAAAAAAGTTCAGTGTGTTACCTGATTCAGTGTATTTGACTTCAGCTGCTCCTACAGGCGCAGTGTGTGTTAGATGATCGGTTAGACCATTTGTTCCAGTTATTCTCCTGTAAACTGGTGTGGCTGATCAGGGCTTGGCACTACTGGCATAGGAACTGTATGCGTTGAATTTTGTTTTAGAATGAAACGCACTGTCTTCTATGTCTGCTGTGTCATCTTTGGGGTTACGTTTGTCTGTGTTCTCCAGCCTACATCCCCGAATTACTGCCGGGATGACAGGAGATGTCCATGGGACAGAAATGGATGTGGACTCCCTTCCAGTTTAACACCATGCCCCTTCTGTCTCCCCTTCTCTTCAGATGCACACTGACACATCTGACATGGTACCACAGAGAAGCACTCGAACAAATAAATTGTTTGGAAATCTTGGGACTGATTTGAATTACTGAATTTTCATGAAGTGGAATGGTCCTGCTTTCCATCATTTGAGATAGGTAGAATTTGTGCTTTCTGGCATCCTAACACATTTTTGAATCTTGAAGTCTTGGAAAATACTACTATCTCCAACTTCCCAAATTCTGAAAACAGGTTTCTTTTTGTCCTTGCAGTTTTTATAATTGCAGGTAGAGCATCTTCAGTATTTCTCCCGGGTTTTGGAGATCTTTCTTTCTTAGGTTCTTGAATCAGAGAGTGGCTTATTTGTGTCACATATATATATATATATATAAAACTGTATAACATGGGTGCTGGAAACATGCAGAAGTTAGTTGTAGATGGGGCCATGCCTTTAGGGCAATGACTGTTCTTTTGCTTTGCATGTTTTCCTAAGTTAACATAGCTAGAGGCTCCTTTCTGTATCAAAGCTGGAGTAAAGATGAACTAAGCTAGATAGAACCTTTTACATGAAGGTTCATTTTTCTAATAGAAATAAAAGTCAAATATTTGCAGCTATCTGAAAAAAAATGGGATTATAGTATTCATTTCTAAATTAAAGTAACTGCTAGCTTGAAACTATTTCATCAGCATTAATAAGAGTCAGTAAAGGCACAGAAAGAATTGAAAAATGCATCTATGATGGGATCTGCTGTTTCCAAACTATAAGTAATCTTGCAGTCAAGTCTCTTACTTCTTAAAATTATGTTTCTTGGTAATAAGTTGACTTCACTAAATTATTTACTGACCTAGAATTGAAGGTAAACGATAGTGTGTGCAAAATTGTTGCTTCCCTTTAATAGATTATTAAAACATTTTTCCAAGGTAAAAGTACAGAAGTCAGGACTTATTTTAATCATTGTGATTATTTACAATATACTTTTAAACTTGTGAGTTCCCATGTGGTAGATGAACAGTATTCTGAGAGTGACATCTCTTTTCTGGAAGTCTTCCTTGCAATAGGCATAAGGAGTTTATCGGTGCTTTCCCCTGAGACTGCTCTTTTGGAGTATTATTTAATTTTGTATTAAGGTCTTTTGCTCTGGTTTTCTGAACCTGTTTTGCTCTGGACCGTGTGAATCACACCAGATATAAGCAATCTTTAGATGAGCTCATAAAGCTGACAGTAATACATGAGTTCCAGTTCGTTAGCAGAACTCTCATATGAAAGGCAGAGGGTCTCGTTCATCCTCCTCAGTGTTATGATAAGGCTGATTAAAAAATTATATATACTTATATATATACACACACACATGTTTTTATGCATTTCATAGAACGTAAATGCTGTATATAATCCTACAAGCATTTACTAATGTGTCTAATGCTTCCTGTCATGGGCTTGATTTTACTGCAATGTGATTTGCAGACTCTAAGTCTCAGCTAGATATGTGTGTTTTAGTATACCAATTTTAACGTCTTTTTAGGCTCTATAAGTTCATCTGCTTAAAATGTAGATCACTTTTTTATGTACATCATTTTCCAGTCTTATATACATACTTTTTTTCCAAGACTTTAAGTAGCTGAAAGTTGCTTTAATCGATTTTTTTTTTTTAATCAGAAAACAAAAAAGGCCTTTTGAAGCTTCAGTGGGCTATAGTGTGATGAGGATATTTTAAATTATTTTTACTTAAGCGTCTTTTTTGCTATTTAAAAGTAATTACTAAGTTTTTACTATAGTAATTGCTGAAAGTATCATGCACCATTTGGAGGGTAAGCAAGTGTGGGTCATACAAATGATACAGATGTTCTTGGTCTTAATTTGAAAAAGCTGTTAAAACACCCATTTCACTGAGCTTCAGTATTATAAACATTGTTCTGCATATTTTAGAGCTATTAAAGCTTAATCCACTACATTTTAATGGATGGTTAATCATTGCTCTTTACTAATTTCAAATGAAAACATTTCAATACCCACACTTACTGCAGTAAAATAAGTTTATTTATACTAATAAAGCCTTAACTTGATGAGATTGTGAAGTATCCACTCATAATCAACAGGATCATTATAAAATTTCTGAATATTTTCTTTCCAAATATTTGCTTTTAGATAATGCTCTACTTTAAAAATGACTTCAGTTTTGTAGCAGTACAGGCTGCTGCTATATGCAGCTTTCACTTACGAAGCGCTTAAAATACCTTTTTTAAGCAAGCTTAATACGAACCTGATTAGGTTATTCTTAGTAACTGTTTCACTCAGACTTGTGTTAGGAAAAAAATGATAAGAGTGGCAATAACAATTCTTCAAGTATTGAAGTATTTGCCTAATGCATAGTGTAATCTCTTGAAATGTAATTTGCTGGGCATAACACAGCTTTGGCCTATGAGATGTAAGCAACTGCTCTACGCAAGTGCATTGCATCCATGGAAATGAAGAAAATAAATAATTCATCCTTCTAAGCAGTGGGAAGTGATTTTATTTATTTCATAGGTCAACATGCTTTCCTTTTCCAAGAGACGACAGATGATGAGGTGAGATATGATTTCATAATTGAAAGCCCTGTCAGGCTCAAAGGAACAACAATCCAGTATTTCAAGGAAAAAATATTCTAATGCACCCTACTACCATTCAATGCTGGATTCCTTTGCATTCAGATGCATAACTGTATAGTACAAAGTTAAAAAATACATAAATTAAATTGCTAACCAAACTTTGAAATAACATTTTCCATTTAGGAAAATGTATTAACTTCATATTTATAGTCATTGGAGCACAACTGTTACGTAAACGCTATTTTTAAGCTCAGATTTTGCATTAAATGGTGCTTCTGCTCTGGCTGTGAAGGCCATTGATTTCTGCTGGTGTGGCAGCGGGCAGGCTGCATGCCCTTCTGCTCATCCACGCAGGAAGCCGATGGGGTTGGTACAGCCATTCCCACTGCCTCACCTTAGCAGTAATGCTTTCGAAGGGCATCCAAGTGGCAAAATTAAAATTTTGAAACGAGATGGGGAAAACCAAGAAGTTACAGTGAGTGACTTTTCAGAATAAACTGCTGTTGAATAGCCTGTGACTTTCCCTGTCTCTGTTGCTTTCTGTTTCTTAAAATTAGCTGAACAGACTTTAGGTTGGCAGCTAAAGCACACTTCTAAAATTTAAAATAAAACCAAAGGAAAAAAAACCCCACTGATTAATTTAAGTACCACTGTAACTTTCTGAAGAAGGTTAGGAAGGTTTCTATCATTTCTGTCTGATTAGTATAATCACAATGGATTTTATTTTATTTAAGAGTAAAATTTTTTTTTCATGATGCGTGGAAGAATCATTTCAATCACGCTCCAAATACACAACCTGAGTCTACAACTGAATAAAACTTCTGATCACTGCAATAAATCTGTGTGTCACGCTACCGTGTGTTCTAAAATTTGCTGTGACTAACACGAAGGAAATGATTGATCTGGGTAGTAATTAGGGTTTTTTACATGTTAACTTTTGGTCTCCTGAGATTTCCATTTCAAAGACTAAAGAGACTCAAAAAATGTATGTATACAGGTGTAGGTCCATTAAGAAAATATTATTAGCATCGTCCACTTTGTTCTTTGCCAGACTTTAAATTAGATTTCTTATGTTATGGTAGTTAAAGGGGAGACCTTCTCGCTCTCTCCAACTCCCTGAAAGGAGGGTGTAGCCAGGGGAGATCGGTCTCTTCTCCCAAGTCACAGGTGATAGGACAAGAGGAAACGGCCTCAAGTTGCACAAGGAGAGGTTCAGATGGGATATTAGGAAAGGTTTTTACACTGAAAGGGTTATTAAGGATTGGAATGGGCTGCCCAGGGAAGTGGTTGATGCACCATCCCTGGAGATATTGAAAAGAGGGGAAGATGTGGTGCTTAGAGACATGGTTTAGTGATGGTTTTTGTCAGTGTTAGGTTGATGATCGGACTCGATGATCTGAAAGGTCCCCTCCAACCTAGACAATTCTGTGATTCTATTCTATGATTTAAAACAAATATTGTAACCTGGGGGTGGGATGGAATTGTTTGTGAAATATGGATGAGGTTTTAGCATTATTTTTTGAAACAAATTTCTGTAGATGGATTGTTGTCAAACACACACACATCTTTTGTCTAACTGGTCCAAGAGTTGTCTTTGCTTTCCACTGAATGGGGATTTAACTGTCAGCTAGCAACATCTATTGACAATGTCATCATCTTTCTTGATATAAAACTAGGCAATTCAGCTTTTCCCACTCAAATCAATACAAGATACTTGCGGATATTGGTGATACGGTTCTCTTTAGATTCATTGGAAGTTACTTCTCAAATTAGGATGGTCTAGTTTTTCTGTGGTTTCTTGGTTTCTTCACTTGATACTCTCATCTTTCATGTCCCCAACTTTAAATCCACTCTTCTGAGCACACTAACCGCAATGCCAGAAAGTTAGGCTCTTTCCTGTCAATGTAGGAAACAGAAAAAGAGAAATTGTCCCTGAAAATATAATTATGTGCTGATTATGAAGCCGATTAGAAAAATAGGCTACATAACCAAAATATAATTCATTCTGAACTGTTTTCTCTTTGAGTTTAAGAAAAGGAAGAATATCCTGATGAAAATTATCAGTAACTTTTTTGTTCATAGGCAAGGTACCAGCCCTCACTGCTGAACCTATTTCTCTTCCTTCATGTTCCAACACTTGAATTTAACAGAAAAAGAGCAAACAGTAGCAGTGTATTTTCATAATTGCTGAAGCCCCTGGCAATGACCTAAGCACAAATGCATGGTTTAAAAATGCTGCCTTAGAAATGTGTTAGAAAGTTCCATTTAATTGAAAAGAAAACCTCTTTCCTTAGTTCCTGAATTCTTACTGAATACAAAAATATTTGGAAATAAGTGTGTACAATGTCTGACTTGGGGAAGTGCAAAGCTAGTCAGGACTTTGGCAAAGATAACAGTTCTTTGAGAGTTAAAATTATCATCAGGATAGTTTTCAGTTTTGTGTACTTTCTGTTTTCTAACACAGAAAAAAAAATATGGTTTAAGAAACAGTAAGGTTAATATAAGGTGTATTTATTGAATATTCTAAGCAAGGCAGTTGAATATGAAATTAAAACAAAGCAAACACACACCTTCCAAGTATTTGCAAAGCAGGGAGTTAATGAGCGACTTCTTTTTACTGAGAGAATTCATAAATTATTTGTCATGTTACGTATAGCTCTCTTCTTCTCAATGTGATCAAAGCCCGGTCTCCAAATAAGCTAGTCTGCCTGGTGTTTTTTTGTTTATAAAGCGTACCAACTGTGATGCCTGACGGTGTTGATTTAATCTCCCATCGTTTTCTATTTGGCAGGTATCAAGTATCACAGACTGTCGAGATACAAATTTGCACCTAAAAAGAATACCAGCATTTAGCATTTCCTACTCAGTACAACATGTTGGAATCACAGAATCACATGGGGTTGGAAGGGACCTCTGGAGATCATCTAGTCCAACCCCCTGCCAAAGCAGGTCCAC
>JAOXNO010000024.1:92523651-92534605 GCA_028565335.1 Limnodromus scolopaceus
TGGTTTCTTTAATACATTTAAATGTGCTGAGCCCTTTGACTTCCCAAACAAAGTGGTTTTAAGTTCTCATGTTTTCACATGATGTCAATGTATTGTATACAATATATGCGTATTAATTAAGAGTAAGTACCCCAGATATCCCTGTTTTTAGGGACAAAACCGGTGTTGGAGTTAGAGAATATTTTATAGAATTATTTTCCCCTCTATGGATGAGCACACAACATCATTTGAACACTACCATTTTTTTCTCAGCTAAAACTTCTAAAATTTGTTGGGTTTAGAGTTTCAGGCCGGAAGGGACCACTCGTTTGACCACCAAGGGCCCACTAGGTTGACCTCTTCTATGTCATAAATGGTCAGCATGTTGTTCAGAAAGCCACAGATTTCAGTTAAATCAAACCCTTCCTTTTCTTAAATATTTTCCTAAGATACGTTTTACTATGGTCACCTCTTCCTAAGGCTAGAGTAATGGTGAGGAATTTATAGAATCATAGAATCATAGAATGGTTTGGATTGGAAGGGACCTTAAAGACCATCCGGTTCCAACCCCCCTGCCATGGGCAGGGACACCTCCCACGAGACCAGGTTGCTCAAAGTCCTGTCCAGCCTGGCCTTGAACACTTCCAGAGATGGGGAAGTGTTATCTATAGATAGATGAAGATCACAAAGATAGATAGATATTATCTATCCAAATAATTCTGGCTGGCAAAGCCCAGCCAGTATTTCAGTGAAAAGGTGAAAATAAAAGCTGGGTAGGGATTCCTTGCTGACCCTGACTGTATGAACAAGCGGCGGCAGCCATCTGAGAGGTGTAATTCACTCTCACCTCAAGGCTTCTTTTTTTACCTGCAAGATACCCTTTCGCCACGAAACTCGAGCCCTGCTATTTGAAGGATGTCCCAGGGAACGGAGAAACAAAAAATAGTTAGCCAGTTCTGCACCAGGAGGAAAATGCTGCTAGGCACTGCACATGGCATCCAGGAGCCTGAAGGCATAAGTTTTAGGAAAATCATTGTACTGAGGCAGATGCGAGGCAGCGTGAGTATGTGAAAAGATGATGCAAGCCCTCCTTTTTCCCACTGAAGGAAGAGGGGTCCGCAGGGAGGGAGACAAGCAGCATAGCTGTCTTGTTTATTCAGACGGCGCCGGAGTATTCACTCCGACTCCCTCGCAGTAAGAAGGAAGCTGTCTTTCTGCGTTACCCCACATCCCTCCCTTGCAGAGTCATCAGGAGGCAGGGAGAATGCTCCTCTCCTGCAAGCAAATGAGCTTTGTCTTCCTGAAGGGCAGGGTGGACCTTGCAGAGAGTCTGCAGCGGCAGCGCAGACAGGGGAAGTCCTGAAAAGGCAAAAAAAAAAAGCAAAAAAAAAAGCAAGCAGAGTCTTCCTACTGTAGGTAGCCAGCATTAAAGTGAGCCTTGTGAGATCATGGAAGGAAGAAGATTTTGTTCAGGACCAACAGTATATAGTGAAGAATTTATTCAAGTTAGAGAATAAATTTGCTTTCGAGCCTTTTATTTGATCTATCACACTTATTCTACATTTTGATTATTTTAAAAGTTACCCTTTACAAATCTGCTTATCTTGTATTCTAATTAAAGTCTGTCTTTAAAGAGGGGGCTCCTTTTATGTCTTTTTGGAGAAGACATTTCAACGAAATGGGAACAAATCTGAATTCCTTGAAGGGGACTTTTGGCATCAGGGAGACTTGGTTGTTTTTTCCATGTTCAAGCTGCTTTGTTTTCTCTCTCCTTTTTTTTTTTTTTTTTTTTAATCAGGCTGCTGGCTCATGTGGCCAGAGCTCTTACAGAGAACTGACCCAAATTAAAATATATACTTTTTCTGTTTGTTTTCAGCTGCATGATTTCCTTAATGCAAATTGCTGTGTGAAGAAGGGAGGAGGAACATATGAATGCCCATAGAATAAAGGCTGGAATTCAGTCCTTTACCTAAAATGCCAGTCAAACCATGCCTATAGATGCATAAGAAATGACAGTGAGATGATCCAGGCTCCACAATATCTACTGTATACATTCAAAATCCTCCACTTTCTGAATTTTTCTATAAATGTTAGCTTTAAGCTTGTCTTAAAATGAGCATTTTAACTTTCTTTCAGAAACAAGCTTTCTTTCTGAAACAAATCATGCTGTTGTACTGCTGATGTTACAAGAGCATAGTCCTTTTGAGCACTGAATAGTAAAGATCTCAGTTCTGCATTGCCAGACATGTCAGAATGCCCTTTGCTGTCCTGAAGTCTCTACAACAAGTGCTTTATTCGGGCAACAAGAACTAAGATTTCACAGAGAAAGAAGCAGTAGTGGAAATGGACAAAACCTAGAAATGATGACAGACAAATTTGGCATTAATATTTTCATATCTTGCTGTTAGTTTCCAGAAACTGAGACTAATGAAAGTAGACTTTCGTCTAGCATATCTATCTCATTATGCAAATAACCTTTCACTGATCAAATCTTCTAATAAAACAAAAGATTAAAACTAAGTGCATTTGTTTGAAGCTAAATAATATTATTTTATTTTGCATCAATGCAATGTTACAAAATCATAGTTGGAATGAAAAAATCTTATGAAATTGAAGCTCAATATGTTGTGCATGTTCTTTATATTCCACACAGAGTGGCTACTTTTCATAAACTTCATATTAGAAGAGATGTGGTGGGTGCCCACCAAAGCCCCTCTATCACTCCCTCTCCTCAGGAGGATAGGGGAGAGAAGATACGACAACAGGCTCGTGGGTCAGATAAGGACAGGGAGAGATCATTCACCAATTACTGTCATGGGCAAAACAGACTTGACTTGGGGAAATTAATCTACTTTATTACCAATCCAATCAGAGTAGGGTAATGAGAAATAAAAAGTAAACTTTAAAACACCATCTCCCCACCCATCCTTTCTTCCTGGGCTCAATTTCACTCCCAATTTCTTTGCCTCCTTGCCCCAAGTGGCACAGGGGGACAGGGAACGGAGGTCGTGGTCAGTTTATCACACCTTGTTCCTGCTGCTCGTACTCATCCCCTGCATGGGGTCCCTCCATGGGAAACAGTCCTCCATGACCTTCTCCAAAGTGAGTCCTTCCCACAGACTGCAGTTCTTCAAGAGCTGCTCCAGCCTGGGTCCTTTCCACAGGGTGCAGTCTTTCATGAACAGACTGCTCAAGCATGGGTCCTCCATGGGGTCAAAAGTCCTGCCAGAAAACCTCTCTCCATGGGTCCACAGCTCCTGCTAGCAGTATGGGCTTCCCATGGGGTCACAGCATCATTCAGACATCTACCTGCTCTGGTGTGGGGTCCTCCATCCACCACGAGTGGGTGTCTGCTGCACTGCTAGCCTCCACAGGCTGCAGGAGAACAGCCTGCATCACCATGGTCTTCACCACTAACTGCAGGAGAATCTCTGTTCTGGGGCCTGGAGCACCTCCTCCTCCTTCACTGACCTTGGTGTCTGCAGAGTTGTTTATCTCACGTGTTCTCACTCCTCTCTCTGTCTGCAATTGCATAGTTTGGGTTTTTCCCCCCTTCTTAACGATGTTATCCCAGAGGCGCTACCACCATCGCTGATCGGCTCAGCCTTGGCCAGCAGCAGGTCCATCTTGGAGCCAGCTGACATTGACTCTGTGGGGCATGGGGAAGCTTCTAGCAGCTTCTCACAGAAGCCAGCCTTGTAGCCTCCCTTCTTCCAAAACCTTGCCACGCAAACAAAATACAAGAGAATAAGAAACTGCTTTTTTTCTAACAATGCAATTGAATGCAATAGATTTAATTATACTAAATTGATCATAATAACAGTTAATAGCAATTTAATACCACCAATTAGTTTGATACAAACTGTTGTTTCACAGCCTCTTTAAGATAAAAGCTTAATTAGTTAGTCATGCAACATCTTGGGTACAAATCACATTCTACACCTTTTCAGAACTCTGCCATCAAAGGAGGCACTCAGAAGGTAAAATGTAGAATCATCAAAGAGACAAATCTGTGGTGTACAGTGAACTATTCTTGCCCAGATTAGTTAACCAAATAAATACTAAGAAAGTTTCTGTCATTGCTGCTTTCTTTTACTTTGGATCTCAAAAGACCTCGTTAGTCTCGCTTCTAAGAATGGAAATCTTCTACTTGAACTTCTGAAACAACTTATTGCAGGAGCAGAAATATAAAAACAGTAGAGTAAGACTCTAATAATAGGCAACATTCTCTATTTTTTTCTGAGGAACACCAAAAAGGGCTTATGGATACTGAAGGGGGTTTAATGTTCTGTGGCTGCCTTGGCCCCATGTCACAAGCCTAGAAATGATATTAAGAAGAACACAGACAGGGCATAGAGACCAGAAAAGGGTTGATGCAAATATGAATTCCCACCGTGTAACTATCTTCTTATTCAGTGCAGTCTTCCAGTTTCACCTGAAATAAAATGTCAGTGTTGCAAGTCTAGATCCAACTCCAAACTTACCACTGTGGGAATGCTTGAAGACAGCACTCTTAGTCGGGCCAAGCTGTTCACTAAGTGACACTTTATTTACAGCTAGCTACATCAACTTGAAATAAGTGCTTTCTTTTTTTTTTTAAGTTTAATTTCTGTAAATAGCATTTAAAGTTATTACAGTTTGAGCAGCAGGAAACTTGAATCTCTCCCAACTGCGGACAGATTTGGCCAGTCATAGTTTATTGGTTTTTTCTCTATCTAAATCTACAGTAGTAAATAAAACCGAAATCCGAAGACTGTTTTCTGGACCTGAGGCCAACTGACAGGTCCCAGATCTTGTCTCTATATATACTTCTTGCAAAATAGGTTGGCAGCATTTAAACTAGCAGTGATTCCTGAACTGCATGTACCAGGAGGGAACATTTTCAGTTTCAGACCCGGAGGTGATAGCTAGCCTGGGTGGCAGCTCCAACAGGGACCGTGATAACTTCATAAAAATATGGATGATTATGTGTCAGGAGTTGAACTCACGTTGCAGACCTTTTCAATTTAGTAGTGTAACCTCTGTGAAAGGAATAAGGGGGGTAACATATCTATTCATTCCTTAGAGCACGAAACAAAGATTATTTTTTCCTCCCTATTCTTAGAGCAATTTACATGATGCCTTGTAATTAGCTTCATTGCTCTTATTTATTTAGTTGAATCGCTCTCTAATACCAGACTAAGAACTATGCTCCAGGTCCAGGAAATACAAGTCTGCTGTCAGAGGGAATGAGGAAAAAAATGGACTCATTAGTCCATCTGCACGATGAAAGTGTGCATTACACGGTGTCTCGGGAGGGCACAGGCAGCACCAACAGATGTGATCAGTCTGAAATGATGCATTTTACTGCAGAGTGAAAATGTAATGACTCTGAGTGTAACTGGTATATTTTCTATCTAAATAAATCTACTGAGGGTGCTTTCAGTACTTAAAGGGGGCTTATAGGAAAGATGGGGACAAACCTTTTAGCAGACCCTGTTGGGAGAGGACAAAGAGTAATGGTTTTTGAACCAAAGAGGGTAGATTTAGATTAGATATAAGGAAGAAATTTTTTACAATGAGGGTGATGAAGCACTGGAACAGGTTGCCCAGAGAGGTGGTAGATGCACCATCGCTGGAAACATTCAAGGTCAGTTTGGACAGGCCCCTAACCAACCTGATCTAGTTGAAGATGTCCCATTGCAGGGGATTGGACTAGATGTCCTTTAACGGTCCCTTCCAGCCCAAACTATTCTATAACTCTATGAATATGAGGTTCTGCCTTACACTTTAAATGTTATTACAATGGCATTTGGGGTTTTTTTTACTACAGAAGAATGTTGCAGGATTGTAGAATCATAGGATAATTCAGACTAGAAGGGATCTTAGGAGGGGAGGGATCTTTGGGTCCAAACTTCTGCTCAAAGAAGGCTCAGCCCAGGGGTCAGATCGGGCTGCTCAGGGCTTTATTCGTTTGGGTTTTGAAAACATCCAAGGGTGAAACCTGCTCACCCTCTCCCAGCACAGAGGTCTAGATGTTTCAGTCTTAAAGTTGTCTCAAACACCCTTGCAAAGCCTGAGGGTTTTTAAAACCAGTACTGGGTCAAAATTCATCCTGCCTTTTAAATATGCATAAAGGAAACATAACTCTTAATTGTCTGTGACAATAGGTCTATTGTTCTGTTGCAATTTTACAAAATAAAGCGTTCTGCTGCAAGAAGTAGTATGAAACCAGAAAATTAAATCTAGTAGATACTGAGTGAAAACAGAAAGAAACAGGAGTTTATGTTTTTAAAGCTAAGAAGTCTGTTAAATAATAGTTAAACAGTGAAAATGAAGTATTATTCTCAGCTTTAATTAATCAGTTGAAATGGTATTCAATAAAATCAAGGAACTTCGGGATTTTTTTCCACCATATGTAATGATAAAAGTTCTATTTATTTCCTGTAGTTCACAACTCATATTTGATTTAGCTGTTTGCAAACCTACTTCTGTTTTTGTTTTTGTTTAATAGACTGAATGCTAATATTACATCCTAAATAGTTCAAGGGTAATTAGTGAATTGTTTATTGTTGTTTACATGATCACGTTCAAAGTGAAATTGCTGAAGACGGGTGAAAGTTTCAATCTTGTTTCTAGAACAAGAGATTTCCCTTTCTTATCAGGAAAACCAGATTAAAGCACCTTTATTCCCAGCAAGGCTGCACGGCATGACTGACATTTAATACTTTATCTGGACAGCCCCCTTTCCCTCTTCCTTTTCCCCCAATTGTTTTATTACCTTTTTAGCATTTTATGATAATCCCAAACACATCAATTTAATCATCACTAACAAATGTCAGCAAGTGAGGACATTATGTGAAAGGATTTGGATTTCATGCAGACATTGTCATGTTTAGGTACTGTTATCCCAACAGTTATCAAATTATTATCTGACCTTTACATCCTTCCAACCTGCGAGGCATTAGGCAACGGATTTAATACTGTTTAGACAGAACTCATCTTCAGGTTATAATTAATAGGCCAGTATTTAATCATTACATTCATGTGAGTACAAATGAGGAATCTGTGAACTATTACTGCCGGGTTGGTCTGAGGCACAATTCCTGGCAGCTTACCCAGCAAAAGTGCTTGAGAGCTGCTGTATGCATTTCCACATTTATAATTATGCAAAAAGCTCTGTCTTCTTACTTGACCTTTAAAGCACCCAATGTGCTGATTGTAGAGAAAGTATTTTAAACGCCTGATGGAAATTTCATAGAGTGTATGTATGACCCAGTAATTGTATCATCAGGAATTGCTAAACAATAATGGTTTAAGGTTGTTATTCTAGTTCAGCCAGACCCTGCTAGATTCAATCAAGCACAATCAAAGGTGCACGGCTGACATTCTAACAAGCTCAGGGCGAAGGCAGCTCACGCTATTGAATTGCATTAACTTGTTTTCTGACATAAAATACTGGGAATTAATTTCAAAATATATTTATATATGCACACAAAAATACCTCTGCATATCCATCATATAAGCTATTAAAGACAAGCTAACAACAAGCTAACAAATACGTCTAAAGCTAACAAATACGTCTAAAGCTAACAGGAAGAAAATTACATTTGTAAATAGGGTGCTTGTGGAATGGAAGTACATACGTGGTCACATAACCAGTTACAGTGTTAGCACCTCTGGATGTGTAGAAGAAACAGTAATTAAAATAAATAAATAAATAAAAGAAGTAGTTTGGGCAGATTTCCTTCATTTAGCACATCTGTTAATTAGAAAAAAAAAATAAAAAATGCCTGTCATTTGCCCTCCTGACTCTCTTCCACTCCAATCTTAAGAATTATGTTGCTTTAAAACAAGTCTGATTTAAAATATTTCAGAAGGATTGCTATCTTATTATTATACCTTTATTCATAAATCTTATATTTTTTTCTCAGAAAGAGAATAAATTTTAAATATTTAGAAATCAATGATGTTCTCCTTAGAACTCTCACCAAAGCTTTCTGCTGTAGAATTAATATCCAAGAAGTCACACTGGGTTCAAGCCTTAGGAAGAACTGCTTAATCATTGCAAACAGGGCTACCTGAGGATACATGGATGAGTTACACACATCATCAGCAAACTTCCTTTGTAAGCAAATAATGAAAATGGGGTGCTGCAGAACCCTGTGTATGTGCTTAGTCATACGACCATTGCAGGATATCTAGAAAACATGGTAGGAAAACATTCCTTTCCTTGATTTCAGTTCTGGTTACATTTTTCTCCTCCTCTTTCTCATTCATGTTAGCTATTTAGCAAGTTTAAAAAAAATAAATTGCAAAAAATGAAGTGAAAACAAAAAAAAAATCCCTGAACTGATCCCTTAGATAGATAGTTTATATTTAGCCCATAGGATTAAAAGCCCAATTAATTTATCTTCTTCATTGTTGATTTTAACAACAAACCAAAAATTTATATTCTTCATCTGAAGATCTTCAAATGGAATTTATATTATTCATTTGGAAAATGTATATTCTTCATCTGCAAAAAGTTTATAGTCCTTCTGTTAAGAGGCTAATAGCATGTTTGCATATTTTTCTGAAAGTATCACAAAACCAGAATTATACAGAAACCAAACAGGGAGAACTGATTGCAGGTGTTGCTAATGTTAAATCTCCACCCTCTCAGTTAAAAAAATTATAAAGACCTTAAATACTATGTGAGAAATCATTTATATATCATTATCTGACAGAAGATGGTGATGAAAACTCTTTCCATGCTCTTTTCGTAACTAATACATTTCAGAAGCCAATTTTACATTATTAAAGATAAACTGAATTCCTACCTTACCGATAGCATCCTAGATAAATTACAGACTGTTGCTTTTATGGTTTTGTTTGGTGTATGCTGTTTTCACATAGGTTTTTTGCGGCACCTTTACTACAAAGGCACTTTTAAACATATGGCTGATTGAACTCTGATTTGTTTTGTGTGCAGAGAGAAGGATAGGCTGAAAGAAATGCCTCTGCGAGAGGCTTGTTTAGTTGTGGCATTTCTTCACGGTGCTCTCTTGCATGAAGACAAGAGTGCTTGCTGCCAGTTCGTTATCAGAATGCAAATGAGCTTCACATCATTAAAAGAAAAAATATGAAGAAAACCAAATTGTTTACTTTGCACCTTCTGTTTATTGTTAACAATTTATGCATTCTGTTAAGAGCGACGCCGTTAAGAGGGTGTGTGGACAAGGGGAGGGAAGAGGCAATGTATGTATGAATTTCATGCCTACTGTTACTGCCTTCAGTTTTAGGAATGATGCTTTTGAAGATAAGTGTTAGATTATAGCATACCTGCACTCTCTAAAAATGCAGTTTATTTTAAATTGCTTTTCCTGGTTATCTTTCTTTGTGATGAAAAAGAGGGATATTTAAAATATTTGAAGTCAATAGATGTCTTTTTTTTTTTCAAATTACAAAGCCTTCTTGTTATTGTTAAAAATTGTCTTTTTTATTCAGCCATTATTATATGCTTTGGGTTTTTTAGCAATTGCACTGCTCAGATTTACAATATGGCTTCATTTTAATGGAAGTTCAAACCCCAAAGACATGCCAATTTACAGCTTGTTAAACAGCTTCTTTTACGTTTATAGTCTTTAATGTAGCAACAGCTATTTACTTGATTTTCTTTCCTTGATGGTTTAGTAACAGCCTAGTTAATTTCTCAGATAGACAGTAATGTAAACGATATATGGTTTAAAATGTGCCTATTTCTAAATTTATGCAGGCAAAGCATGGTACCATGTGAAGCAGAAATGTCGATCCTGAGGATATCTGCAAAGACTAGTATACCTAGAAATTTCTGGTTCAGTCCATCTTCACTTGAAACAGGATCCATATTTGTTGGTGGTTTGCCTCATCGTTATGCATTTAAACAGGTATTTTTTTCTAATTTTTTATTTTTATTTAAGATGTTTGCCATTTTGGGAGTGGCATACTGATAGGATATAACTAAAGAGATTTAAACTAAGCAAAAAAGAAAAAAAAAAGACAGTTTTTTGAGGGTTACATGTAAGGTATGAGCATGGTCCCTTGCAGAGTTTTCACAGAATCACAGAATCTTCATGGTTGGAAGGGACCTTTGAGATCATCGACTCCAACCATACACACATGTACACACACACACAAAAAACAAAAGCACAAAACAAAACACCCAACCCAACAGTCTCGGGCACTAGAGCATGCCCTGAAGTGCCACGTCTACACTTTTCTTAAATCCCTTCAGAGATGGTGACTCCACCACCTCCCTGGGCAGGCTCTTCCAGTGCCTGACCACCCTCTCAGCAAAGTCATTCTTCCCCATATCTAATCTAAACCTCCCCTGCCCCAACTTCAAACCATTTCCTCTGCTCCTGTCATTATTCCCTTGGGAGAAGAGGCCAACCCCCACCTCTCTCCAGCCTCCTTTCAGGGAGTTGTAGAGGGCAATGAGGTCCTCATTGCTCAGCCTCCTCTTCTCCAAACTAAACGTGCCCAGTTCCCTCAGCCTCTCCTCAGCTGGTACGTGGGACTCTGGTAAGTGAAGCAAACAGAAACAGTGTTCTGGCCTGAAGTTACAATCTGCCATAATTAAGCAGAGTCAAGGAGCAAATATGACCAAGTTTAGAGGAGGTACCTCTTACCTCAAGTGGTAGGTCTATGAAGATGTGAGAGTCATAACTTCACTGGGTTCCGTAACGAAGGATGCTCTCTGCTTGCATCCTGCACTGGCACAGGCAGGTGTGTGTGACAATGAACCAGGGAAGAGCGAGTTTACCTGTGGAGCCCCATGACTGAAGGAGAGGGGTGGTGCCAGAGCTTGGATTTGTGGGGCCCTTGGGTTCTGCCAGGGTAATGGCGTAGAAGTAATACGCAGCAGGGCTAGGGAAGAAGAGTACGCACAGGGTCATTGTCCTGGGTTGAGAGACACAGGACTAACTTTTCTTCTAATACTGGGGAAAATTGCACTTCTAGAAGACTCTAGTGT
>JAOXNO010000024.1:92536159-92556020 GCA_028565335.1 Limnodromus scolopaceus
AGCCAAAAGTATACTTCTAAATATCACATACTGGCATTAAAAGAACGTATCAAATAGTATTTGTAGTTATATAACTTTTCCCTTAATTCAAATGTTCATACACAAACTATCCATTCATCTAGAATATTTTATTCTATTAGTTGCATTTAAAATTGTATTTACTATAGAAATGCATCTTCAAGACGTGTTCTATACTAATAAGGTAAAATAAAATTATATTTTCAATGTTTAAATTATCTATCTGCTAGGAGCTAAAAGAAGTGGTTTTGGGGATACCAAAGAATTTATAGTGAAGGCTTAGAGAAGTTCAATGCATGGAGTGTATTTAGAAGCAGGTAAAGAAGCAATTTATTTGAGGATTATATATAATAATGTGTATATGGGAAGGAAGTTTGAGACGGTATATAGCTCTTCACTAGCTAAAGGCAAAATAAAATCCAGAAAAATAGGTTTCCCTTAGGTAAGTTAAAATAGCAGTAAGACACAATCGTTTAAGGTTAATTTACTGATAAAACATTTTGCCTGTATATGTGTTGGATTGTCATATCAAGCTGGGGTTTCTTTCTTTAGGGATGTTTCAGTTCAATAGATTATTCTCTTCTTAACACAGGATTAATAGGTGAAATGTTATGGTACGTGCTTTTTCTTTAGATGAGGTAATAGATGCGGGACACGTGCAAGTGCTCAAGCTGGTGATACTTAACCTCTGTTAGTACTTGGAAAGCATGGGTTCATGTAACTTCCCCAAAAGGTAAAAATCTTCAACTCTCACTTGCCTCTGTAGTGTTCCATGAAGATTTTGCAGTTCATTGCATTCTGTTTGAGATTATCTCAGCCTTTGGTTTCACTACATATTTTTTTTTGCTCCTTTGTGATTTTTGTGTTTATTTTGATCTTACTGTCTCACTTTGCTTAATTTTCACTTTTTTGTAGCTTTAGGCAAGTTTAGCTTTTCTTTGCTTCCCTGTCAAAAGTCTGTTGGCTGTAAGCCACATACAGTCTATAAAGGCTATATTTTTCCTTTTTGTCAGGGAATGGAGAACCATCTGTCCAAGTTCTCTTTATGTGGGCTTTTCAATCCCAGCGGTAGGAAACCACTCCAGGAAGTTTCTTTCTCATCAGCTTTGACCCAGGCAGTCAGGCTTCTATTGTAAAACCTTCATCATCGCCAAAACAGAAAAGGTCTGTTTCTGACCTTCATCCTGCAGTTTGCTTCAAGGGAGATTTCTACTCCAGCTGAGACTAAGCTTTTTCTGGCAAATGCTCTCATCACTCTTGGAGTCAAGTCTGATAACGACCCTTGTGATACCCATAGTATCTGCCTAATAATACATTGTCTTGTTTTAGATGAGCTCCTTCTCTCACTGGAGCAGTTCACTCTGCTGTTGGCTCTGCTACCTTCCAATATTGTGGAAGTTGTAGAGAGCAGTGACTTCAGACCCCAGACTGCTTCAGTTTCTGTCTGACAGGAACTTGGAGCTGTCAGTGCCAGAAACTGTTAAGACAGGGGTTCTGTATTACTGGAATTGGCTCATGCTACACTATTAATTTCTAGGTTAGATTCTTCTTCCTCTCTTTATGAGTGAAGTTTGATATGATCTGTCAATCCCTCAGTAAGATATTGTGTCCTCTGAAGATTTCCTATACTGCAATTTCCTAATCAGGTCTTTTTTCCATATATTTATTTTTTGTCTGTAAGTTTATTATTCGGTATTGCTTAGAGTCAGAGTACCCTCAACATGTAAGGCAAGGTGTAACAATTATTCTCTGCCTTTCAGTCTCAAAAAGTTGAATCTTTCTGCTCCAAAAATGAGAGGGGAATTACCTCCCTATGTTGACTGCTTTTCCTTTTGTTCTATAATGCATTCTGTATAAAGGGTACCGTAAGGGGCAGCTTTTTACTTTTTCTTTAACAGAGAAAATTGTTTCAGTCTTCCTTAAAGATTGGTTAGGAGACCTTAGGGTCTTTCAGGAATTACTAAGAGAAGTTACCGTTTCTTTGTTTGTGCTCATTGAGGTGTTTTGAGTCTGTTCTGAGCCTGATTGGCATTCTGCCTATTACATACCGTTTTGAATAGAAATATCAATGAAAAAAATCATAATAGTCCTAGACTGGAATGCTTGATAAGCACCAACTATGTGTGTTTCCGCTACCCAGGATAATGACAGACAGCACACTATCAATAGAAGTTTGAATTTCCTTCCCAGTCACTCTCTACTGATTTACCTGGTTGCTGCCATGGCATGGGGGAGGCATTTCAGGAGAACAGATTACAGCCTTACCCTCAAGGCAGCGATATATTTAAAAGAACGCCTGTGACATCTGCGGAAGCAATGCCATCATAACCAATCTATTTCTTCACTAATCAGAAGCTCTCGGACCTCCCAGATCTCTGTGCAGTGGTTGGTGGAGAGAAACACTACCAACAGTAGAGCAAAATAAAGTTGTGGACTACTTAAGTAAACCGGACATAGAAAGTATCGTGGGCCCAGATGGGATGCATACAAGCATGTGCCACTGGCTGATGCTATCACAAGGCCGCTCTCTTATCACCTCTGAAAGACAAGAGCAATCAGAGGAGGTCCCAGATGACTGTTACGTTCATCTTCAAAAAGACCAAGGAGGAAGATCTGGGTAACCAAGGTCAGGTCTATGGTACAACTCAGTTCCTGAGACAATTGTAGAAACAAGTGAAGGACAAGCAGGTCAACAACCAGCATGGATTTACCAAGGGAAAACTCTGCCTGACCTGTATGATTACCTTCCATGTTGAGATGACTGGTTCTGTGGACAAAAGGAGAGCAGTGGCTATTCTTTACTTTTTTCCCCCAGACTCGACTTCACTCCCAGCTCCTCTGTCTCCTCCCCCCGAGTGGCACAGGGGGATGGGGAATGGGGGCTGTGATCATTCCATATGGTCATTCACAGCTTGTTTCTGCCACTCCTGACTCGTACACTTCTACGGTTCTCTGGTGTTGCGTACCCACCGGCCAAAGATAGGAAAAGTATTTGCCTGGGTACGAGTTCTGAAGGATCTGAAGACGTGGGCAGGAAATTGGATAACAGATAACATGCGCTGAAACACCTTGGACAAAATCATCCAAGTTCAAGCACTGCAAACGGTTTCACTCGCAGCAAGAAATTGGTTTTATGACTCTCTGTACGCTTGCCTTTGCAAAGTTTAGTAGATTCATCTGACAGCGTAGGAAGGCAGCACTGAGCAGCCAGGAGAAAAGCCAAGCTATAAATAGCTGGCTGGCAGACATCCCTTCCTGCTGTCTCTGCACAGCAAAAATCCTCCCACTCAATCCTACGACAGCTTTGTTTATTACTTATTTTTAAATCATATCCTTTTTCTTCGTTGAAGAAGGTGGTGACGGGCATACTTCAGATGTGTCATATCTAAGAGACAGGTAAAAGGCAGAATCGGTTAAGCAGTTAACTAGTGTCATCTTCTTAAAACATTGGGGTTTTTAAGCTGTTTATGATAGCTGTTTTCTACGAATTAAAAATCAACAGCAGGGGAATAGAAACCAAGTTACACACAGGGAAAAGACATTTTCTATCAGAAAGTGAAAAAAAGAACGTATTATTTCTGAAATCTCAAGATGTGTCTCAGAATAATTAATTTCATACTAGCTTTAGTATCATTAATTGTTTACAATAGCTTGTTCCTCCGCAGAGAAGATTGGTACACTCAAAGGGAAATTAAAGATTGTTTGCAAATACCTACAGCAACAGTTAATTGCAGTAATAGTGTTATTTCTGCTGCTATAATTGCTCCAATAATTTATATTTCTAGACTTCGTAGTATCTTAGTATTGAGAATGTGAAATGTCATTATATCTTCATATTCCTTTTTCAACATAAGCGGTTTTCTATAATTAAATTTTGCAAGTATTCAAACAGGGAAGTTTCAGAAGGAGTGGAAGCTTCTGTATCAGGAGAACAATCTTCTAAATAAAGTAAAGATAAAAGACTAAGTGGAGAGTATGCAAATACATATGTGGGCATTGGTATCCCCATGTTACCAATAGGGAAATGGCAAAAGCTAATTGAGTGATATGCTCAGGGCTGTTGTGTGTTAGTGTTGTAACTAAGATGAGATGGAAATCATTATAATACATCTAAAGCCCCTCAGTTAGACTACTAGCCCAAAGCTGTGGGGTTTTTTTGTGGGGGGGCACATAAATACATAGGTATAAAATATACCGTGCATATATAAGAAAACTTACAGTTTTCCTATGAAAAAGACATAGTGTGGTACCACAATCATAGGATGCTATGAAACCTCCCATTTGGTCTCAGAATATTCTCAGATATTACCATATGTAGATAAAAATGTTTTAAACTTTTTAATAAATGATTGCTGAATCGTATAAAATGGTGATCTTTCTGTCCAATTAATACAATGGCACTGAGTGAAGAAATAGACAATATAAAACAGGTGTTACAAAATACAGAATCAGGCCCTTAGTTTGGAATGATCTGAAAGCAGCCTGCTGCTTCCACAGACTAAAGCAACATTAATCCTTCTGTAACTGTCTAGTTAGACATAGTTTTCGATCCATTTCCCTTCCCAGAGCGTTGCAAAGCAGTGGGAGAATTTAGTACGATCTGTACGCAGTATTCAGGTTTGATTATCTGGCCTTCGCCTACATCTGATGAAGCTGCAGATCAGGGCTCTGACAGTAACTTGAACATAATAATTTAGAATAATATTATATTTACATGATGCTTTAAGATCCTGCCACAGTAGTCATCGGATGTGAGCAATCTGCAGTGGTCCTGACATAGTTAATGCCCCCTGGGCTGCAGTGATGAGCGTGAGAAGGTTCCTGGAGAAGCCAACAGTGGAAAAGAAACCCAGTCTTTCGTAGGATTGCAAGGCATGCCGGACTGTTATGGGGCTCCAACTGTCGGCTGCAGTGGTATAACCAAGAGCGGGTAGTTTGAAGCCTTAGAGGGGCCAGTTCTTGAATCTCCACAAATTTCCTGTTGGTCCACAGCACACCTGAAATTTTCATATGGAATTATTAAGAATCATATGGTTTGTAAAATCATTTCATTTTTGACAGAATTTTGCTCTAAGTGCTCCATGAGTTTAAGCTGCAGCTCAGAAGGGAATAAGTGGGAGCTAGTTGCCAGGCTTTAGTCCTCACTCAAGGCATAGTGGAATACAAGTGCTTAACTTGTAGCAGGTACCCACTTGAGTTTGAGATTCTGCTGCCATACAGAAACCGAAAGTGAACAGTGTTGCTTTAGACTAGATAGAAGGAAGTAATTTTTTGACAATGACTAGTGAAACAGTGGAACAGGTTGCCCAGGGAGGTGGTAGATGCCGCATCCATGGAAACATTCAAGGTCAGGTTGGATGGAGCTCTGAGCAACCTGATCTAGTTGAAGATGGCCCTGCTCCTTGGAGGGGGGCTCGACTTGATGACACTTCAAGTTCCCTTCCAACCCATAAAATAGCTGTGATTCTGTAACTCTTTTATCCAACATCTTCATGTGGTTACAGTGCTACATTGTGGAAACTGTGACCTGTTCCTGTTTGTATCAATTCCAGCACTTATGTTTTTGAAAAAAAAAGGGATGAAAATACTTGTCCTTCTATTTATGCCACTCCCTCTTAATTTAATTTTCCTTCCACACATTATACGTCTTCTAAGTCTGCTTTGTTGTCAGGTTTGTGATTACAGTATTCAGAAAGGCTTTTTCAAAGTGTTTGTTAGATCCTGACAAGTATTTTCTTTCTAATGTCCTATTTAGGATATGCTCTGGATCTGTCTTTGCATCACCCAAATGCTTATACTAATTAAGAGCTCTGCTTATTCTTCCTCAAGCAATTTTATATATTTATGTGCTTTTATAGAAATATACAGAGACTAAATAGGTATTTGTCACAGCACCAAAAATGCATCTTCTACCTGTCATCCATTGTTTTATTGACTGCAGTCCCATTCACGGCTACTCATTCTTCTTTAGACTGGGAAGTCATGGTCTACATGCTCTAGTTTTACATGATTAATCATCTTCCTGAAATCAGGGGTCCTGTCTCTTGAATAAAGAGATAATTCTTGAAGTTTCTGCAGGGAGCTACTGTTCTGAGTATTTTGTTGTGATCAGCAAACTTTTTCACCTCAGTACTTTGTATATTCTCAGATATTTTGTGAATATGTTTAACACCACAGGACTCGGCAATATTTGTGACAGCTAACCAATGTGAAAACTGACCTACTATTTATAAGTTTTGTTTCCTTTCTTTTAACTGGTTTATTAACCCAAGAGAAGATCCTGTATTTCCCATGACTATTAATTTTCTTTAAAAACTTTTGGTGGGGAACAACATCAAAATATTTTTTGAAATTAGGAAAGTTATAGAATCATAGAATCATAGAATTGCCTAGGTTGGAAGGGACCTTTCAGATCATCAGGTCCAACTAACCGTCAACCTAATCACTAAACCATGTCTCTAAGCACTATTTCTACCCCTCTTTTAAATACCTCCAGGAATGGTGACTCAACCACTTCCCTGGGAAGCCCATTCCATTGTTTGATAACACTTTCAGAGTAAAAATTTTTCCTAATACCCAGTCTGAACCTCTTCTGATGCAACTTGAGGCTGTTTCCTCTTGTCCTGTTGCCTGTTACTTGTGAGAAGAGACCAACCCCTGCCTCTCTACAGACTCCTTTCAGGTAGTTCTAGAGAGCGAGAAGGTCTCCCCTCAGCCTCCTTTTCTCCAGACTGAACACCCCCAGCTCCCTCAGCAGTTCCTCATAAGACTTGTTCTCCAGACCCCTCACCAGTTCTATTGCCCTTCTCTGGACCCGCTCCAGCACCTCAAGGTCTTTCCTGTCATGGGGAACATGTGTCCAGAAGTGGACACAGTGCTCAAGGTGGGGCCTCATCAGTGCCCAGTACAGGGGGACGATAACCGCCCCAGTCCTGCTGGTGAAACTATTTCTGATACAGGTCAGGATGCTGTGGGCCTTCTTGGCCACCTGGGCACACTGCTGGCTCATGTTCAGCTGACAGTCGACCAACACCCCCAGCTCCTTTTCTGCCAGGCAGCTCCAGCCACTCGGCCCCCAGCCTGGAGCGCTGCAGGGGGTTGCTGTGACCCAAGGGCAGGACCCGGCACTTGGCCTTGTTGAACCTCATCCCATTGGTCTTAGCCCATGGATCTACCCCATCCAGATCCCTCTGTAAAGCCTTTCTACCCTCCAGCAGGTCGACACTCCCACCCAACTTGGTGTCATCTGCAAACTGACTGAGGGTGGACTCGATCCGCTCCTCCAGATCATTGATGAAGATGTTAAACAGAACTGGCCCTAGTACTGAGCCCTGGGGGACACCACTCATGACTGGCCTCCAACTGGATTTAACTCCATTGACCACAACTGTTTGGGCCAAGCCCTGCAGCCAGTTTTTAACCCAGTGGAGAGTCCTCCCGTCCAAGCCACGGGCAGCCAGCTTCTCCAGGAGGATACTGGGGGAGACTGTATCAAAGGCCTTGCTAAAGTCCAGGTTCTATGATTCTGTGGTTCTGTGGTTCTATGACTAATTTTCTCTGCCTAAAATAACTTATATCCCAGAATCTTCTTGAATATGCAAAGCTGTAGATTTATTTTACCAGATATGTTCCCTTTACATCTTCCACCCTTATTTTGGCCTGAAAGATGTCAACTAATAGTCTTCTTTATTCCGCGTTTTTATCATTCGAGCTCCTTTTATTTCAAAAGCTATGCTTGATTTTTTATTTTTTTTTTCTGCTAGAGTGTACATATTTATCTGAACTCTATGGAAGTGTTTTTCTGTAACCTTCAAACATTTTACCCATTAGTTTTTCTGTTTATTTTTATCCTTACTAATCTTATCCTGTTGCAGTTGAATTATTTTTGGTGGATTTTTAAAGTATGTTTTGCTCCCAGAAGAACACTGAAGTTGAGTACATTATAGTCAATGTTTTTAAATGGCTTTTTTGATGATTATATATTGAAACAGATCCTATGCCTGGCTTAATGTAAAATCAAGAGTTATTTCTCTTGTGGTTCCTTAATGGTTCCAAGAAACTGTTATTTACAGCATCTAAAATATAGTCCCTGCAACATATCTTATCATGATTTCTTACCAGACTGCTTGGGAGTAATTAAACTCTCCTATTACTGTGGTTTTTGCCTTACCCTTTCTAACCTGCTGTAGTATTTAACAAGCACTATCATCATCTTGGTTAGATGATATATAATAGAGCTCTAATATCGTATTTTTCTTTCTGCGTGGAATTTCAGTGCAAAAGGATTTGTGCTAGTGTGTATATATTTATTTGACTGCTTTCTTTATATTACCTTTTTTTCAGTGCACCCTATGGCTTACATGATTTTTACTCTTGCATCATCATAACACAGTGTTTATTTTTCTACCACCAAGATGCTTAGAGTATTCTTGTTGTTTGAATGCTTCTTTTTCTATTTAGAATTCAGATATGTTTCCAGAAGCAATTACTTGTCTTTTGAAAAGACATAATGGTTTGGTAGTTTGACAGAAAGAGATTTGTATTTAAAACTACACAAATTGTTCACATTACATTTTTGGGGTAGCATATTTAGGTAGCTCTGTTGTATCATGTGTATTTTGAATGTGAATTTTTAGTTTAAAAAAGAAAGAGACTTTCCAGGTAAAGAAAGAAATGGAATGGAAATGGAATAGTAAGTCAGTTTTAATGGAATTGTGATATTCTATAATTATGGCTACGATACAATGGTAGTATGCTACCTTGCCTAATCCTATTGATCCAAAAATAAACATATATGAGACTTCAGATATTTTGCTGCAAGTTCTGGATGTGTACAATGCTTGCCTGTTGGGATTCTTCTTTACTAGCGAGCCACTAACCATTACCATCTAATGGTGTGATCTTACTAAGTCTTCAAGACTAAACAATACGAGGAAGTGATACTGTCAAGGAAAATCTGAAATGTTTCTGTAACACTGTACTGGTTGCTTGTGTTCTTCATTTCAAGTCAATCGGTGTTGTAAAGTCTGCAGATGAGGATCTTGGACATTGCAGTATTTGAGATATCAACTTAAAGATGTACCCAGAGAGCTTTGTAGTGAATAGAGCCACATTCTATTTTTATTTTTTTCTAATTAGGTTAATTACTATGCTTATAGGCATATTATTGATTTGTTAATACTTTTTCTTACATCTGAATATGCTCATGTAAGTGTTTTGGAGAATTTCTTACTGATCTATCAGCTTGAAACAAGTTTGAATTCCTGCTGAAGTTCAGTATCAGTACTGTGCAATCCTTAAAGATAAAACAAAGAAATCCCAGCTCCTATGGACTGCAGAAGTTTTGGATTCTGCTAGTTATAGTAAAATCTAAACCTAGACTATATTCATCAAAATGTGCAATAATCTTTCCAAGCATGTCTAATAATTTCAAATTTATAATACAGAAAATGCAGAATAGAAGGCATAAAAGTAAGCATAAAGACCCCTCAATTCTTTTTATTCTGTTACTAGTACTATTTCCTGAATACTTCTCAACAACTCTATATTGAAGAGTTCATATTAATTTGGGTGATTTTACTAGTTACAGATTGCACTTCATCTTTTATTAGGAAGATAGTTGAGAGAAGTGTATTTGACATTTAAAATATCACACTTGTTATTGATTGTGAACATGTATATTAGAAGTCATCTTTTTTTCTACCCTTTCTCCAGCTATATTCTGTAATATTTTTACTGCTTCTTTTTTTAATTTCATTCAAGTTGTTTCAGAGAAGTTAGAATTCCATATGTGTTTATATGTATATATGCATGTATTTAGTATGATATTATGTATATGGTAATACTAATAATGCAAATGCTAATATTATATTAATTATTGATACTAATATTGATATAACATTACTATATTTTATTAATACTATATTATTATTAACATTTTACATCAAATCTACCAAAACCATAACAAAATAATCTCAAACCAGAAAGCCTTGCTGGTGAGAAATCAAAATCTCTTCTCAGTGATCATCTGTTGCATCAAATCAAAGAAGACGCTTAAGGTTAGGTATAAAATAATGCATTTGCACATGGCTGTGCTTCACAGAAATGCAAAAATCTCATTAATCTCAACAACTCCACATGAAAAAAATGCATTTGCATTCCACATAGATAATTTCGCAGCAGTCCACAACGTAAATTGATTACAATAACCAAGATGAAAACTGTAATTAAGTCTTGTTAGATAATGCGAGGATGCCAAGTTCATTTAATTATTACAGAGCTACAGATCACCCGAACCAGTGATATTATAGTTACACTATGTCCTTGCAGAATAAAAAGCCCATGAACTTTAAGAAATCCGCAGCCCTGGGCTATCGGTGCCCAGGCCTTGCTCAGGAGCAGCCAGACTGAATCAGAACATTAAAAACGATGGGTTTGCACTCCAAAACTCTGGGCAGAATCAGAATCCCAAGCCAAATAGATTATTCCTGTTTCTGATATGTATGAGGGTGTTGGTATGCATGGCTTTAACCAATTTCTTCAGGAGCTCTTTTATGCAGTTAGAAATAACGAAACCTCTCTGTTTGTGTATGGGGAAATCAAACTGTTGAAGCTTCTGAGTCTGAAATTAAAGGAGTGTGGGGAGAAAAAGAAAAGAAAAACACTAGCAAAATCTCCTGCTAACCCTGAATGATGATGATTGCCACTGTCTCACTGCAGTCCCCTCGGAATTTGACTTTATGGAAGTATTTTTTTCAAAAGTATTTTAATTGCTTCATACTTACACTGCCTGAGCTCAGATTTGTGTGCTCTAAATGCTTGAAGCTAGCCAGATAGCATCCTCGGTAAATTAAAGAGCTGATAAAAAAGCATCACCGAAACCCTCTCTGTCCCATTCTCTTGAGATCATTTTTAAAAAACCATATGGGGGAAGGGGATGTAAACAAACTCTGTATTTGGAGAATTTAATAAGAGATTTGAGTTCAGATTTCTGTTTAGTATGGAAGAAACATTTTCTTTGACTAATATTTCCTACAGAGAGAAATAAGGATTCGGGAAATAAAATAAAAGATAGATTAAAAGGAAAGTATTATGATATCATTCAATTTGTAAAGGGAACTGGTGGGTGCTCTCAGATTAATGGATATACCACTGTAAAAATACATCTATATTTGAAAGAAAGTACATGTTGTGTATTCCTGTGTGACACCACAAGGTTTTTCCATTGCAGTACTTCTAGAGGACCTGCTCAAGCTCTCTGATCATCTTTGTGGCCTTCCTCTCGACCCACTCCAACAGGTCTATGTCCTTCTTTTGCTGAGGGCTCCAGAGCTGGTCACTGTACTCCAGGTGGGGTCTCACAAGAGCAGAGGGGAAGAATCAGCTCTCGATCTGCTGACCACGCTTCTTTTGATGCAGCCCAGGATGCAGTTGGCTTTCTGGGCTGTGAGGGCACATTGTTGGCTCACGTCCAGCTTTTCATCCACCAGTACCCCCAAGTCCTTTTCTACAGGGCTGCCCTCTATCACATCATCCCCCAGCCTGTATTGATAATGAGGAATGTCCCGTCCCAAATGCAGGACCTTGCACTTGGCCTGATTGAACTCCATGAGGTTTGCACGGCCCCACCTCTCTAGCTTGTCCAGGTCCCTCTGGATGACATCCCATCCCTCTGGCATGTCAACCGCACCACTCAGCTTGGTGTCATCTGCAAACTTGCTGAGGGTGCGCTTGATCCCACTGTCTGTATCATTGATGAAGATATTAAACAGCACTGGTCCCAATTTTTGTATTTCCTGAAATACGCCTGCCTCCTCACTGGCATGCATGCCTTGGGAAGTGTTGTCCTTGGGCTTTGGGGGTTTTGAGGTTCAACCTGCTGCCTTCTGCTGATCCAGTGTGCTCCTTCATCCTGGAAACTTCTCTCCAGCATTCACAGCGTTAGGGCAGACACAGCGTAATGGAAATTTTCTCCTTTATTAGCCCATGCAAGATTATTTTCCGTCAGTGAGGCCTTGCTGGAGCCTGACCAGGCAATTTGGCAACTGTTACCCTTTTACTGTCATCTATAAAATGAACGAACTACAACTTGTAAGCCCCCAGGAATGCTGAGTGCCTGTATGTATTCTGCTGTCCTTTTCCTTTACTTCCATGGCTGTATCAGAGGAGCGTAGAGGCACGTGACTCGCAGGAAAAAGGGATGTTAAGAGACTGACTGCCAGAAGAAATGGCTTATTCTCCCATATCCCTCAGATTTCAGAAGAGTGAACTGTTTTGGCTTTGTTCAGCAGTAAAAACTCATCAATAAAATACCTGAATCTGCAGAATTTGTCTTGAATGGTACCTTAGAGAACTTTTCAGCCACTGGCAGCAATTATTTCATAGTGCTGAAAACTGTTCATGATCTATCAGGTACCTCCTCATGTTGGTAACCTTTGAACTTTTTTTTTTTTTTTTTTTTTTTGCACAGGGCTCCCCAAGGAAATGGAGGAATCTAGAGGAGAGAACTGATTTAAGTTCTTCACTTCTTTAAAGCTATGTCATCCTGTATTCCCTGTCTTTCTAATGACTCATAGGAAGAATGAGATGCTTTCTTTCTATCTCCTTCCCCTAGGTGCTTCTCAAGGTCAACTTCAACAGTAATTTAACCAACCTCAGCGGTAGCAGCTCTTTATCTGTCGTGGGTTGTCTGCATCATTCCCACCAGCTCATTCTGCATATCAGCAGGCTTAATCATGGGTTGGAAGACTTGATTTCTCCTTTCTACCTTTTACTGCATGCAACTACGGTATCATCTACCATCTTAAGGTCCTCTTATAGTCATTGCTTGACCTAAATTGCAAATAGTTATTTTATTAACTTCATCATCCTGCTACCTTCTAAGCCTCTGTCAATTCTCAGGAGTATGTTGGGTTAACATTGGCTAAGCATTAGATGCCCACCCAGCTGCTCACCCATTCCTCCTCCTCAACTTGGGAGGGGAATAAAATAAGATGAAAAAAACTTATTTTCATCTTGTGGGCTGAGATAAAGACATGGAGATCACTTACCAATTAACATCATGGCCAAAACAGACTTGAATTGGGGAAAATCAATTTAATTTCTTGCCAATTAAAATAGATTTGGGTAGTGAGAAACAAGGACAAAATTAAGACAATACCTTCCCCCCTCTCCAAACTCCCGTCACTTCTTCCCAGACTCAACTTCATTCCCAACTCCTTCCCCCTCATCCTCAAGTGGTGCAGGGGAAAAGGATGGTCTTGATCAGTCCATAACAGCTCCTCTCTGCTCATTCTTCCTTTTCGCTTTCTCCTTCCTGGGTTCTCTCCACAGTTCTTTCAGGAAATATTTACCTGCTCTGGCATGGTCATCTCTGTGGGCTGCAGGAGAATATCTGCTCTGGCACCATGGAGCAGATATTGACCTTAGAGTTTGCCCTAATGTTTCTCTCTCTCTCTAGTTCTCCGTGCCTCCTCTGCCTTTATGGCATTTTCACAAAAGCACCACCCATTTGGCTGCTGGGCTCAGCTGTGCCTGGTGATGGGTCCACTGGAGCTGGCTGTCCCCGGCACTGGACAACCCCAGCCTCTCCTTGCACAGGTCACTTCTGCAGCTTCCCCTTTGCCAAGACCTTGACACCTACACCCTCTACAAGGAGACACTCATTTTAGCAGAGGAAAAATACTGTTTTGATGATGTACAACGATATGATTCTGCTTCTGTGGGGATTATTTCCTTACTTTGAAGAACATTTTGAAGGGATTACGCTGTTCTGAACTTGTATGCAAGTTGTTTTTATGAATTTTCAACTTCAAATCCAGGTGATCCTTTCTCTTTGAACATATTGGCAAGGCTGCAAGACTGCTTTTTGCCTTTCAACTCTGAGGGCACTCATTTTCCCACAGCTGCCAGGCTGACCTGCTGTTAAGATCTTCAGTTTCTGGTTCATGTTGCCACTTAATTAGTCCACAGCTCCTGCATATTCAAAAGGATCTGGCAAGAGCTACAGACCATTTTTGTTAGCAAGACATCCCCTTGACACCTTATCTTGATGTGGGGGCTGATGTAGGATTCGTCCTGGGAGAAAATTTTCAGTGTCTGTGTGATGTTTTCCTTCTTTGACAATCCCGCTTCTCTTAGTAACATTAACCATTTGCCGCTTCTTCCTGCTCAGCATGAAAAATTCAGAGCAGTTAGAGACCTTTGGGATGACTTACCTTCTGCTGAGCGTATTCAGCCCTTTTTATCCAATAGCTTTCCATGTTCCTAAGTTGTCTCGCTCAGCTGGAAATGTGGCAGTGTGTAGGTGCACGAGACCTTCTCAGGTACCTCGTCAGGTACTTCACCTTTGCTTGCCTATTGTGCATGGTCCAGTCTGGAAGGTGCTTTTTAAAAAGTCATTGTGATCTTGAAAGTGGGATAGAGTCTGCTACACAGGATCTGTGGTGTTTGATGGAGCTATGCCTTCACATTGACGTCTTGGAACCTGAAGCAATTTATAATGCATATACCTTTGAGAACTGTAGGTATAGCTTTGCCACCACATGTTATACAAACAATGAAAAGAAATAATTTCCTTTGTCTGGAAGTAGTGGAGCTCTGAACAGATGGCATCATCTGTGAAGATGACATTTCGGTAATTCCTCCGTGTGACTCTTTGAGGTCCTTTTTGGAAAATTGATGATAAGTGAGAAGTAAGGCTTGAGCAGTTAGCAGATAGCTTTCATGAGCCCTTAGAGAATGTCTTTGGTATCAGTCCCTTCCAGCAAAGCTTAAAAGCCTAAAGAAACTACAGTGAAGTGACTTAATGCAACAGTGCTCTTCAGCGCTTCAGCATCCCAGACATCTGTTGTCTAGTCACTTCGAGCTCCTTCCAGACACTGACTGAGCATTATACTATTTCCAAGCAGCCTCCTGAAGCTTGGGAGGATAGGCTGTAATTGTCCATCGCATAAGTGTACTCGGAGATCTTCTGTGTACTTGGAGGTCTTCCGTAAGAAGCTTGATGGCAGACTTGGACTGAAAATGTATATGGGCAAAATTTCCTGAAAAAAAAAAGAAAAAAGAAAGGTTTCACACAGAAAATTCACATGCAGTCCAGAATGACATTTGTATGGCTTCTTATTCTATCTTACCCCTCCCTTTCTGTCTCTTTTTCAAGGCAGAATGATATCTAAGAGACTTGAACGGTGGCCACTACACTCCCCCCATAAACAGTGAAGAAGAACAGCTAAGAGCTAGGGTTTACCCCCCGGAAATGGGGATGAGTTGACCATGTGTACCACCAGATACCAGGTAGTGGCCTGTGATCTTCCTTTGTAGTTCCTGTGGTGCTGCAGCCTGACGGTGTAAACTTAAAAGAGAGCTGTGAGACAGCAATTACTTCCACGTAGCTTAGGTGGGACCCTTTCAGCTTTCAGCTGAAGGCACATATGGGGTTAGAAAGTATATTACGGTAGTTTATTTGTTGTTCTATAACCACGTAGTGCAACCCAAACTGATAATAATAAAAAAAAAATCTTCTCTCACACAGGTGTGTTTTTACCCTATTCTGGGACAGGATTTTTTGGGGTGTGTTTCTCACCTCTGTCACTATTATCACTAAAGTAATGTTTGCACCACTTTGCATTTTGCTAACGTCTTTAGTGGCAGTTGTTGGTATTTCCATGCACTGACTCACAGGAAGCCTTCCATCCACTGCTCTTGGCGTGCATCTGAGCATGGTGTTTATCAGTTTTATTCCTGAACACGATGTTATGGGATATCCTTTTGGTTAGTTGGGCTCAGCTGTCCCACCTGTGTCCCCTCCCAGCCTCTTGCCAAGTCATAAGAGCAAGGACCAGAGAAGGCCCTGATGCTGTGGAAGGACCATCCACCAACAGCCAATACATGCCTGTTTTGATGGTCAACAGTCTAAAAGATAGCACTGTATGTGCTCCTAGGAAGGAAATGAGCTCAATCTCAGCTAGAGCCACCGTGCTCAGCAATAAAACTGATTGATAAAACAATCACCAAATCATATCTTTGCACATCATCAAAACAGCATTTTTCCTCTGCTAAAATGAGTGTCTCCTTGTAGAGGGTGTAGATGTCAAGGTCTTGGCAAAAGGGAAGCTGCAGAAGTGACCTGTGTGAGGAGAGGCTGGGGTTGTCCAGTGCCGGGGACAGCCAGCTCCAATGGACCCATCACCAGGCACAGCTGAGCCCAGCAGCCAAATGGGTGGTGCTTTTGTGAAAATGCCATAAAGGCAGAGGAGGCACGGAGAAACAGAGAGAGAGAAACACTGAAGTCAATATCTGCTCCATGGTACCAGAGCAAAGTAGCCGTTGCTCAGGGACTGGCTGGGCATCAGTCTGCTGATGGTGATCGCTTCTGCATCACTTGGGTTTTTATCTCTTTTTTTCACTTCACTTATTAAACTGTCTTTATACCGGCCCAGGAGTTCGCTCACTTTTGCCCTTCTCTTCACCATCCTGCTGGGGGGAAGCGTGCAAGCAACTGGAGGGGCATCACCTGCCAGCTGGGGTCAACCCATCACATTCCTTCCACCTTACTGTCACCCCAGAGGGACCTCGGTGGCTAACTTCTGTCACCTGCTCACGGCGAGTCACACACGGTATTCCCTCTTATGCTTCTGTTAGGTGTCATTGTTTATTTGTAGATTTATCTGCAGTAGACTTTTCAATGTATTAAATGTGTGTCCAGAGATGACAGCCCTGCCTGAGTAGATGGTAAGAACTTTTTCTTTCACGAAGAATTAACAATGTCTTTATAAAGAAATATTAGGACAGCCATGAAGAAGTTCGCTTTGCTGTCTAGCTAAGAGGTGTTTCAGCCTGTCAATACTCAATACAAATCAGCATTTCTGAAATTAAAACAACATTAATAAGTCTCTGGGAGAAGTGTGGTATCTGGTATCTGGTGGTAGAAGTGTCTGATTATTGAATTGCAGGAAACTATACTGGGAGGTACCCCAGCAAGAAAATACCCATATGAGGTTATATGCATCCCCTAATATTTAAGTAAATGGAACACTGAACTACCATGTTTTCTCATGGAACTGTAACACATAGATGCATAAATACCCTCACAGTTTAGTGAATTTGCATCTTCTTTGATCCTATTTTCCTCTCCATCATCCCTGAACCCAGGTCCTCTGCTGTGTTGTCCTAATACTAGTTTCAGTTCCTCTGCTTAAGCTGCGATCTACTGCTTCCCTGCTCTGCCTGTTGCCTGCCATCTGGGTTCTTCTCTGGAACTTCTTTTCTTTTTTTTTTAAACATGAACCCACTCTGTGGGCTTATGGAAATAAACAAAATTTTCCCTTTTTATGGGGGGGGGTAACTGTTATTCTTAAGGGAACATGATACTAACTTAAAATAGAAGTAAATACAATGTGCAGCCCATTGCAGCATCACAGTGGTACCAAGCAATCCAGGAGAACCCTAGAAGTTTGCCGGTGGTAGTAAGATAACTCGGTTTGGTCACATCTGCAGTATTTAGTGAGTCCCTCTTCTTTCCTCAATGTGTTTAAATTTTTTGTAAGGTCCAACTCAGTTTGAGTTTTGGCAACTTTTATTTCATCTTTATGCTTTCTAATTCCAACACATATTGTGCTTTTCTGTTTCTTTGTGTGTGTATGTTTGTTTGTGTTCTTCATTACTCCCAGTACCCTCTTCCAGCTGCTGATTGCCAGATATTTCTGCCACTTTAATTAGGGAAATTTCACACCTCCCATCTTTGATATTTTCAGTTCTTTAACTTATTCCTTTAATTTTGTGCTTTTTTCCTTCCAAAAGAGAAAATTTTCATTAAAGATGTGGTTTTGTTTGTCTAGCTTCTGCTTAAATCACGGTGATTCTTGTTTGCTCCTTCCAGAGCTAATCTGGGTGAACGGTGTTTCTATAGTGTCCTTGACATTTATAAAATAAAATAGAAGGTATCGTTATCTTTTTTAGGCTGAGTGTGTATTTGATGAAAAAAAGAATTTAGATGTTTTTTTCTGAGGGATAGGGACTCTAGCAACACCAAAAGCATACACATACTCAATTAGTTTCACATACTCAATTAGTCTCATAGTTGTGTGCTTTCCCCTAGAATCTACTTCTCCAATAACATTAGCGATCTCTTCCTGCATTCATTCTCTGTCCCAGGATCTTCCATTCTCATTGATCTTCTACGTACAAGTTTCCGTTATTTCGGTGACAGTAAATTGACTTTGTGTATCTCGGCAGCTTTGACATTTCACTTGTGGTGTTTCATTTCTTTTCCCGATTGCAAGCAATGTAGCAGAGGCAGTTTTTTATAGAAAACTAGAGTAAATGGAGGCCGTTCCTGATCCCTGGCAAATAAGCCCTTCAGTGCTGGTTGCTTAATGGCTCCACTCTAAACTAAGTATCTGAGTGTACCTGTTGGGCACGCGGCGAAGAGCTGAGCCTGAAAAATAGTCAAATAACACATTTGCCAAGACACTCTGCTCTGAAGGTGGAAGCCAACTAAGCTGTTGCGTTATAAAAGAAAGAGTCAGTGTTAAGAGAGGAACACGGTGATCGCATTTGTGATTTGCGGTTTTTGGGGTGCATCATGAAAACAAGAAAGGAATGAAGGAACCGGCAGCTGTTGTACACGGAACCACTGGAAATGCAACTCTTGTCTTGGGCTCTTTCATCTACATGAAATGAGGTTTGGAAATGAAAGAATAGAGGAGGAGACATTTAACTTTGGGGAACATTAGCATAAGATCATTCTTTTCTTGTTTTATTAGTATTAATGCTATGCTTTTTGAAGGCAAAAAGGAGTAAAGATAACTAACTGTGTCACCGCCTGTCACTCTCTTCTCTGGTTTAAACGTCCTTTTTGTTTACTTACTTAGCTTCTACTTACTTTACTGTGCTGGTGGTTACTAAATTCTGAGAATTATGTAGACAGCTACTGAAAGCTGCTTTCTCTGTGTAAACAGAAAAAAAAAGCCTTTGACTGTGTCTCTGTCTCATTATGCGTGTTCTCATCCCAGGTTACGGGATGTTCACAGCACAGGCAGAATAATATGGGAAAAACGAGAGGAAACAATTAAACCCAAATACATTTAGAGAATGTATTTCGAACTGAAGACAAGTTAATTACAAGATGAAATGTTAACGTAAACCTGAAATGGTAGGAACATCCTGGCTTTTCACATGATCCTATATTGATTGCCATATGCGAGCTCACGGGTACTCAGTACCTGAAAAACAAGGCTATTGATTTTGCCTTGTAATCAGTTTGTGAAAATGGTGAAAACTGCTTGTCCGCGTGGCAAACCTGCTGTCTGTCTGCTGGTAGCTTTCTTGCATACTGCAGAATACTTTTGAACCCTACAGTGGGTTTAGAGGAGAGGGATTTGAGTGAATCAGATGTATTTAGCTAAAAGAGATTCTTGGTTAACAGCATAAATGAGTGCATGAATGCAAACCTGTCTGTGTGTATGCACATGCGTGGGCATGTATGTATAAAATTTTATATATATATAAAATATATACATTTTATATATAAAATATATATAAAATTTTATTTCTTTTGACTTCTGAAATTCTAACAGCTGAATTATCATGTGAAAAGTCTTCTACTGACATGGTAAGAACTCCCTGCTGAAGAAATGCCTGAGCATCAGGCCCCCTGTGATTTGCAGAGTTTTTACAGGAAAGAGTTTGTAAAGTTCTTGCAGAGGACCTGGGGGTCATGGTGAGCACCAAGTTGAATGTGAGACAGCAGTGTGCCCTTGCAGCTCCTTCAAGCTCCAACGGGGTAGGTTTAGACTGAACATTAGGAAAGAATTTTTCACAGAAAGAGTGGTCGGGCATTGGA
>JAOXNO010000024.1:92605306-92620456 GCA_028565335.1 Limnodromus scolopaceus
TATTTCTGTTGGTTGGACTAGATGATCTTAAAAGGTCCCTTCCAACCTAGGTGATTCTGTGATTCTGTGAATATTTCCTCCTTGTCACCATTGAATAAAGATTGAGCTATGAAGTTTCTTCTTTTTTGGGGGGAAAAAAAATCGATCTTTGTTTTTGTTGCTTCCATTTCTATTTTCTATGCTATAACTCAAAATTTTTATTCTGGCAAAAAATGGAAAACTTTGTAGTAGACTGTAGGTACAGCAGCATAATAGTTAAATAGTAGTTAAATAACTACTCAGAAGAATAACTCAGATGAAAGCAAAAACTGAGAAAAGATTAACCTTCAAATATCTCTACAATGTTTGTAAATATCCGTATTCTTCTTTTGCCCTTAATGTCTTTGGACAACACAGTACGTAGAATAAACCCAGTAAGTTTTCCTATCAATTCTTCACTATGTAGTGTTGTGAGGTCCTCGTTTACTTCCTTTTCTAATCCTGGGATGTACGATCATTCAGGTCTTCTGCTTTCAAAAGCTAATATAATACCATAAAGAGCATGAGGCTCAATTGAATTAGCAGCCATTGTGTTCTTCAAAAATAAAAGAAGTGGTGAAGGTAAAAGGGAAAACATCACGCAAATTTGGGGTTGAAGTTTTGTGAACATACTGGTCACCTAAAGAGACAATGTTAGGAAATGATTGAAGAACTTGAATGAAAAGATTAATAACTTCACTGCTATCATCCAGACATTATTTCAGAAAGTATATCCAAATACCTGTGTTACAATTTGATGTTAGTAATCACTTTGTTTTACTCATCCTGTCTTTGGCCACAAAACCTGTACTTTGTGTTTTTCTGCTGGTTCCATAAGCCCTTCTCTCAAAATGTCCAGCAGCTTTCTGCTTATTTTCATTGCTTTTGTGACAACTGGACCATCACATATATGATAGAGAAGAGAAGAGAATCCACCACCCAGCTTAGCTTAGTGCTCTGCACATGTCACATTAGATCTACAATAAGAATAAAGGAAAGGGGGAAAGGATTTAGGGAGGAAGAATAATACATATATTCTGAGACGGCCTGAATCACTCTAGTGAGACCACAGAAATGGTTTTCTTTGGCTATACATAGTGGATTATAAAGCTGAATTAAAGGTCGCAAAGAAAAAGTCTCTCACCGAAACAGAGCACAGAGAGAGATTAGTTTCCAGAGAGTTTGACTTGAAAGAGATATGTTTTGGAGAAAGATGATGTCATGTAGCTTTGCAGAATTAGTTTCCTGGAGCCATCTATTCAGTTCATTCGCGGCAACAGTAGAGGAGGTACTTGCACAGACAATGTTCAGTGTAAGGGAAGAAATGACAAAGCCAAATAAAGTGAAAGATAAGTAAAATAGACTGTCACAAATCAAAGAATGTCACTGTTTCTCAGTCAACACAGAGTGTATTTGAGGAATGAAAGAACAATCAGATAAGGAAGTGAAAAGAGCATCCCCACCTCCACCCGCAGGTAAACCTACAATAACTTAGTAGAGCAAAATCCTATTCCTGGGAGTAGCTCAGGGAGAGCACTTCAGGACACCAGAAGCAGCTCCATGCATGTCCTGCAAGAAACTGATTTTCCAGTTACTGATATATTTTTTTCTTTTGTAATCCGACAAGTTCAATGTTTGATAGAGAAACCGGTACCATTAAATAGCAGAGGAGACCAGAAATCAGGCTCTCCCGTGTTCTTTAATTGGCCTCAGACTCACTGTGTGACCTTGGAGTTCTGTTCCTTCACTGCAAGTCTTGCCGCACGTTCTTCCACAGTTTTTGTGGGATCATAATGATGTGATTCTGCTTGCCAAGTGATAATTCCCTTTTCCATTCTTTATGTAGATGTTTTTTAAGATTTCTCGGGCTGCCTCAGGAAAGTCCTTATATACGTGCTTTGCTAATCGTGGGATGTCTGATAGTTCAGGTCAGTTACGTTTGAAAGCTGATAGAGTATTTTAAAGGACATGAGGCTCAATGCTACAGGCTGTCAGGTTGCAGAAATTAAATACTGAATATCTGATAGCAATCATGTCCCACAAAAGTAAGTTCCTAAGTTCAGCAGATCACCCAGAATGTGTTTTCATAGGCAGAACCAACTGTCTGTAACTCAGTACAGGACAGTGGGCAAAGACAAATTCATCCTCATGAGAACGCTTAGGAGTTAAGACTGTGGAGGCAGGTATTTCTGATCAGCAGCTTCAAATCCCCTGCCCAGTAGTTTAAGTCCAACCACAGATACTCCGTGTGTTTTCAAGGATCCTATTCATCATGCATTTTCACAGAACACGAGCCTCAAGTTTTGTTTCTCTGAAACAGGCCTGTGTACAACATCAGTGATTTTTTTTTTCTTCTTTCTTATCCCAGAAGAATTTTTTTTTTTCCTCAAGGGAAAGCTTAACTTTGCTTTGATTTGAAAACTCAATATATTAATGTGCAGAAAGAGTCTTGAGGATTGATTTGCACTGACCAATTTTAAAATATCTATTTCTGTATATCATTACTATCAATGTGCATCCAGTACCCATCATTCATTCTTGGCAACAAAAGCTATTTGTTATTAATAAAAAATATGCTTGTCGGTCTAGTAATTGCCTAAGGGTAATTTCCCTCAGTTTTAATGGAATCAGTTGCACATATAATTAAAACCTTTGTCTTGGTGCCTCTTTCCTTGGTGATTGGCTGATATGACAGAGAACATCGTCTTATAAATTGGACACTCAGCATATATTCAACGTGTTAAGAAACCTATAGTATTTCTGATACGTGATTTCTCTTGAGAAAAATCTAAGTTCATAGTTTATCTGGTTTGGTACTGATTTCAGAATCTTGCCGTCGGAAGAAAATCCAGACCTCACAGTGTGTTACTTGCCTTGCTAGCATATATGGCTGTTTCGTGATACGATAACTTTTATGATATCATATTACCAGATAATGTCCCCATTATTGGCCTTTGAATTATATTTTGACCAGATGCTCTGTGATCGTGCTACTCCATGCGTGTCCACGTGATCAGTGACAGATGGTCACGCTGTAACTTCAGCTGAGAAATCACTGGTCTTGAAGCAGTGTGTGAAGAAATCATAAATAATGTGATTTTATTAGCATGGGAATTCACACATTTGGGAGAATTACTGCCATCTGTGTGCGTTAGTGCAGCATCGTGCCTTTTAGACCAGACCCCATTCATGCCCTGCCAACTTTGTTTAGGAATTGAATTAGCAAGTATTTTTCTCCTCAAGATCATGCAGCCAGGCCTCTGTATGTCCACCCAGTTGCTGTCCCTGGAATACCAGGAAGATATTATTGCCAACATTTTCATATAAGGCTATCTGTCAGAGGATTCTGCTTATGATAGGAAACAGATACATATGGCAATTTTATTATATTCCGTATTTCCCATCTGCAAGAATGGGGTTTGTCTGGAAGCCGAGCACCCTACACCACCTCGTATTGGCCATGACTCACCCATCGGGTCTGCAGAACACCACGGTAAAAAACCTTAGCAGATATACTTTCCTCCTACCGTATGTGGGAAATCAAAGGGGTATATCAAAATATCTTTTAAAAACTTGGATTTAGCTTTAAGGGTGTATATATTTAGGTTTTCATTAGTTCCTAAAATACAGATGTCAAGCAGGATTCAAACTGTTGGTTTCTAGATTTCCAATCCTTTCAGCTCCTGTCCTCAGCATCCCACTATTCCAGTCTCTAGTGACAAAACAAAGAAGCTCTATAAATAAAGAAACTTTGGGGTTTTCTTACAGACTTCACAAACAGATTCACTTGCCTTCCACAGAAAGCCATAGGACCTGCAGTATAAGGGATGTTTTTCATGTTACTTCTGGACATATCTCAGGAGGTTTCTGATCCCAATGAGAACTTGGTAACTTTCATCCTAGATAGTTTATTAAAACTGAAATAGAGCAATTTGACATTAGATTTGATCAAAGATTATTTGGCTGCTATCGAATTCACTTTTTGCGTCAAACAACTTTTTCTCACCTCTTTTAAAGCAAAATTATTTAAAATTTTGATTAAAAAGGATAAGCGTTTAAACCAATTAAAGACTCAATCACATCTAGGACCTTAATTTAACATTTTTAGCTTATGGAGCTGTCGTAAATCAGTGGCAACGTTGATCCCTAACAGGCTGATTATTAAAAGTCACTTGAAGTTTGGCAAGAAAATAGGCTTCTGAGCTGTGATGGCACTTTCCTCCTCTTCTGTCTTTACAAGCTATTTCCATCTAAGTTGCTGAAAGTAATAATGGAAATACATTTTAATGCAAAATCTTAATGTATCAGTACTAGTTCCTTTCCTTTGTCTGAGGTAAGAGCTGATAACGGCTCTCACATCTTCAGTGTTTAGTGTGTTCTGGTCTTCTGTCTTCAAAACCTGAAATCATCCACATCTTTGTCAATATTTTCTACAGATGTCTCAAAAAGGAAGGGAAGGCAAAGCTGTCTGAACTCAGTCTGTTAAGAGGATTTTCATCTGAATGCAAACTTGCTGTTGAGTAGTCTGTCACTTAGAAGTCACTTAGCCAGGACTCCCTGCTATCACTGGAGTGTGTCTGCAATTTGAATATTGATACAACAGCTGCAGGCATCTGTTTATAATTTCATGAAAGCTGCTGTCATTAGATCTTCAAGAGATCGAGACAATACTTTTTGTTGTTTGTGCTCTTAGCACGGAGTATAAGAACTCTCATGATGCCTTTTTCAGGGAAAAAAGGTTCAAATAAAGCTTCAACACAAAATACACACAGTGTGTTGGTGTCATTAGTGGAATATACGATTAGGCAACATATTTTGAAGTACCTAGTGGGAGGTGATTAAGCTCACGTCTTCTATCGCATACTCCAAAAATTATGAGAAAGTTATTTGATATGTAATTGAAGTTATGCAGGTATTTTAGCAGTAATTTATAAACTTGGTGCTATGCATGTCGGTCCTGGATGAAGGACTGTACAAATAGCAATTTCTATGCATTACATAATGCAGTAATTTTTACCATATTTCACAGAAGGAGACTGTTCAGTATTATGTATACAAATTAAACACTTGGAGAAGAATTTGCCATATTAAGTATGCAAATGGAACTTAAGGAAGACATGTAACTGAACTAGCACTGAGAAGTCCCTGGTATTCTGTGATTTACTTGCAGAGAGCTTCAGAGAATACAGCGCAGAGTTTGCAAAGCCATGAAAACTTCTGCCCATGAGAACTAAAGTCTTTAAGCAAAGTTTAATGAGAAAAGTAGTAAAAATTGTCCCCAAACTAGGGTAAAGTGGAACAGGAAACTTGCTGTGCTTTGGTACTATTGATTATGGCCTCCTAGAATGCTTCATTATCAGCCAACTATGCGTTGCTTATAAATGTGTTAAGAGTTCTGGGACAGATCACTCATTGTTAAAATTGGCAGTTTAATCCCCAAAGGCAGACAGGGTGCAGAGCCTAGGTGTGTGTGGTCTCTCAGTAACATCCCTCTTGTACTTCTCCTTCTTTCCAGATAATTTTGTTACAGACTATAAAGTATCCTATTGATTGAGCTCTGAAAGTTGTAAATGTGATTTATGAGCTATATTTGATTAAAAGTGTGGCTGCTCTGGGGGACTCAGACATTTCTTCCCCCTTGGTCTAACGCTGTGCAAATCACTTAAATCCATTGCCTGAGAGAGTACACCCTCATAAAAGACCAGTAAAAATGGAAAGCTGCATTGGAAAACTAGGTAGGAGAGCTTTATTTTAACCAGCGTGCTCGGCAAAAAAAAAAAAAAAAGACAGATAAGCACAGGAGAACTAAAACACTGCAAACATTACTCACTGCTAGATAAAGTAATAGAGTTTTTCCAGCAAATCTGTAACTACATCGCTTTTCAGATAGTAAAGTATAACTTGACAGCCAGTTAAGTAGCTGAGCTGTCACCCTGGCATTACCTTTTTAATTATACTTTTACTTGATATGCAGTGCTATGCATCTAGTTTTCCCTCAACAGGAAGGAAGCCTTATCTTCTAAAAAAACACGCAGAATACGAGAAGAGTAGTTTTTAAGCAGACAACATATTTTCCCAGCTTTCTAGAAGCAAGTAGTTGGCTTTCAACTTTTTTACATGTGAAATAAGAGGTGTTTAGGGACTTTGGACTTGCACAGCTATTAACTTAGAACCAAGTGAATACAGAGTGAAGATATGTGATATGTGTTGGTGTCCTTACTACTAATTAAGATGAGGCATTTTGTGAGTGCCCACATGACTTATCTCTTGTGGCTGATATCCAGTGAGGTTATACTGTGTAATTTTAAAAGAAAAATGTCTCTCTTTTTATCATCAGCCTTTAAAATTGGCTAGGAGACCATGCTTGCTCTACCAATTGATCAAACTAACCTTGCGATGTACTGCAACTTTTTCCTTATATTAATCATATTGCTAATGAGACTCATTTGGCAAGAAGAATATTTCAAGTCTTTGTATTTCAGGGTGTGAGGGATTCAGGAAATTAATATTTTAAAAGAGTTGAAAAAGCACATATAAAAACTGATTGGGTAACTTTTCGCTCGTATGCATCAACTTCTCCTTTTATTTTTTTTTTTAACATAGCACTGATATTAGTTGCATCCTTCTTGGACACAGTATGTAAATAGCTGTATTGATGTACCAAATAGTAACAAAATCCATATGAGAAAATCTTAAAGAATGTGTCAAATTATTTATGAATCTTTAAGCATACATTCCTACACATTTTCCCTACAAACATGCTTTCATCCAGCCACTGGTAGCTTTACAAACTTCTGACTTCAAACAGTGCAAAAAATAAGTTTTTCTTCTTTTGGATCAAATTTGTAACTTACCATAATATTACTTAGCCTGAACTGCTGGATGGACAGTATTTGGTCAAACACTAGTGCTAAGTTGCAGACAATACTTTCTTACTTACTTTGCTTAGATCTATGAACGTTTTAATGTGACAAAAACATTGAAATGATTGTGTCACTCTTGGGCATGTTATTTTATTTTCTTCAGAAAGTTCTGCACATAAAATAGACTCTTGTATAATGTTTTACTGAGCTTTTTTGACCAAGGAGTCTAGAAAATAGCAGTGATATTTTAAAATATTAATTTTTTGATTTATTAAAATATTAATATTTCAACCAAGGAGTCTAGAAAATAGCAGTAGTATTTTAAAACACTTCTTATTACTTCATCTATAAAATGTGTAATTCTTCAAGTTATACCTAAGTTGCAGTCACAGTTAGTTAGCAACTACTGGTAGCAAGCTAGCTGTGGTAGCATTGACCCCAAACTGTGCTGAGAAACTTCCATACATAACTATATATAAATATTTACTGTATGCAGTTACGTGTATGGAGCCCTCTCTACAAAGATGTACCTCTGTGAAAGTAAGCTCTAGAAACTGGATAATTTTCTTCTCTTCCTAGCTCAACCAATGTTGTCAGATTTCTGACCATAATTTCAAAAAAAGAAGTGAAGTCCCATGGAGCTAGTTTCCAGGTTTGAGCACCCTCTGCTCTTCTGATATTTAGGATTGTATTTTTGATATTAAGCTAAAAGCAAGCCTTCCCTCACACAAAGAGAAGATTGTAAACCTGCCACCCTAAGTAAAAAAATTAGTTAACTGAAGCTCCGGAGTGGCCTTCAACTCACTTTATGATTAATTAGCTTAATTTTGGTACCAGATGATTACTTAGTGCAGTTTGTCTCACGTAACTATATTTACAATGTAAATGTCTGTATCTGAGTTAGACATCCTAGGCTCCTCTAGTTAGTGAAGAGAAGCAGACGTTTCTTGGGCATCCATTATCTCACCCATCTAAAACAGTTCAGAAGAATCAGGCACTCAGTGTGCCTGTTTCCACCCATTGACTAGAAATAGAGCCTGTGGGAATACTGGGTCAGGTGAACACGAGCTTAGAAAGACAATCAGCTAATGCCAACAGTCTGGCCAGGAATCAAAATCAGTTGGGTTTTTTCTTTCAGTTGTAGGCACTGGCTGGTTTTTTTTCTTTTACTCTCATGATAATTAGTGAGGCATTTTATGTTAGCTCTAATTACCAGGTTTCAAGAGAAGAGACACTTTTTCCAAAAACAATGGCTTGGGTCTTCCAGTGTTTTCTGCTCCGACATATGAAAAATGTGCTCCTCACTGAGTTATGGTTTGCACAGATTTTATTCCTACTGCTCACACTCCACCAAAAGTCTGATTTTAATTGATTAAGAACATACGTTGTGTATCCATCATACCTCAACGTAGGTACATAGGTATTTTTTCCATCTTTCCAAGCTCAAAGCCAGGTATAGTCAATCATATGCCTGTTGGGTCTTACCTGTTAAGAAGAATATTCAGTGATCTCCTGGATTATGCCCTTCCTGTTCCACTGCAGCAGCAAAACTGCAGTTTCTTTTGTTCTGGAGCCTCTGTAAACTCTCAGTGGTTCTGACTTCACTGCACACAGCACTGTGCAGAGCCAGTTTTCTGAACATATCACTGCCCACAGAAACGGGAAAGCAGTTAGTACAGATCTTTCCTTGTCTCCCTCATTCTCTACTTGTGCATGCACTGCAGCTCCAGGAATTAACGCCATTTTAAAATCCTTGAAACTGAAGGGGTTTTGGGAGGAGCTGTCGCAGTATCCTCTTAAATGCTTGCTTGCTTGTCTGCTTGAAAACCCTTATCGCTGGCCACTGGGTTCATCAGCTGTATTGTACCCTAAAGGCGTAGAAGAGAAGTAAATGGAAGTATTTTTGATAAGATTATTAAGACGCTAAATGAATTCAGGAAATATGAATTCAGTCTTAAATCACCATGACCCTATTTTTTGTGGGCATAGTAACTCAAAACAAAAGTGGGAGTAAAATACTTATTTACCTATCTGTCTATACATTCTTTTCAAATCTGACAACTCAGAAACTGTGAACATAACTTAACTGTAACAGCGCAGGACACTGAACACTTCTATAGGAGATGTTAAGACTTTAATGGTTAAGATCTTGACCAGAGTCGAGAGGACATCTCTCTTCTGTTGAACAGCCTGAGGGAAGACAATTGTGAGAATTGTACAGAAAATTACCCAAAGAGAACGGGAGACAAGGTCAATTCAAAACCTAAAAAACAGACTGAGACCCTGAAAATATTGAAATGAATTCTAAATTGTTATTCCTTCAATGAAATTCATTCGACAATAAATCGTATTGCATATAACATGTGCCTGTGCAGCCCTTTAATGCCGCAGTCAAGCTTGTATCGTGTGAGCTTGGAGACAGCTGGACATGAATCTGGTTTTGCCCCAAAGTCCAAGATCTGTATTGGTGCCATGAACTTTGTTGAAAGCTGACTTTGCAACGCATTCAATTGTGTTAAAATTTAAGACAGTAAGTGCACCGTAAGCAATCACTTTGTCATTAAGGCCTTTTCTAGTAGCCTTTGTTGGGAACACTATGAACAATTGGTGTTTAAATTGGGACATAAAAGTGTCTGAGACCAGACTGCCAGCGTGGACACTCAGTGGGCTCCCACACTGAAGCACTTTGACTCACAGGCCTGCATTTAATGCCAAGGAATGACGGGCCTCCCTGCCAGCAGTGGGGGGGATGGGACAGCCAGGAGGAGAAGCCAAGGCAGCTCAGAGTAAAGACTCCTCACACAGTGTCCCTGACCCTTGGTGGTGGTGGTGGTGGCAGTTGTGGTGGCTGTGGTGTGAGGTGAGGCAGGCCAAGCCAGCCTGGACGGGGCCAGCAGCCATTAAGGGCCCCGAGCTGCTCCAGCCACCTCACGGCAGCCCCTACCAGCTCTCTCCCTCAGTGGCCACAGCTCCTGTCAGTCATAGGAGCAGCAAGGGAATACCTGCTGCCGATTGGCTCAAGTTCCTATAGCGCCTGGTGATTGGCTGCCGCTGTGGGGGGCAGTCCTTGCCGGTTGCTGTGGAGATTCTGCACACCGCAGGTAAGTGCCGCCATGAGCTGTGAGTGACGGGGTTTGCTTGAAGATCAGCAAGGTCTAATCAGCCTTATGCCACAGAAAACGCAGAGTTAAACTCAAAGCTCAAAGCCAAGAACTGAATTGTGATTATCACCCACGCAGTAGTGTGTTGTGTTTGAGCCTGCTGGGCCATTGCTGAAGGTGCAGATTTCCTCAAGGCCTTAATGTGTGTGCCTGTTGTTAATGGGTATGAACACTTGAACAGGAACTCTGCCTTTCTTCTATAAAATGAAGGAAATTCTTATTTAAGAGGATTATTAGACAGCTGGCTAGTGTTTTATGGCATTGAAATGTTAAACTCATATGTAAGTGTTAATTGTTGTATTTCATTGGGTTTTGTTTAACTAGGATCTGCATATAATTCATATTGACATTATTTGGATTCTTTTAACAGTAATAATAGTAAACCAGGAAATTTGATAATGAGCCCTCATTTAGTTGAGGCTGCAACATCACCCCAAGGCAACAACAGCAGCATTTTGTTCATTATTACTTTAATCTAACACTCTGAATTCTGAATAGAAGCAGAGATGCAGGGAAAAAAAAAAAGAATTTTTTCCTCAGATGCTCTTTAAAAACTTGAGATGTACAGATGCATTAAAAGGCAAGAAAGGTTGTGAACCGCCTTGGGGATGTCTAAGGACAGCTCTTAACATTTCTGATTGTTGCTTACACATTGAAGTTTTTAATTTACGGCCAAAAAAAATTAGGACAATCTAGAAGTGCCTTATAACCGGATTCTTAAGTGTCATCTAACTTTTAAAATCACTTTTCCCAGTTGCTCTGCCCTTCCTTTTTGCAGGCGCTCTAAGCCAGGCTGCCAAACACAGCAGACTTGGTTTATCCCGTGGTGATGCAGCTGCTGCTGCGGATTCACGTTGGTGAAATTCTGACTAAGCGCGAGTGCCAATCTTCAGATGATTGTAAAGCCCAAACAAAACAGAAGTATTTCAAGCCCTGTGGACCACTGTTCTTTTTCCAGGGGTTGTGCCATTGTTCCCTCTGTGGGCACAGGAGACTCTCACGTCTTCTCTCACTTTCTCAGAGACAATAGAGGTTTTGCTAGGTTTGTTCATTTTCATGCTCAAAGAATGCTGCCATTATATATGCCCTGCAGTAGTTGCAGTGCAGTCATCTTGTGTTTGTTCTGAAATACAATAATAAAGATTAAATAGCTTGTGAGTAGCTGCCTATTGAGGCCATCCATAATTTATATACTTTAGTCTTTTTAAGGTAAAGGTAACTTAGTGAACCTAAGCCTTGTTTCAGCTCCTGCTGTAGCCTGCCTTCCTGCAAGCCAAGTGCATGATTTCCTCAAGACAAGGTGTGTGCTTCAGAAGTACCACAGGGGTCCGAACATAACAGAAGCGATTCTAGCAGACCTAGATACCTGCAAAGTGAAAAAAAAATCTATCATTTTTTCCACAGTAACATTCATTACTAAGAACGTCACAGATTCTGGATATCCTAAACTATTTGCTTAAGCAGCTCTGCCTGTCACTGGATGTGATAACAGCATATTTAGCTGTTAGCTCAACCATGTATCATCAATTGCAGTGCTTTTTGGCATTTTTTCAGCAAATGCCGGCCTTTCCAAAGTATTTAAATAAAATTATCCATTAAGTGGGTGTAGTATACTGAGTTTATATTTGCATTTGGCTTTATCAAACTTCACCATCCCACGTTTCAAACTTAGGGCTACTTTGTATCTCATTACCAGCGGCAACACCTCCGTCAAAGAAGTGGAGAACAGACACTGATAATTAACTCTTCTGCCACATTGCACAAAGTGTCTGCGAAGTTGCATCTTACACATATCCCAAAGTTAGCTGTGTGTCCCTTCATAAATGCACCTCACAAGCATTTCTAAATGACATTCAGGTAAGGAGAACACAGACTGTAATACTGCATTTTTACAGAGAATTTTCACTCTATCTAGACAAGTACATTTTAGAAAATGTCCTGGACAGTTGAGAAGATATGAATGAAGAATAAAATACAGGTCCGTCACTAATGAAGGGATCTCCAGTGGAGTATTTGCATGTATCGGGTTGTATCATCACGTGGCTGAAAGACTTGCTTCTTCTGACAAAACTAACTTACGGTTTTAGGACTCTGGCCCATCAAATTAACATTGTACATAGGCAATTATTTAGCTCGGATACTTTTGGGAATGTGATACAGTCATCTTTTTTAATGTCCTCTCACCAGATGCATTCCTGTTCCCTTGTTTTAAAGATACAAAAGTTGGTACACTTCTGTGTAGACAATTTCTTTTGTCAGTGCTTCTATTAAAAAACCCTACTGCAGTAGATGGATCCTGAGCAGAGGAATATGTACATGCTGCCACTCAAGGAGGAAACTGCCCCTTATCTCCCAGTAAACAATAAGCTTTGAAATATATTGTAGCTCTGTTTTTGTGATGTGCCTTCTGTTCCCAGTACTCAGTCATGAAAACTTTGCAGAGAAGGAGCTGCCCCAGCTGCTGTTAGTAAATAGAAATGTCCCTGTATTTAATGCTTTGAATCCCTCTTGGACAAGAGAAAAATACTTTCATGCACAGCACATGTCAAAACCCACTGGCTGTTGTAAGGCACTTCAGTGTTTGTCGTCACTTGCATATATTTAATATATAAATAACCATATTATTTTCATTATTTATGTATTTTGCCTATGATATCCTAATGAACCACTTATAAACTGATAAAAGTAACTATGTTTGAAGTATCCATTAAATGAGTCCTTTAAATGAGTGACAGAATGACAGAATCAGTTGTCTTTGTCTTTCACATATTATTTTATACTATTCCCACTTGGTTTCAGTGTTCTGTATCATCGATTCTGCCTGATAATGTAATTTTTGTTTATCTTGGGGAGGATAAAGTATGTGTTACGTAGTACAATGATGAAGGCTTCAGAAAAGTAGAATTTGTGTCAACACACATACTACCGCTTGCACAGTTAGGTGTTAGGTTCCATTTCAGGGGATCTATCCATAATTTGAAGACAGTAACGATGCAGTAACAGATGCTCTTCTCCAGGAACAAATGCAGGTCTTGTTCTCTTGATGGGAATGAAGGTCATCTATGCGTAACCAGTTGATTTTGCTGACACAATGCAGCTTAATACAACTGTCATGTGAACTGACCCAAACACCTTGGTCAAAAAAGCAGAAAAATTAAAGAGAAAATATATTAGGAATGTTGTAGCAGCGTCTGAAATTTGCCTTCACTAGCCTTTAGCAGTGTGTGTCTGCAAGCGAAACAGCTGATTCCAGTCCCAACAGCTACTTCTTTGGCACCGTCATATACTTATGTGACAGAAGTATGGGCTTCAGTGTTAATTATAAAATCACAGTACTTAGTGGATTTCTTTAAAAATGAAGAGAAAAAAAGTTGTGAAGATATTTAAGAAACAACATTCCTTAAACGTTATTTATCTTTTGAAATTGCAGGCTATTTTTTAGAAGAGTCTCATGCAACAAAACTGTAAGATCCCTGCTGCTTTTCTTCTTTCTTTCAGAGCACTAGCGTCCTCAATGAGCTACTGACGGTAATATTTTGTCCTGGTTTCAGCTGGGATAGAGTTAATGTTTTTCCTAGTAGCTGCTGTGTTTTGCATTTAGTACGAGAATAATGTTGATAACACACATTGTTTTAGCTGTTGCTGAGTAAGGTTGCTTATATTAAGTCAAGGACTTTTTCAGTTTCCTATAGAAGCTGAGAGGGAGCGTAGACAGGACAAGCTGGCCAAAGGGATGTTCCATACCATATACGTCCTGCTCAGTATATAAATACAAGTTGGACGGGGGGGCAGGAATCTGCGATTGCTGCTTGGGATGGGATGGGCAATCGATCATCGAATAGTGAGCAATGATATTGCACCAGTCTTTTTGCATATTCTTTTACCATTATTATTAGTAGCATTATTATTATTATTATTATTATTATTATTATTATTATTATTATTAATATTTTGTCTTCCATCTGTGTTCTTTTAGACTGTCTTTATCTTAATCCAAAAGGGTTTTTTTCCCCTTTTTCTCCCTCTTTTCCCTACCTTACTGACCGGAGGAGTTTGGGGGAGTGAGTGAATGGCTGCATGGTCCTATTTCCCAGCTGGGGTTAAACCATGACAAATTTAGAGCATCTATCCCTACATACCAGACCTGCTTCCAGGCTAACTGATGGGTTTAAAATTATTCGTGCTGCAACTTACTACAGCGTGGTGATGACATGGAATCAGAAATGGGATCGCACCGCCAAGTCGTTTTATGTAGATCGCTGAACGTTCACAATCTCCCAGTGATCTGTTCACCTCCTTAGAGAGGCCCCAGTGCCACATTTTACACGGGTAATTGCTGTGCAGAAGCAGCTTGAGATCGGGCAGCTCTTGGTGCTGTGGGGGTGTGGGAACCACACACTCTGCCTCCCTGCAGCATGAATGTGTCCAGGCTGCTTCCCAGCTGCCTCAGATACAGCATGGAAATATCCACTCTCTGTGCATCCCTTAACAGTTCTCCCTCAAACGCTGAATGTTGGACTAGATGATCTTTAAAGATCCCTTCCAACATCAGCTGTTCTAAGTGTGGATGATGGGCATTTTTTCTGAGGCATAAGGGTCAATTGAGTTTAGCCAGGCTTAGTGTGTGAATGTTAATTTTATTGTTTTCCGTTCAATCTCTACAGTTAAATTCTAGCATTCTAGTAACATCTTTTGGACATGAGTCAGATTTTGCATAGTCAAAATCTCAGATTGTTTCATTTAACCAAGTGCCGAACAACTGAAACTGTTTTCTAAGGAAATGTGAAGTAATGCCCCAGAGATACCATCATACAATATCTAGCCTTACTCTATGTGTACTAGAGCTAGGAAACCTTCTGTTACAAACTTTATTGTTCCAAAGTTCAGCGGTTATTTTACATCAGTGTCATATGTATAGAGGCTGCAGCTCCATATCAGCTGTTCAATAACTATGACAAAAATTATCTCACACAAAATGGTGTTGCTAAAAATTCTTTATGAAGCAGAGTATCCTGAACAAAAAAGTGTTGCAATTTCACTGAATTTCACTGAATTTTTAGAGTTGGAAGGGACCACAGAGATCATCTAGTCCAACTCCCCTGCTGAAG
>JAOXNO010000024.1:92674568-92693951 GCA_028565335.1 Limnodromus scolopaceus
AGCATTGATCAGATCCCCCCTCAGCCTTCTCTTCTCTAGACTAAAAAGACCCAAGTCCCTCAGCCTCTCCTCGTAAGAGAGATCCAATGCTCTTTCTCAGTGTTTTCAAAATCCCTGTAACTTCAACTGATTTTGTACTTAAAGAGAATGATATGGCTGATAATGGACAGACAGTCCAGATGTTTCTCTTGAGCATAAGAGGTCTCTGACTTGGTAAAGTCTTGTACTTTTGTGGAATATTGTTGTAAAGTTAGCCTTCAGCTGTTCCATGCAATCGAATTTAGGCTTCAGTTTCCTCGTTGTTTAGCAGAAGTCTCCCAGCTCACCCTTCATCAGTATAATATTGCATTGCTGCATTTGATTACTATTCTGACTTTTTCTAAATTAACAAAATCACCTAATTTAGTTTCCTCAGAGGAAAGCATATGACTTTTTAGTTAGTAGATAATTGTCAGGTAGCTTGTTTACCATTTTGTTTGCTGAAACTGGTTCACCTGCACTTAAGGGAAGAACAGGTCAAAACCTATTTTGCAGTAACTTTTCATATAAAACGTTTCACTCTTTTCACATCTCGGGGAAGGTTATAGTTGACTTTCCCTCATTTTTTCCGTGTGTCTTCCACGCTTTTTCTTAGGTGTTGCATAGGCTTTAACTGGAGGCTTTGAACTGGAGGAGGAAGCAAACTTTCCTTTCTGTTGTTATATATATTTTTAATAAACTTGCTTGAATGCAAATACATCTATATTAAAAATCAGTCAATGAAAGAACCCATATCAGAGGGCAAGAACGAGTTGTGCAAAAGACTGCAAGCACTTTCCCTGAGGAATGTTCACCTCTGGAGATCCGAAGAGCAGAAGAGAGAAGTCTTTCTCTTTGCTGTGATGTAGGCTCAAAGAGAAGTTAAAGGTAGCCATGATAAAAATTAAAATAGCCTTGTTCAGGTGCAGCAAATACCCAGTTGGTACCTGAACCTGAGGCAATGCTGTCAGAAACGGGAGAAGGCAACAGCATGCGGTCTCGAAGGTGGATTACTGGGTTTAAAAACACAGGCTTTTTTCAGCAGTAAAAACTGGTTCCATGAATTCATCTATCCCACAAAAGTACAAAAAGAAGCTTATTATTATGATCCAACAGAGAATAGTCAGTACGTCAGCACAAGCGTAGTACATATTCTCCACCCTTCTAAGTAAGAACAAGTTATCCCAAAACACAAGGTTTCCGTAGGGGTTGGTGCCTACTGTCAGCATCAATTTTGTAACAAGATGTTCTTCAAATACTGTCATGGTCATGAAAAAAGGTAACGACAACTACTGTAATGATAACTTTTAAATTTTGTTGTAGCTTCAAAACTCTGCATAAAAGTTAACGCTAATTCTTCCATTACCCTTGTGAAATGGAGATGTCACAATCCACCATTCTGTTCTCACAGTGCGCTCAAGCACTGTGTTTGCCCCACTGCAGTCCCTGAGAAGCCAGTGGAGTTGCAGACGTAGGATGGAGAGCAGAATTTACGCTCCTCTGTTAGGAGACAGTCTGAGAACAGATCTCTTTAAAATCATGGTTCATAAAATGTACCTGTTGAAGAAAAGCATTCGATGGAAGTAAATGATCCTCGGGTGCGTGCTGCCTGTAGTGCGTCTGGTGATATATGCAACAGAAAGAGTCGTTAACCCATCTGTTACAGGATCACAGACGTGACTGTTGGACTGGCAGAGCTCTAGTGAGTGGGACATAAAGCAAGCTAAGTAGAACCTACCATAAACAGTAAAGTAGATACTACCATTTTCAGCTACTAATCTGCTTATAAACAAACGTGATTTTTCGATGTTTTTTTTTTTAGCTTCTATGTAATATGTGAAAAACTGTATGCCAACATTAAGAAATTGCGTCTTCTGTGCAAGGTAGACAATATTAGGCAAGATAACGTGTATTTGTTCTCCTTATGCTATCCGATTCTACTAGCATCTCCACTGTAAAAGAGAAGAGATACATTTTGAAGGTGAACAAAAGCATTTTCTCATCTTCCCTTTTATTCAGCACTCTCTAGAAAGACATTTAGTCGTAAGCAGGTAACATTAGATTTGTGTATAATAGAATCTACTCCTACATAAATTCAGAGACACTGATCATTGCAGTCGCTTTTAGTGTAGTCTTCTTGTTTGTCTGTCATGAGACCTGTTCCACTCTTTCTTTACTTTGTAGATGGGCTCAATTATTTGAAAGACTGGAAACGTCATATTAATTTTAAGATCATTTTTTACCAAATCTGAGACAAATTTTTCAGTGTTAACATTCGTTCACTGAATCATATGTTATTCTTCTGGTAGGAATGTTAGAATAGTAGAATTGTAGAGCTGTAAGACATGTTAGGTGATCACCTAGTCTACACCACTGCTTTAGTAGGGAACACTTACTCCATATTCACTATACCTGTAAATTAAATGCTTATGCCATTTCTGACAGTTGTTGGTCTAACCTGTCCTTAAAAGTCTGCAGTGAGGGAGCCTGTACAAACTGTGCAATCTACCTCAGCATCTCTACTATTAGAGAGATTTTTTTGAGATGTCTGGCATGGAGACAAAGAAAGATTGCTTATTTCTTGTTTGTAGCAGCCTTATAAGAGCTCGGAGATTATATTGTGCACCTGATTTGGCTTGTCGTCTTCAGCTCTTTCGATTTTGCCTGAGGTATTGTATTATCACCATCAGACAGCCAGTGCAAGGATGCTAACAACTAAAGGATGTTAGCATAGTGTATAATCCATGTATCTTGGGTTTGTTGAAACCTGGATTTAAATTTACCTTGCAGGTCACTTTTCCAGGTCTCCAAAGGTTCTTGAAGCACTTTTCTAGTCTTGATTCTCTTGGCCCATGTGTTCTTCAATGGGATGTACCATTTGAAGGCTATTAGCTTGCCTTATGTAGCAGTAACAATAGAAATGAGGGAATGCAGGTACCAGATATGCTAATGACAGTAGGGGAACAAAAGAGCTGAGATTAGTGAAAATGGATTGAGTAAAACTCCTGGGGGTTAATAAAATGGATCGTTAAGAAATATGACATTATTCATTGTTCCTACCTTGGAAGAAAGCAAAAAAATGCTTTGCATGTCCTCTGTCTCTATACATCCCGTTATTGTGCTTACCTTTCCTGGAACAGGAGGTCATTCTTTACTTATTTTCAGTTTGTCATCTGCTCTTAAGATTCTTTACTGTGGAACTGTTTCTAAGTTCTAGAAGCTTTCACAGTCCACTGTGAAGTGTGTTTTGCTTATAATTCTTTTGCCATATTAGGCACTGTGTTCATTATGTTAATAATAGATTAATTATTACTAGATTATGTGAAGGGACATGACAACAAGCCTAGCAAAACACCCCCTTAAAAGCTAACTGGAGGAAAGCTGTTGGTTTGCATCAAGCCAGTTTCCCGTGAATCTTTGTTATATTAATTTATCTCTAAATTAAAGAAAATGTCATGGGAATGAAAGAGTAGAATAAAAAAACTTTTTTTTTTTTAAATAACTTTCATCATTAAAAAAAAAAGGTTCTGCCCAACAAAATAATGGCAAAAAGTCAGTGTCAGACTGACTGATCTTTTCATACTAAAACTGGGTTGTATGGAAGCGCACACGGTAAACGTGTTTGAAATTTAGTGGGTTGGCTTTGGCAGTATTTAAAATACGTTCTCACAGCAATAACGGAAAGCCAAGAAGTGTTGTTCTCTTATGGATACTTCATTTCTTATCGCTTGATATAGGTATGACTGGAGAAGGCTCAGCAGCTTTAATACGGGAGCTGTATAAGGGTGATATTACTCCTCCTGGATTAATCCGAACTGAAGAAGAGCGGGCCATATTTTTCTCTCTGGTGTTAATGCAGTTCCTTTGACACGCGTTACACCGTGGTAGAACTTGGCCTGTTCTCAGAATGCCCAGCAGGTGCTGTGATAGCAGTGTCAAAGTCAGAATTTTGACAAATGGCATTCTCCAAATGTACAGCAAATTGCGCTAGTTGAAGGTCTACTGAGAAACAAAAGCTAAATAGTACCTTTTTAATGTCAAATTCCATATTATCTTCAGAGAGTACATAAAATGTCTATAAGAAAGATTTGAAACAGTAGCACAACACCATCTTTATGAATATGGTAAGATTCTTGTTAAGAAATTTATGATGTCCTGGAATATGCAAAATCATATGGGGAAGAGTTGTCAGGTTTTTCTGTTTCTTGTTGCTTTTCTCATTCAGACATACAAATTTGAAGAGTTTTTAAAAGACCTATGTGGAAAAATGAAGGGAAAGGAGGGATTTAGTACAAAAATTCTGATATTACTGTGCAAATCACTCTGTGTATCACATAGGAGTTCTAGTGTACATATCATATGTACAGTTCAGTTCAAAATTCCTCATATGTTTTGAGGTGTTGGCTGAAAAGTTTGTTAATTCCCACAGATAAATCCAAAGGTCTGGCAGAAAATCAAGTGTATTCTGTGGATAAAACAACCCTGTCAATAAATCTAGAATCAAATGCAAATAAGAAACATTTCATTTAAAAGGAAATTGATGTTGAAAGTGGTGCCTAAGACGGGTATTTCGATAAAACTGTGTATCTGTATTTCAATAAAACAGCTACATGGTTCCTTTTTATATTTTCTTGGTTGAGACCACAATGAAACAAAAGAAAATGGAGTGTTTGGAAGACTTTCAAAGTCAAGATAAGGTGTAACTGGATCGGTGCTCTAAAAACACAGTTTTCTTTTTTTTTTTTTAAGGTGGTCCTTTTAGCAACTCTTTTCATTGAAAACAACAGTAGTATTTTTCAGCAGTGCAGTATGGAGCACTTAGGAACAAACTGAGCTGAAGACAGATTGCTATGTATAAAAGTAGGGAAAAACTCCAGTTCAGTTTGAAATATTTTTCCTTTTCTGCAGCAGCCAGTAACAGGACATCTAATATCCTTTTGAATCAGAAGAATCAGTGCAGTATTGCAGGACCCCCTATGCCATACAAAACCCCCAAACTATATAGGGCATAGTATTAAATGAGCAATATCATTTGTATCCTAGCTATAGTACCCTTATTATTGGGTACAAATATATCAGAGCAACTACTTCTATTCATAAGGCAGGCCAGACCCCCCCAAAATATTCCCATGCATCACCATGCCCACTCTTATGTATGCTAATTGGCTGTCATTAAGGGCTCACTCTCTCAAATTTGTTCAACTGTGTGGTTTTTTCCAAGTTTTTCTTTTCCTACACATTATATTAAAACTGATCAAGGAATAAGGGAGGAATTTAAGTACAAATAGCAGAATCTATTTTTAAGCATCATTAGGAGGAACGGCCTTCATGTGTGGATATGTGGAAGGTGTCAGCAGTGACAGGGAATGTGATGTTCAGTGTAACGCTGCCAAAGACTGTTAACTGTTTCTCTTCACATAGTAAGGAACAACTCTTGAATCTTACACAAATACCAGACACTCTAAGGCCCAATTAAGAAAACACTGAAAATGAACCGTCAACAAAACTGTCGGGTTTTCTGCCCGATCAGAAGAGCCTTTAATAGCAGGGGTTTCTTTTCTCCTTCAAATCCAGACCTCTGACAACTAATTATAGAATCACAGAATCATAGAATATCTCAAGCTGGAAGACGCCCATAAGGATCATTGCATCCAACCTCCTGCTCCTTGTAGGACTACCTAAAACTAAACCATATGACTAAGAGCCTTGTCCAGACTCTCCTTGAACTCTTGAGTGCCATGACGGCTTCCCTGGGGAGCCTGTTCCAGTGACCGAGTACCCTCTCAAGGAAGAGCCTTTTCCTAATGTCCAGTCTGAACTTCCCATGACGCAGCTTCATTCCATTTCCTTGTGTCCTATTCCTGGTCACCAGAAAGAGGAGATCAACACCTCCCCCTCCACTGCCTCCCTTGAGAAAGTTATAAACTGCAATGAGGTCCCTCTGTCAGCCTTCTCCAAGCTGAACAAACCAAGTGACTTCAGCTGCTCCTCATAAGTCTTGCCTTAGAGACCTTTCACCATCTTGGTTGCCCTTCTGTGGACACACTCTAATATTTTGATGTCCTTCTTACATTGAGCCCAAAACCACCACATCCACTGTCTTCCCTAGGTCACCTATATGGGTGACCTTGTCGTAAATGGAAGTCAAGTTGGTTAAGCAGGACTTTCCCCCTGTGAGCCCATGCTGGCTGTGGCCGATGACTGCATTGTCTTTCAACTGTTTTTCAATAACTCCCAGAATAATCTTCTCCATAATTTTACCAGACACTGAAGTGAGACTAACAGGCCTGTAGTTACTGGGGTCTTCCTTCTTTCCTTTCTTGAAAATTGGGACAACACTTGCCAGCTTCCAGTCTACTGGGACCTCTCCAGACTCCCAAGACCATTGAAAAATAATGAAGAGATCCCGTGATGACATCTGCCAGGTCTTTCAGTACCCTGGGATGAATCCCATCAGATCCCATAGACTTATGCGCATCCTTGCTGGAGCTGCAGGAGTCAGCTGGGAGTTAACATCCTCTAACGCATTCCAAAAGTTCACACATATCTTTTTGGGTTTGTTTGGTTTTTTTTTCTTTAAAAAAAAAGCATCAAAGGATTACTGCAAGACACTATTTGGTGTCACAATCATTTGAGATTTTTCATCTTCCATGCTTTTTTCTACCCCTTAACCCTTGTTTCTCTCTCCCCCGCTCCCCTACTGGTACACTTTCACTGTTCGCTCAGCTCATAGCAACTGGAAAACCTGAAATTTGGTGTTGAATGGCTGGAGACTACAACAGATGTTTCATTGATTTCAAATAAAATGTCAGACATAACGGGAAGCATTCATTTTTATAATTATCACTTGTAACTTTTTATCATTATCACTTGTGTTGTAATTAAAAGTAGTAAGAAATACCAAAATTGCACCTTGTTGGAACAAAAAAGGGTAAAAAGATATGTGAATATTTCCATGGAAGCATGGAATTTTGGGAAGAGAAGGTATATTTTAAATAATGGAATTTTCAAAATATGCATTTTTAAGGAAAAGAAAAAAAAGGAAGTGCAAGAATTTTGGAAATAAGTGCCATTATTAAAACTGTAAGATGCAGTACAGATTTCCACACACTTGTGAATTGAATGTGCTCAGTCAAAAGTAAAATCACTGTTCTTGAAAAATCTCCTGTATTGCTTGACAGCTGGTTAGATGTTCCCTTGACAACTGCTCCGGTTAATCAAGGGTGTAAATGAAGCCGCTGTTTCGGTGGTTTGCAGGATTCATTTTAGATTGTGTCTTTAATATCAACACTTTTTCAGCAAAGAGGATTTTTGTGAGAGGGCTTGCCTATGATGTGCTGTTAATTTGGGCTTGTGTTTGTCAGCTTGTAGGGAGAAAAATAGCAAGTAGTTCTAAATGTAATCTTCCAGTTGTGGCGTGAGAAAATGGATAGTAGTATAGCTACTTTGCAATTATTTTTCGGAAGACCAGAAACCTTGGTCTGCTGGTAGTGTGAGATCTTTGTTTAGGAAAAAACTTAGCGTGATAATTTAGCTTGGATAAGAACAGAGACCAGTTCTCTTTATAATGTTTGGGGGTTCTTTGTACCTGATGATCCGACATTTTAATTTTGTTATGCCTCTCCTTAATCTGTTAGAAATACAGCTGCACCTTCAGCACTATAGAAAACATAATTGCTATAAACTAAATTTTCTTAAGTATGTTTACACAACTACGAATGCACCATTTTTACATGATTACATCAGGTAATTATAATGCATGAACGCAGTTAAGTGTCTTCCAGAAGTTCCAGTCTCTGGACCTACTCTTATCCGTATTGTCAAATATGTAATCAGTTTAAGATACTTTGCTGTGCTTCCCTTGATATAAACTGGAAGCTGAAGCAATCATGCTATCAATTAGGGCATAAGTCAGTCTTTCCAATGATTAGCAGAGACATTCGTATGAATTTGGCGTTCGTGCTTTCTGCTGTGCTCCTCTAGTGCCACCTGGTGACCAGCTTGCAAGAAAAAGAACAAAAGTACAGTTGAATTTCTCACTTGGCGAAGTAGCTGTGATAATTTAAGCTAAAACATTTGCTTGGTAGCAAGATTATACCGGGAAACATTTGATTCAGAAGCGCCTCAACGTTAGGTAGTATAAGAGGATTTCTTTCAATATCATTTCCAGGCCTAACTTAATCCAACGCTTAATATCCGCAGTTGTGCCATGGCTATGAGCGTGTTAGGTGGCCACTGCATTCTGTTAGAAATTCAGTATTTAGGCACATAATGAATCAAGATGTAACTAGTAATGGCATTAATCACTGTATACAACTTCTGGTTTTCATCTGTTGCAGACAATGCTTCTTTTGTAAAGAAACAGCCTCTGTAGTAAAACCTTTGTTAATTCTTGTTCTTAACGAGCTTACATAAAATCCACAGCAGCTATGAAAAAATCATGTTATTCTAAGGCAAGCACAGGAAAGAGGACTGAACCTCATCTCATTTCAAATCTCTGGAAACAGATATTTGACTCCGTCGTGCCTGTACCTTTGCACCTACAGGAACAGGTTGGGCTCCACATGGCTCCGGACCTATATAGGTGATTGTGCATAACATTCCCATACATCCTCCCCACACACCCGTTTCCCATACCTGCTCCCCACACACTCACTTCTCTACTGCTCTGCGGATTCTTTTTATATCATTATGAGTGTGATGTGCATGAATCACAATTTTGGTGCCTGACAAAATAATCCTGCAATAGGAATCATACTGCATTCTCTCCTGTCACTGTCTCTGGAGGGAAAAATATGTTGGCTTTGAGTGCAACTGAAATACGCCGCTGAGATGCGAGGCAGATGGACTGAAATGCCTTCAGCATCTAAACGAGTGAAAAAGCCCAACTGAACTAAAAATACCTCAAAATTTAAAGATGTCAGTGATTAGCCACTTTCAGCTCAGGTGTTCTTAATAAGGGGTCAGCATCTCATAATATGAGGTTAATTAGAAAAATAAAGAAAAAATGTCAAGAGAATAAATCATCGGTTCCATTTTGACTTTTCTAATGTGGGTAATGGATTTCAGTCTTCTGTGAGATGTGTGCAGTCTACGCTTATCCAGTTGCAAGATAAAGACAGGTTTAATCTTGCATTATAACAAAAATATTATCAGATTATAGAGCTATGTGAAGTGGTATTTCACTTAGGTTATGTCTACCGCGGAATATTTCAAGCACATTCTTTTTTCCACTATTGTTTCTAAAAACTCATATAATTAAGTCTTGCATATGTCCATACTATAGTACTTTGTGGTTTTAAACGCTATAGTAAAGATAGAGACTGCATTTCTGGTTTAATTGCCATTCTTCATTATTTTCATAATTTTCTGCGAAAACTGTCTTTTTGGCTGTAATTTTCCATGCTCTGTCTCTTTCTAATAAGCCATTCTAAGCGTTTATGAGTAACCTAGCAAATTCAAACAGTCCTAATTTTGTGGTAATCTAAGCATGAAAAATATTCCTTTTGTTCACATTTCAAATGACAGTTTTTCCTTTCTATGACATAACACAGAGGAAAATTTCAAGTGTTACGTGTTTGGAAATCCTTGCGGAGAGAGGAGCAAATGCTGAAGAAAGTAGTAGTAGCATTCCTAATTTGCACTCCAGGATACAGAGCAACAGGTTATGTCCTTAATGAAGTTGAGACCTAATGACCAAAATCACTATATAATAGCTGCTGTTTATAGATACTGGGCTTTTTTTCTTTTGAATTTATTTTTTTCATTTTTTCTGACACATTTCTTTAAAGGTGGAATGGATCGCTAGATGTTCCAGCGTAGGGATGACTGCGTTGTTATCTGTATGAATTTAGGATACTTGGGCTTGTCTACATAAAGACACCCCAGTAAAGACCATGTCAGCATCAAGTAATCTTTAATGCTTATTTTAATTGCACCTATTTTTAATCTTCCACTTTCCCCCCCCCCAGCAAAGAATCAAAACAAGAGAAATTATGTATACATAACAGTGAGAACGTGTGAATACCAGGTATTTGCAACGGAAGTCTACAATGCTGAATTTGGCTTGGATGGTTAATTGCTCGAAGATGATCAAACTGACATAGACTGGATTGTTCTTTTCTTTTCCATTATGTGAGCATTCTCCCTTATTGACTCTGCCACATCACTTAAACTTTTGACCTTCATGGGCTGAAGTATTACAGTATGTGGTACAAGGGGTTAAACCTTGAACTGATTTAGAAACTGCAACAAATTCAGACTTAAGAAATCTTCCAGAAAAGCAGGGACAAGGCAGGGGCAGAGGCCAGGCTTTGCCATGAGCATGTTAGGTCTATACTGCAACATCCACTCAGAGTTGAAAGCATCAAGGAAAGGTTATGAGTTAGTTTTCCCCAAGAGAATCCTAAACGAGCTGATTTTCTTTTATCTAAAAAAGTTACCTTTATACATTGTGATTTACCTGGATGATTCTCAGCAGCTGAAATATGACTAGGAATAATAAATAAAATTCAAACTATGTTTTATATATCAAAAATTGGTTGGAAATCACAGTAGATGAAAGTACTTTCTCCAAAATTGTCCTTCTTACAAGTATCTAAAAAGAGGATCACAAAACTACCTGTCAATATATCCATTATTTATTAAGAAGGAACTTCTATTTACTCAATTCACAATTTACATTTCTTCTGGCTCCCTAAATTCAAAATCAAAATGTTATGCTAACTTTAGACTACATAAGAAAGTACTTAACTTAAAATATACTTAAAAACAACAGAAATTTTTTAATCTAAAATAAGAAAGAAAAACATTTTTCAAACCTGTTTTAATAGCCTAGGAGTCTAGATCACATTTCAAAAGGTGATGATAGAAGATGCCATTCAAATACCTCAGTCTTTTTAAAAAATTTTAAAACGTTGTTGTTTCTGGTTCGAAAAATAGGCGAAGTGTTGCATACTTACAAAGGTGAAATAATTTAGCACATTTCAACCCCCTGCAGCAGGGCACGGTGAAAAGTCAATGAGTCAGTATTGACTGAATGAGCTCTGGAACCAGAAGCAATATAACCATTGGAAAGGTAGGATTTATTAATATGGGTGCATCACCTGCTGCTGTAGATACACAGCCTGGGAGACTTGCCTTGGTAGATGCACTGGTTTTTTGCTGCTCACTCAGAAATCACTGCACTGCAGTGAATGTTATAAATATTCATTAGGGGCCTAATACTATATCCATCTATGTCAATACAATGTTCCCAGTCACTTCGGAGGTGAAAACTGAGCCTCTAAATTTCGTACTGAACCTACAGGCAGGAGGATAAAATAGCAAGACTGTAAACACAGGAGTAGAAAAGCAAAGCTCGAGGTATAACACGGGGTAAGTCTTGTGGTAAGTCTTACACAAGGTAAGGTTGTGGCAGCTGCACACAACCAGCCAGGTGGTGGCATATGGAAAGGTAGTCACAGAATTGCCTTTGAGAGCATGGTAGGTCTTGGTGTGGTTCATCCAGGAGTAAATATGTCCTTGGCAGTGCTGAGGTCATCTCTAAGATTAGTAATATATGCTTCTAGCATTCAGGACATAATAGGCTTTAAAATATGTTTACTTCATATGTCTATGGCCTAACATAAAAATTCATCCATCCCAACACAAAAAAAAAGTTGATGAGATTCCTGTCATTGTCCTTTAGCATTTGTTAGGCTAAAAGCGGGGGAAATTTGGCAGTCCATATAAATGTATAATTTTTTTTTCAGAATCTTTTGTAAAAATCTGTTGTGTAACGTTTCTGAAATATTACACAAAAGTGAAAGATTGTTCTTGTTGAAGGCCTGTACTCTGGCTCACTAATTGTATGGATTTGACTGAGCAGAGTGCATGTACTCAGTAAAACTTAACATGCTTTCCCAAAAGGAGGGCCATCGCGTTCTCCTTTAAAGCATGTGAAAATTGGGACTGAGGGAAGGTGGAATTGGGAAGCGCTTCGACAGAAAAAGCAGAGCTCAGTTTTAAAGAATCTATCAGCTGCTTTCCTCCTATTCCAGCATCGCTGTGATAACGTTTATGCCAATTTCCTTTCTAAATACGACACCAGTAGATTTGAAAATCACCTTGTTGGATTGAATTTTTATTGCTGATAATATTAAGGGCATTTCATCACATCTCATCACAGAAAGAACCTGAAGAATTCTCGGTGTTTTATTGAACGTTCGCCAGTATTTCCTATACAAATTCCCTTAACTTTATATTCTTCTTTATCTCTGATGCTCAGTACCAGAGTTTACATTAACAACACGCTTCGCAAGTAGCGATAACTATATCAGGGTGTAATCTTGCCTCTCAGAGGTATGCAGCCTTTCATTTCTTATTCCATTTCTGTTTCCCCTGTAGGGCAGGAAAAGGAAATTTCCACCTGGGGAGTTCAGCATCATTCACCATTGATGTTACTTGTCCAACAATCCTCTATATTAGGGAGACCATGTCAGCCACAGTTAGCACTTACAATTTATCAATACCCACTTACACATGTAAAGATCTCTTTCTTTTTTGTCTCTGTATACATTTCAAACACTAGAGTCCAGAACAGTAGGAAAGCAATTAGAAGAGGAACATGAGTAGAAGAAACTTACATATTTTGTCTCCTGGGCAGTCCAAGCAGCCATGAAACTCAAATTATTAGTGTCCAAAGATTGTCATCCTTTATGGAGACAGAAACATCTTTTTCACCTTGCCTTTGCTGTGTGAGGTTTGAATTCTCTGCTGTCAACAGCATAAACAGTAATGAGATCTTCTGTTTCCTTCCAGCTATGTGTTGCCTGTGAGCAGTCCTGGAGGATACTGTATGATTGAAATGGCTGCAGACGGAAATCCTCCTGTACGACACAGACTTTCTCTCTCATATCGAGCATTTCAGGTGAGTCTGCAAAATGTCAAAAAATAGCTATTTGCTTTGAATATTTCATCAGGATAATGCGGTTTAGTTATTCTCAAAGGAGGATAGGCATTCTGACGCTTTCTAAAGGAGGAAATGTAATTCCTCCTCAGATATCATTATATGTCCTCAATGTCTCTTTAATATGTCTTTTCACATCAAGCATGAGTAGTATTTCCATTTATTTAAGTTTATGTGACTCTGAAACTTCTATTTCAACTGCCTAAAGTCTGTGAAAAAGGACACTGATACTGCAAGAGTGAAAATAATATACGAGCGATGTCATTTAGCCAGGCCGTGGTGTTATTAGAAGCAATTCAGATATTGTCAAGCGGTAGTTCTGGTTACTTTTCATTTGCAAGCCACACTGTCTGGTGTAGGACAGTAATGAATGATTAATGACTTAACTTGGTGTCAGTATTGCTGCTAGGACTTCACTTCTGAATAGTACTGTAAAAGTGACTGTCTCCGTTTTGAGACCGGTATCAGAAGACTCATTCTAAATGGGCAGTAGGCCAGCTTTCCCAAAATCTCAAGGTTTTCTGTTACTCTTTGGCTCCACATTATCGCCTGTCTTTGTTATCCATTCTCTCATCACAAGATTATTTCTGCAAGATATTTTTTAAATGCTTTTAGATTTGAGAATTTGAACTGTGATTGACAGCTCGCTTTATAAGTTTGTTCACTGGAAGGCAGGACAGTTACCTGTAGAGATGCCAATCATGATGTGCATATCACTACCAGTTAGTACCAGAATTTCTTCCCTGTTTCTTCCCCAAGTCAGTATCTAGGTGTTTGTTCAGTCTGATATAAAGAATTAACTTGTATTAGGTATTGCTCTTAGCCTGATAAGTTCATAGCTTCCAGATGATCAACCTGACATTCTGCTGCAGAAGGTTCCTTTGTCTCTCCCTGTATGTCTCAGGTTCATCACTCTTGGAAAATGTAAAGCTAACCCTATTGGCAGCTTCTGCATAGAGAATCTGGGGAAAAAACTTACCCATCAGTACCTAATTATAGCAATAGGCAGCAATACCTTACTCATAGAAAAACTTAGAGGTAGCCACCTTTGATGTCGTGCACCAAGATGGCATACCAAAATGTTTCTGCCCGTAACTCTAAGAAGAGTGTTAAAAACCCTTTTCTTAATCATGGACACTTTACGTTCCTGTCCAATGCTTTGCTTAATTTTTGTAACAGATTTGCGTGCAGAGAGAAGGTGTCTGTCTGCAAACACTACTTAGAAATTTTGTCTGTAGATACACAGTTTTATAACTTTGGTTGAAAGGGAATAAAGTCAAGTGATATGAAATTAATTCGACAAGTGCTGAGCTGATGTCTTTAAGTTCCTTCCACATGAAAAAACATGATTTAATTTTATCCATGCTCTGAAAAAGGTAGGGTTTTTTTTCTTTCCCTTCTAAATGAAAGACATCAGAAGCAGAGGAATATCTGGAGGTGTTCATGTTCATTGTATCTCCAAATTTCACTTAAAATTGTCAGCAACAATACTCCAGGACTGATAAAAGCTCAGTCAGGAAACAGGAAAGAAAAATCATATGGATGTGTGAATTGCAGATAAGTCAATGTCGTGTTTTCCTCCTGCTCCTAGTTCTTTATAGTTGATATCTGAATATGATAGTGAAGGGACCCTTCGCTACAAATTATCTCCTCATATAAATGACCTCTTTGTTTTACACATGTATATTTTTATTCCATTGATTTATTCCTGCTTGACTTGAATTGGCTAGGTTTCACCCACTCTCTGGACTGATGGTGTTTTACAAATAAATGCCTTACAGTGTGATACACTTATGAAAACATTATGGTTTTTTCCATTCTTGGTGACAAGCATTTAGCAAAGGAACTTAGGAATGATGAAAACCTATGTCAGAACTCCAGAAAGTCAGGAGGGAGTGGAATTTCCACTGCTAAATGAGTCACAGATCTTTTGTATGTGGTGGTCAAGGGTTTGACTCCTAGATATGGTAGCATAGGAATAACCATACTGAGCAGTAATATGATTTGGTCAGTCCCAGTATGAAATAGTTGTGGATATTTCTTTGGCACCTTTACGGGGAAGTTCTAGGCATTTGTGGCTCTAGAATTTATTACCTGAAACTTTCCCTTGGCTTCAATATAGTGGTCTGGTTTTTGTCATTCATCCAAAGAAGTAAAGTCTTGTTTCTGTTTTCACCTTATCTTGAGGTCCTGTAGATCCTAGATCCTAAAGAAAAGATTTATCTTCAAGTCTGGGGGTTTTTGTTTTGGTTTGGTTTGGTTTGGTTTTTAAGAGAACTACATTTAAAAAAGGAATCCCTTCAGCAAGTATCATAGTTTTTGGCCAGCTTCAAGTAATGACTTTTCCTTTATCTCTAATTATTATTCATTCTTTGCTTATGGTAACATTACAAATCATGTTATTTTCTGATGATTCTCTTCTTGTTTCTGCAGGTCACCTTTGGATCAATCTTCCTTGGAAATGTTCCTGTTCATGAAGAGGTTCATCGATGTGCTGGGCAGATATATGGCTATAAAGGATGCATTAGGGATTTTCAAGTTAACAACAAGGAGCTGTTCATCATAGATGAGGCTCTTGGAGGGAGGAATGTTGAGAACTGCAATGTTCCAATATGTGATTATCATCCATGTCACAATGGTGGGACCTGCACTAGGTAAGAGTTACCTCTCTAATGATTTTATCATCTATTTACACTCTGTGGCTGGTAAAGGTTCATCCTTAATGAGAAATTACTATAAATTTCTACATGTTGAAGTAATCACCAGTCTTTTGTCCTGATGATACTAAATAGAAAATGTGACATCTTCATGCCTAACCGGAGAGACTTTATGCCTTATTTGCTTACATGAAAAGAGATATAAAATGTAATTATATTGCCCACAGTGCATACATATCGGGGTGCTGCCAGAATTCCTTTTTAATCAACTAGATCAGTTTCCCTACACGGCTCAGTGACTGAATCAGACTCTTTGAATAGAGAGTTTGGACAGAAACACATAAGATTGCATTCTTCTGTCCAACAACTCTTTATCTTACTAAGCCTTGTACCGTCACTCGTCTTCATGGTGTGGTCCTGAGTACACAGCATAGGCCTTCATCATCATGCTATGAAAACAGTAACAAGTAAGTCAATACCTTCAGCATGTGTGAAGAAGTATTGACAAAGAACCTTTGAAAGTTAAAGCACATCATGCTGAAAGAGGAAATGGGGTTCAAAAGAGACATGGGCTAAAAGCCCAGAGGATGATGGTTCAGTTGAATGATGGTTCAATTACAGCACAGTAACTCCGTAGGCTGTAGTAACTTGATCACTGTCTAAGGCACTCAGTATTTAGAAACCACATTTCTGTTTAAAATTGATAGAACTTGTGAAGTAGCTGCCATGTCTATTTTAAAAACCATACTTCAGGTTCAAGGCAAACGCTGGAGAGATCATAGTCTAAAGTTCTTTTAAAGCTCTGGGCCACTGTTTGTTTCTTAGGTTAAGGAGACCTTGAATCAAAGCTTTGAGGTGCTTCTCTGCCTGTCTTGATTGATGTGAGCACACAAAGAACACCAAACAGGTTTTTGATCTCTAAACCTTGTTTGACTAGAGCACAAATGAGAACAAGGGCATGTTATGAAAACATACACAATTTGCCTACCAGACTGGTGAAACCGAGTATGTACTTGGGAGTAATGAGTCTATTTTTCCTCTGTTGTTCCTTGCTATATCTCTGTCATTCCACTGATTGGCCTGTCATCTACCACTATGGAATACTGTTTCATTTAAAGCTTGAGTCCTGAATAATTCATGACTGTTGGATTTGTTTCCTGCCTTTCTGCTTTCCAACTGCTGGCCTCAATCCTTTTCAGAAATGCTTTTGTTCTGAAATGGGCCACTGCTCTTCTGTCCAGAGGAGCCATGGAAGACTGCATGGGCAACCTGGGGATAAGCAGCTCTATAGAGGCATGATTTTCATTATTTTCTGCAGCAGTAAACTGATTTTCAGGGATCACCTTCTCCAAGCTCAAGAATGATCCATTCCAGTGAGCAGGAAATAAAGTGGCAGGAAGCCTGCATGGATGAACAAGATAGTTCTGACAAAACTCAAATGTCAAAAGGAAGCATGCAAGAAGTAGAAGCACGGCCAGGTGACCAGGAGAAATAGAGAGAAAATGTCCAAATATGCAGATATGGGGTTAGGAAAGCCAGAGTCCATCTGGATATTAATCTGACAGGGGGCATTCAGGGCCAAAACAAATGCTTCTACATCAGCAGCAAAAGGAAGACTTGGTAAAATGTGGGCTTACTGCTGAATGGGACAGGTGTTCTGGTGACAAAAGATCCAGGACAGACTGAAATATTCAGTGCCTTCTTTGCCTCAGTCTTTAAAGGAAAGACTGACCTTCAGGAGTCCTATTCCTTTCAGATTTGTGGAAGAAAATCTGGAGCAAGGAAGACTTACCCTTGGTGGAAGAGGATTGGATTAGGGGACATTTAAACGAACTGGACACGTGTAAGTCCAGGGGACCCGATGGGATTCACACAAGTGTTGAGGGAGCTATCTGATGTCATAGCAAGATCGATCCTGATAATCTCTGAAAAATCAAGGTGATTGGGAGAGGTTCCTGAGGACTAGAAGACTACATGCAGGAAGGGCAAGAAGGAGGATCTAAGGAACTACAGGATGGTTAGCCTGACCTTGATCTGTGGGAAGCTGATGGAGCAAATTGTTCTGGAAATTGTTTCCAAAAACATGAAGGACATGAAAGTGGTTGGGAGTGGTCACCGTATATTTATAATGGGGAAATTGTGCTTTAACCAACCTGATAGCCTTCCACAACAAGATGACTGGCGTGATGGATGAGGGGAGAGCACTGGATGTTGTTTACTCGACTTTAGTAAGGCTTCAGCACTGCCTCCCGTAACATCTTTAGTGACAAACTGATTAAGTACTGGCCAGGTAAGTGCACAGCAAGGTGAACTGAAAACTGGCTGAAGGGAAGGCTCAAAAAGCACAAAGTATCAGTGACACAAATTCCAGGTGGAGGCCAGTCCCGAGCGGAGTAAGCCAAGCCTCAGTACTGGATCCAATACAGTTTATATTCATTAATGACCTATAAGATGGGACAGGGTGCACCCCAGAAACAAGAGTTAAATATGAAGCAAGGAGGAGTGATTGATGCACCAGATGGGTCTGCTGCCATTCAGAGGGACCTCGACAGACTGGAGAAATGACCAGTAGGAATCTCATTTATTCAACAAAGGGAAATGCAAAGTCTTGCACCCGGGGTGGAATAACCCCAGGCACCAATATAGATTAGAGACTGACTGGCTGCAAAGCAGCTTTGCAGAAAAAGACCTGCCAGTTCTTGTGGACAACTAGCTGACATTGAGTCAGCAACGTGCCCTAGTGACAGGGGAGGCCAGAATCATCCTGGGATGCATTAGAAAGAGTCAAGGGAGGTCATTCTCTCCCTTTCTTCTCACCTGGTTTTCTGGTTTTCAGATATATGCACGACATTGTATGTATATTTTTCAGTCAGTTCACAAACTGTCCATATTCAGTAAGCTTCACCTTGCTAGGAAGATCTAGATGCCATGTTTCACGTCTGAGTTCTGCAGCTCTGGTTTCATACTGTTCACTTGGCGGAGTAGAATTTGCTTATTCAGTTACTACCCATTCCTCTTAGCTGTCAAGACTGCCAACAAAAACCGTCACAACAGATTATGTCTTGGGATTTGAAGGTCTCACTTGGATAAGTTACTAGGTAGTGGTCTTTAGAGGAGCAATTTCTGCATCCCAAAGTTCTAAAGCTTCATTTCATCCAAAGTGTGTGCAACATTCTCTTTCCCGGAGAGTTGAACATGTATGTGAGGACAGACTGCTCCATCGCTCTATAACGCCTAGTAGCCAAATCACTTCTGCTGTGCTGGGAAGTGTGGCGGATCTAAGAGAGTCACTTCTTGATACGTTGTCTGCCTATCTGCGCCAATTTCTTTGTACAGGATGTAAACAGGACGGCGAGTTGGGATGTAAGTTTGATGTGCTAGCAGCCGTTTTTCAGGAACACTGGCAGGCGTTTTACACAGACTCTGCCTGACAGAACGCCAGGGTCAGAAACCCCTTTGGGGAGTGATTTACTTTGCTCTATACCAATTCCATTTTCCACAGGTTTTAACAGATTGAGGAGATAGGAGAAAACAATTACTTGTATACCTCCTGATCAACCTTGGCAGGTCTGGCTCCAGAACCTCTTTCATCCGGACCTGAACACTAAATCTGTGGTCTTAAGACCCAAGGCCAGTGCTTCACTGGGTGAAGCATCTCCTGAAAGGAATGGCGATAGATTCTTTTACGAGGAAGTGTAGTGACAGGACAAGGGGCAACGGTTTTAAATTGGAAGAGGGGAGATTTAGATTAGACACCAG
>JAOXNO010000024.1:92840976-92859220 GCA_028565335.1 Limnodromus scolopaceus
CAAAACTGGACACAGTACTCGAGGTGAGGCCTCACCAGTGCCGAGTACAGGGGGACAATCACCTCTCGGGCCCTACTTGCCACACTGTTCCTGATACAGGCCAGGATGCTGTTGGCTTTCTTGGCCACCTGGGCACGCTGCTGGCAAATATATTAAGAGAAAAAAAAACAGGCATGCCTCTCGTAAAGCAAGACACGTTATAACTTGGTTTTTTGACCATGCAAGTCACACGTTTGTTAAGTGCGAATTCCTCTTTTCCCAGCCAAATCAGTTGTAGTTGCAGCGCAAGGTAAGCATACTTTGACTTCAAATGTGGTCAGCAAATTACTGCCTGTATTCCTAAAGATATAAACTGACTCCATTTGTCAGGTGCCGATTCTAAAATAAAACAACATGCAAGTACCACTCTTCTTCTACTGCTCTCCTAGTGGGCACAGTAAGATGACTCTGGGGCTGTGAAAGGCCCAGGTGAGCATCACCCTTTGGGGATTCTGCACACAAACAAGACTGATGAAATAATCTTCACCCACCATCTTCAACCTCAATCAAGTTTCCAAACTTAGTATTACATCAACAACAAGTTAGTGGCTTTGCAATCATCGCAGGGAACACAAAAAGGTTCAAGTGACTCCAGTTTTGCAGTCCAAATTCTACAAGTGTTTCATTAAGAAGACAAAGTGCAAAGCTCTTACGCACGTTGTTTCCCAATGCTGGGCTGCAATTTCAGTTCCATTTCTTTTTCTACAAGCAAATAGTACCACAACGTTGATAAAAGTTTCCCAAGTTTAAAGGGTATAAACACAGGTATCGTTTCAGATTTTAGCTCTGCCTTTGACATTCGTTGAACTCACTGTCTTCTGACAATAACTGCGTCTCACGCTTTCTCCTTTTCTCCTACAGGATGAAGAGGGGGGGGTGAAAAAAGGGAACAGGTTGGCCAGCTAGCCTATTCCAAAAGGGAAACAAAAATTCCTTGAAAAGCAATCCAAAAAGAAAATGAAAGAAAAAAAAAAACCCAAACCTTATCACTAGAGTTAATTTTTGATAGTTTCAGTGCTTTTCCAAGTGATAAAAGTGAAATTTGTTAAGCTTTTTATTTTTCCTTCCACTGTACTGGAAATGTTTTCTTGATCTTGCACTAATAATTAAACAAGTTCAAAAATGCCAAGGCATTAAGAAATGAGTTTTGCTTCCTCTTGTATCTTGGTGACATCACATGAATCTGAAAGGTTTAAGAGTTCTTATTTGCAGCATACAACAACAAAATACAGTAATCCAAACAAATATAAACGTCATTTTTCAGAATACTGATGATAAAAAGCACTGGCCTGATAGTCTTAAGTCTTCTATTATTAAGCATGGGGCTCGATACTGCAGCCTCCTCACTCACATTCTACACACAAAAATTCTGTGTGCATGTACTAAATTGGAACTAGATGATCTTTAAGGTCCCTTCTAACCCAAACCATTCTATGATTCTACGTTTAGTGAATCTGGTCATTCCCTGATGAAACTGCTGGCTGCGTCAACAGTTTTGTTACATAGACATATTAAAAAAAAATACTAAATATCTTAACAAGACTGACATTACAAAGTTGAGGATACCAGTGATCACCATCTGTGGCAATTCATGGGCTCAGCTCCATACATTATACTATTCTTCTAGCAAGAACTAGCAGTGCAAAATTGGTTTTTTCCATTTAATCCTATATCAATGGCACAGTATGTATATCATCTGTAGCATTACTTTGACTTTATAAACTAAATTAAAAATATTTAGTTCTGCCTCATTGCTGCATCTTCCCAGTATTGCTTATATCCATTTAGTATAAAAAAAGTCAAGATTTCCTGAACTGCAACAAGACATTCAGGACAAGAAGAGCCATCGCATGTTTATGTTAGCAAAAACACAAAGAAAATAGGAAGAGTTCAACTCAAAGCTAGATTTTTAACAGATATCAAGCAGTTTAAATTCCCAATATGCATATTTTGCTTTAAAAATATCCATGTAAGTATTTTCTTTCTAGAAAGCAGCCTTTCTGAATTCATATCATTCATTGAAATACAGGCTACCCATGTACTTCTACCCTTCCAGTAATACCTGAGATGATAAAAACTGAGGAAATGCACACTGCATAAAATTAAACACTATTACAGAGGCACGAATGGAAAAGTCCTAGCTTTAAAAAACTTTAAAAAACCAAAACCCAGCAAACAAAAACCAGGGTACTAAGCGTGAGTGGTGCTTCAATCAGGGAATTCTCACCAAGGAGGCAAAGCAAGCCTAGAGTTAATTCTTTTAACAGGCCACACTGATGCAGTTACTGTAGCTGCCCAGCAAACGGATTTATGTACTTGTTTTTCGAATATGATATAATAAGTCAGCAAAACTCATAAGAGCTCTTCTTAGATACAAATTAATGCCATGAAAACCTCAGGTACCAGAGGTAATTGTTCCATTTTTCACTCTGATATCCAGAGTTCTAAAGCACACTCACGGAAAATTACTATTAAAAGTTTCTTTCATGTAAGCAAAGGACTAATTAGAAATGAATTTAAAGAAAGGAAGGCTGGTAGGTTAAAACTGAAATTATGAAAAAGTACTTCAATATTAAATCCAGAAAATAAGAAGTGGTAATAAATGAATTGTTATTCTTGGATTGACAGTTCATTAATGGAACCCAATGGCCTTTTTCAGTGCAGAAGAATAACTTTTGTCAAAAAGGGACATTATTAACTTCAGATGCAACCTCATTATTAGGTTTAGTCAATTTCAGATATGCCCACATGGAAGTTTTATAGGGTTTTTTTTGAGACTGATGTTCTCCCCAGCACCACCAACTCCTTCATTACTCCTGTCACATGAAAGCCTTACAGCAATGATTATACTAGTTGAAAAAAACCCCTCTGAATCTCTAGGTATTAAAATCCCACTTCTACTAGGGAAAAAAAGTCACATGCAAACAACTATTTGATTTTTTTTTGGTTGATGGCACTCCTTCGACTTAAGATGTCTCTGGAAAGAAGGAAATGACAATCTGAAACACAGATATCTTAATCTCATTTCTTTTCTATGAAAAAAAAAAAAAAGTCAAGTTTAAAGTACATATTTTAACAGCATAGCAGAATTCCACGTTCCTCAAAAGATGTATTCATATAATAAAATATTTCTAGTAAAAATATTTGACCAAACCAGTTTCTAGTGTTCTAGTTAAAAGATTAAAAAAAAAAAAGGGCATGAGTGCAAAGGAAACTAATTGACAGTGTAACAAACACGCTTTGATTATAAGGCTCTGCCTTTTCCTTTTGGCACCAGCAGTATGAAACGTTTGGCAAGAGAGGAAAAAAAAAATAAATAATAATATCTTCTGGGACCACTAATGAATTCCTCAGACACCAAGCCACACACACACCTGTTGCCATGTGGCTTTTTGCAAAAGCCGCACTGCTTGTTGGGCACCCAAACGGATTTGCTTTCGCTGGCAGAGGTATGTTCCGAGCCATCCCGTTTAACAGTTGAGATGTTATCTGGAATGAACAACGGAGGTTCGTCGAGCGAAAGACTTCTGCTGCTTCTTCTCTGGCGAGGTTGGAGATTCTTATCAATTCTTTTTGATTTGTTTTTTTCTTTATCGTCCTCCTTCAGATGTTCTGTAACAGGGGGATCTTTCGGCTCTGCCTCTTCCTTTGCGGAGCTATTTGTTTTTAACGCAGTTGCGAGCTGGTGTTTCTGACCCGGGGCTTTCTGACCAAGATTTGAAACATGCCCTGATAACGGATGCACGGAGTGGTGAGTCTCTTTAGAAGAGCTTTGATGAGTAGGAGATTTCTCACTTGCTTTTTGAATTGAGGACTTATGTACTTGCCCAGAAGCCTGGACACGGGGTATTTTCTTCAGCGTTGTATTGGTCTGTTTTTTTCCGCTCGCCCCTGAAACACAGCTCCTTGCTTTCAAACCCAGATCAGACTGTTTCTTCCTAATTTTAACCGGGTTATCTGGATGCTGATGACCCTCTTGCTCATCCGCGTTCCGCTTCAGACTTGCTGAAGATGGACTGTGAAGACCTGAAGCAGTAAGACCAGCTCTCGTTTTCGAACGTGTTATTTCTTGTTGCGCTGTACCCGATTTCTGTCGAGTGCCTGCAGTCAGGTTTTGCTTATTCTGTATTATAGATTTACCATGCCGGGGCCTAACGTTCTTTTCACATTTTGATGAAACGCTAATTTGTTTATCATCATCCTGAAATTTTGATGCCTCAGGGCCTTCTACTTTAGTACTGATGATCTGCTGTACATTTTGGCCTTTTTGGTCAAGAACAGTGCTATCTAAAATGCTATTTCCTGGGTCAGCAGGAGTAAACTCTTCACTTTTCAAGTCTTTATTATCAAGCTCTGTACTGTCCAGTAGTTTCTCAGATGAGGTTACAGTTTTCTCCACTCCCTTGTCATCATCTACAGGTTCTGTCACACATTCCGTTAGCGACAGTGCATTTTCATCAGGAATTTCTACATTGTGGGAACCTAAACTACAATCAACCCCCTTTTCTATAGGGCTGGACAAATTTGAAATGGTCTCACAAATTTCGCTTGGATTCACAGAAACACTAGGTGAATCGTTAGCTTTTCCAGTTACCCCACTTTGATCATGCTCTTCCGCTTTCTTCTCCGATTCCTCTGTTTGATCAGTCTTTTCTTCTGAAGAAGTTTCAGAGCCCATCGAATCAATCACATCATTTGCTTCATTTTTAACTGCAGTAGTTTCAGTATCTGCAGATACTGAACAAACTGCCTCAACATTCCCAGATTCAGTCTTTGTTGCAACCTCTGTTATATCCTTTGTTTCTCCAGGAGAAGGAGAACAGGCTCCCGCTAAATTAGCACAACTTAACACTTGGGATGTTTCCTCAACTTTTGCCTGGTTAAGGGTTTCAGACTTTATTTCATTCACCTCTTCCGGACCAGGAAGACATTTTGTATTACTCTGGGATGCTGTCACTGCTGCTGCCGTTCCTTCTGTCTGTCCCGATCGTCTTGTACTACGCCTCACTTCTTTAGGCTGCTCTATTTTCAAGGGCGCAGCGACATCCGCCTCTTTAGCTGGGCTTCTCTCTTGTTTCTGTCCGGTTTTTGGAGCAGATCCACTTTTCACAGATGATTTCTTGGTACTAACGAGAGGCGCAACATTCGAACGCTTGGCTAGCGTGCTCTGTCGCAAACTCCGAACCGGTTCTAGGAAGGGAAAGAGAAAATGTCTTAGGTTAGAACTGATTTAGCTTGATTTAACTTATCGGACACACAGAGAGAACTTAAAACGTAGCTGTTTACCAAACTTAGAACAAACAAAAAACCCTCAGTTTTTTACTTTAAGAAGTTCTACGTTACCTGCATTTCAATTTTGCACTGCTACAGTCCGGAGGTAAAACCACATTATTCTAATGGCTATGAGAATTCTGAGTTATATATAAAACAGAAGCGATGATAAAAAGACGATCAAAACCCGCTCTACTTTTCTACCACTTGACTTTTTTTTTTTCACCTCAAGTCAAAATTGCACAAGTGAGTTATGTTGTGATTACAGTACAGCCGTGAAGTTTACAAAGCTTTTAGAGAACACGGTCTATGAGTCTGAGACGCAGTCACATGCTCACTAAGACAACATCTCTCACATTTTCTAAACAAGAGATCATTCCAATGCCTTTTTAGAAAGCATATTTCACCAGCTTTGTATCACAGGTTCTTATATAAATTCTGACTTCCCTATTAAGTAGTTTTATCACTTTAACTCAGCCTACTCTATGGGCCCCCCCCCCAAAGCAGAGCCATCAATAACTGCACCAGTTCAACAAGTTAGAAAAACCCTAACCATAATCAATTAGCTACCACAGAGAATTAAATTATTAAGATACTTATGAAGCATATTCAGATATTTTGATAAAAGACTTTACGACTGCAATTACTACAACCTGAATTTTTAAAAAATACACAAATAAAAAATCAATAGAATTAAAATAGTAACCGGAAACAAAGAGCCGTGATAACCTACTATTTTTATGCTGTTTGCAAATACAACGTACTTTTGTTGGTGAAGAACCACCGTGCTAATCCGATGCAGGTAAGAGGATCAACATCTCAAAAAAATGAGTTTATGGCCTGTGGTCCTTAAGGATAATATTAAATATTTAACAAAGAGGAACTCAAACTGAGTAGTACCCTATGGATGTCAACTTCTAGCTCCAGTTTATAAAAAAAGGAAATGTCTGTACTTGAATTCACACAAATAAATAGCAAAGCTTTACTTGAAGTCTATAAATATTGAGGATGTGGGTTTATAAAAATTCAGTTGACTTCAAATGTGCAAAACCACATAATCTATTGAATGATCACCTTGTGCCATTAAACGTGGCGATTTTCTTGGTGATGCGACTGACGTTTCTTCACAACGGCTCCTCAAATTCCTGTTAGGTAAAACAAGCTCATCTTCATCGATGGTGTCGTTACCGCTTTCTTTAACTCCTTCTTCATCCATAATATCATCAAGACCAATAACTGGAATAAAGAAACAAACAAGAAAAAGCCTAAAACTTAAAATGATGAAAAAAAAAAAAAAACCAAAAAACATTGCAGCTGTAATGGCGATTGAGACAGGGAAGAGAAAGGGGAAAAATAAATAATTTGGCCATCTAAAAACAAACAAAAGGGGAAAAAATGAAGAAAGGCGAGATAGAAAATTCCCATGTGAGGCAGTTTCAGTGCAGAAGAAGCTATCACCCAAAGCTTAAAATTTCTGTAGATAGTCCTTACAGCTTTTTGGTGGACTCACATTTTTATTGTTTTTTTGCCACAGGAAGGTCCCCAGTCTTAGAGGATCAGCTGTTCCTCACTGTCCCTTCCCACCTAAGAAAAAGTGAAGAAAGGTAAACAGCAGAAAGAGCTGATCCAGAAGTGCAAAGAGTTTAAAATGACAGTTTTCTCACAGGATACAATTTGAAAACTCTAAGTCCCACCCACATCATGTATCTGCATCTGGAACCCCTTTTTGGAAGAGCATTGAGTGCAGCATGCCCTGGTCTCCCAGGAGAGTCAGAGAACATTGTCTTGGTTGAGTTCCTAACCTCCACTAACCTGAGTTGGATCCCAGAGGTTGCTCCTGAAAATAGGTTTCCTAAGAGGCAGTCAGGCCACTGTACCAACCATTCTCCTCACTTTCTCTAAGTTTGGTTCTGCATAGGTAGCCTCTCCTACACCAAAGATCCTACGTGTGATTAATGATTCCTGGTCCCTGTGGGATGCGAAATTTGTAAGATCAAGCCAAACACCCAAGTGATTTTACAAAACACGTAGGAGGGTCTGACAAATCCAACCAAGTATGCCTATTTTTCACTATTCAGGCACCTACCTAGAAGCATTTTCAAGATAAACTAACTCACATGACAGCAATAAGGTATCTAAAAATTTCGAACAATTACTTACTTAAAACTGACTTAAATGAATGTATTTGTCTTAGAAATCAAAATAAGCAAGAAGTTAATAGAAATTAAAAATTGTTAGAATTTTTAGACTGTCAGGAAATCTGTCAATTCCCGCTCCTTTTCAAGTCTGATGTTACTGCAACTTAAAAAAATAATGTTCTTGCGAAGGCACCACAATGAGCACACTTTGAAAAGAATAAAAATTTGATGTTGTAAAACACTGCTAAAGCCAAACAGTGATGAAAGAATAATCAAGTCTATCAAGACCGTAGATTAATCCACAATCTCCCGTCATGAAGAATTTAAAAAAAAAGCAAACAAACAAACAAAAAAACCCCATCAAACCAACCTGTTAATTTTAAAGTTCAAATATTAGAAAGATTTTAAACAGCCTTTTAAGGCACCAAGCAATCGGTACTCTGGACCTCCATAATTAGCTGCCAGGAGCTGAAAGCTAGGAGTTTCTTGAGCTGACAGTTGATTGTTACTTCTTTTGTTTTAACTAGAATTTTCAGTTAATGCATTGTATACACCAGTTTATGGGAGAAGCCTGTTTCCAGAAGTTACTGGTAGCTTTTGCTTTCCAATCCACAAAGCCATCTTTATGTCTGTGCACATGTACATACGTACACAGATACCACCCACAAGCTGCAGAGGGCTGATAACACCAGTCTTGCTCCACTCATCCAACTGTTCCTTCACCACTTATTTGCTATAAGCTACATACTGAGAAAAAGGACACATTGGCAAAAAAATTACATTCTAACTGCCCTGTTACACTTTATTTTCCCCACAGTCTCTAATACTGGCCATTGTACAAGACTGAACACTCAATGAGATGGGTCCTCACTCAAGCTCCAGCTGCCCATTCCCATGTTCTCAAAGACTATGCCCTCCCAAGAGCTCTGTAAACGAAACTACTGAGTTACTGAAGACAACATAGGATGGTTTGGGTTGGAAGGGACCTTAAAGATCATCGAGTTCCAACCCCCCTGCCCTGGGCAGGGACACCTCCACCAGACCAGGTTGCTCAAAGCCCCATCCAGCCTGGCCTTAAGCTTCCAGGGACGGGGCATCCACAGCTTTCCTGGGCAACCTGTGCCTCGCCACCCGCACCGTAAAGAATTTTTTCCTGAGATCTAATCTAAATCTCCCCTCTTTCAGTCTGAAACCATTACCCCTCATCCTATTGCTACACTCCCTGACAAAGAGTCCCTCCCCAGCTCTCCTGTAGCTCCCTTCAGATATTGGAAGGTTGCTATAAGGTCTCCCCAGAGCCTTCTCTTCTCCAGGCTGAACAACCCCAGCTCTCTCAGACTGTCCTCATAGAAGAGGTGCTCCAGCCCTCTCATCTTCTTTGTGGCCCTCCGCTGGACCCGTTCCATCAGGTCCATGTCCTTCCTGTGTTGAGGACTCCAGAGCTGGACACAGTGCTCCAGGTGGGGTCTCACCAGAGTGCAGTAGAGGGGTAGAATCACCTCCCTCATAACATGACATGACATGTCCTCCCCAGGGAGGTGGCAGAGTCACCATCCCTGAAGGTATTTAAGAAACACGTAGACGTGGCACTTCAGGGCCTGCTCTAGTGTCCGAGATTGTTGGGGTTTTTTTTGTATATGTGTGGTTGGACTCGATGATCTCAAAGGTCCCTTCCAACCATGAAGATTCTGTGATTCTGTGACATAAAAAAAAACAGTTGGACAACTTTTGAAACAGCTCTGGAGCAGATTTCAGGGCTGCCATTAGAGCCCTGGATTTTACAATGTTCTTGCTCAAGTTACTGAATTAATAACAAAAGGGAGACATTCCATTTGAAATATTAGAATTAAAGTATTTTCATACTTACAAGACTCTGTGCTGTAGCTTTAATTTTACAGAGGAATTTGAAGCACAGAATCTTGCTAATTTCAAACCACCTGAGCTATAACTCAGCTAGTACAGCCCCATGAAGCCCCCAGATGAGGAGCATTCGACACACACCCTGCTGGGAAGAGAAAAAGTGACAGAGAATAATAATAGACACAGAGAAGACTAAGACATTAAATTATGAAAGGGAAGTGGAGGTAGAGAAACAGCACTGGGAAAAGTAAACCATAACAAGCAAAACCGGACAGAACTAAAAAGAAGGACATATAGATCTTAGTAATAAATACCTAAGGATTATCTCAGTAATAAATACAGAAATTAAGAGAGAAGGATAAAAGATAAAAGGAAGGAAAAAAATACAGAAAAAACCGTATCTGAATAGAAAAAAATTGTACAGTGTACAACTCAACAAGCTGCAAATAAGGAAAATACGAATCACGTTCAACATATTCATACTGGAAGAGACACCACTGGCGGTAAACTAAATATTTTGAGTCTCTCCATTACCTGTATTTAAATATCTAAGCTACTGTGCTGTGCTACTGACTCACTTCTATATATGTTATTGTATAACATACAGTAAAAATAGTTTAGTTGCCAATTTAAAGTAAAATTTTTCATGCGTTAGAACAAAGGCATGACTGTTTTTTAATTCTTCAGCAATGTAAAATTGAGGAAAACAAGCCTTACTTGCTGGAGGAAGAGGAGGGAAGGAGAAGAAAATACTTCTAAAAACACCTCCAAAATCTTTGAAATTTATAAATATTTATTTTTAGTAACATAAGACTTCCCTTGATTATCTTCAGCCAAAATTAGATAGAAATATTTAGGTTTTCAACACAGCAGTCAAGGTAAATCTCGAGTGTAGAAATAAACTTCTTTTCTGTAGATGTTAGCCCTGATTTTCTTTTGCATAGCTAATCACACGGAACAGATCTCCACACTTTTCAGGTAAGCCTTAAGAGCTAATAAACTCTAGTAAGGCAATGAAACATATATATTGATACTCAAAAAATATCATTTAGTCTTAAGACTGTAAACTAAGATAGTATATTTTATATGAAAACCTTTTCCCTATTGACATTTGTCGTGCATATGTTCAAGAAACAAAACTAAAAATGCTCCATTAGGGAAAAAAAATGTTTTCAAGAGAAATTAGGTAAACTGATGATATAATCATCACCAGATCTCAACTGTTTTAGGGAAGTTTTTCTGTAACCCTGTAACCTGTTTCACTGAGAATTTGCCTTCAAGTACCTCGTCCTGACTGCCCAGTGCACGAAAAGAATCACCGCAAGGAATATATGAAATACTAACTAAACACTTACTCCCACTCTCCATTAAATCTTTGAATTGTAAAGAGGATTTTTTCCTGTCTTTAGAATAAAAACATACAAAAATCAAACTATGATAATCAAATAAACTTAATACCGTGCGGATCTTGACAAAGGACTGAATCCCCATTTTTAAAAAAGATGGGGTTACACCACAGGGCTACTGATCTATGGTTCTTTAGCCACAGAAGCCTGTTACTTCGGAAATAAAGAACAGCAAATTCTAACAACAAAGTAAAAACACAGCATGAAACCCAAGCACTTTAAATCAAATTAAGAAGACAGCCTTTAGATGAGCTCTGTAATTCATAAATACATAAACTGCCCTGCAAATCCTATGGATCCAACCTCTCTCCATCTGTAAAACTCCGTAAAACTGACCCAAAGGACCAAGTAACTCAAGTCTTCAGAAGGACTTTAAAAATGGGAACAGCTGGTAGTTTGTTACCTACAAACAGAAAGGCATGCAAAATAAACATTTCTCCAGTTTCTCAATATAATACCAATACAGTCAATTTAAATTTTATACAGGAAAGTTACTACCTTGGTCACAAGACACTGTGCAACTGTTCACATGGACAGCTTGGAGGAAGGAAGGCATAAAGAGGTAAGAAAAACTGAGAGGAAGAACTGTAGACCCAATTTTGAGTTGCAATCTGAAGGTTACATTCAAAATCATTTCACGTGCAGGAGGAAAAATACACGTACACTTCGCTTTTGTGAAAAAAGCCTGAAATGGCATACACTGCCAGACAGGTCACTAGCTAAAGAAAAGAGGTATCTATAGTCAGAACAATTTGTTTGGCTCCAAAGAGTCCGTAGGTGATCACTGTTTTAGCAGATGTAATGCAGCAAACCAGAGGGAAAGCCAGAAAAAAAAAAAAAGGGCAACTAAAAATATGTCCCCAAGAGTCTTTCCACACTCTTACAGGGTCAGTCTTCCTCATCACTTATGAGAAATACCTTATGGGGAACGTACCCATAAACTAAACTGGTCAAAAGTTTCATTTTATTACGGAATCCAAAAATGTCTTCAGATGATGGGCAAAATCCAAATTCATGGAATCATAGAATGGTTAGAGTTGGAAGGGACCTTAAAGATCATCAAGTTCCAATCCTCCTGGCCCTGGGCAGGGACACCTCCCACCAGACCAGGTTGCCCAAAGCCCCATCCAGCCTGGCCTTGAACCCCTCCAGGGATGGGGCAGCCACAACAAATTCCATTCCGTCTATCACATGTATAATAAATCAAACTGTTCCGGTAAATGACATCCTGAAAAGCTACAGAATTCCTGATAGCTGAGCAACACCAATTTAGTATGAATCCTGGTTGTGTCATATCCTGAACTTCACAGTTTCCACTTTTGCTCAAGGAATTGCTCAGAAAGGGAAAAAAAAAACCCCAAAAAACAAGCAACTCAAAAACCACACATCCACACCCACCCGCAGCACCCAAACATTAAAGACATCCAAGAGCTGTTCCACATAACCTACCCTCCTGTCTTGGTCATTCCGTCCTTGGAAGAACGGCCACCTGATCACACTGATGAACAGAAGCACAGAGACACCTAAAACATGGTATGGGACACTCCTGATTATCTCAAGAACTTGGGTTTCATTTAAATCTGAAAAGCCTCCTTTTGTCAAATTCTGTCCTTTAAGTGGCAAAGAGAGCAGTTACATCCATCTCCACTGTCAACACTAGTTTTTTCTGCTAATACCTACCTCAGGACAGTAACTAGCTCATCGACTAGACAAGGACCAACAATGTCATCTAACTGAAGAAACCATTAAGATCCAGCACAAGCTGGATTCAGGCCAAGACATGAACATTAGACCATTTTACTGGTACTGATGTGGTCCTTCCTACCCATAGATAGGCAACAGACATCCGCTCTCATGCTCCTGGCTATTTGTCATACACCAGTGCTGCTGACTACAAGATGCTCAATACAAGAAAGTCACGGACCTGTTGGAGCAGGTCCAGAGGAAGGCCACAAAAACAATCAGAGGGCTGGAGCACCTCTCCTGTGAGGACAGGCTGAAAGAGTTGGGGTTGTTCAGCCTGGAGAAGGCTCCAAGGAGACCTTATTGCAGCCTTTCAATGCTTAAAGGAGGCTTGTAAGAAAGACGGAGACCAACTTTTCAGCAGGCCCAGTTGTGATAGAACAAGGGGTAATGGTTCTGAACTAAAAGAGGGCAGATTTAGACTAGATAGAAGGAAATTTTTTAGGATGAGGTCAAATTGGTTGGGGCTCAGAGCAACCTGATCTAACTGAAGATGTCCCTGCTCATTACAGAGGGGTTGGACTAGATGACCTTTAATGGTCTCTTCCAACCCAAACCATTCTATGATTCTATGCTACTATCCTCCCCAAGAGAAGTATTTATAATCCTACTTACAAAATTTGCCTTTTTTTGTGCCTCTATATGTGCCTCTAATAAGCAGCAATTGGAAATCAAACTTCAACTCATAAAATTCTATGGTTTTCTCTTACAGACAAGTACTTGAACTTTAATGGACCTTGGGCCAGTTGCTACCAGTATCCATCACATACAGTCAGATAACTGGTAACTCATCATAAAAAGAAATTAGTATTTAAAAAAGGCTTAGTTCATGATGAATGAGGTGCAATATAAACCTTAAAGCTGAGCAAGACAGATGCAATGTTGTTGAGTAATACCTTTGGATTTAGGCCTGTAAATAACACCTAACAAGAGCTAATGTCAATGCAGCAGTAAGAAAAAGAGCAGAAAACAAGCCTATACTCAAAACTGACTTAAGAGCAAGAGAGAAGAGATTCTTAGGCAAAAAGATCTGATCTCCAAAGTAAAGTAGAGAAAATGTCACAATCATAGGAAATCTGGTATGTGGGTAAGCAGGCCTGAAACAAGCCTCTCTCAAAGCTTCTACCACTCACACGTACTCATATTTAAATTCTGCATTTCATATTTAGAAGTATTTCATATTTACTTCTTTAGGTTGAAGGCATATAGTGATAGTATCTTTCTTGGTACATAGGTTTACAAATACCCTTGAACTCTGCTCAATCCAGGCTCTCTCTTCTTGATTTCACCTATGAGACTTGAATGCCATTTTAGCCAAATCACCCCCTCAGTCCAACTATTTTTACCTTTCTCTCTTCAGCTTGCTCACAGCAATCAAATAAGCTGTAGCACAAAATCTTCATCACTTTAAAAAACTGGAGAGAACAGAATACATCCCAGTCATTCATGGAGCAGCAAGCATGATAAATCTGTCCTTTGCTAGCTTTATTTTCATGGGCATTTTGTTCCTTTTCTTAAACTGTTCCACGGTCTCCGCATGGGCTATGCAAAATACCATTTAAAGTTTTAAATTAAGTTGTGGTAAATAAATTTTCACCTCTGGAAAAAAATAACTTTTCTTCAGGAATGAAATCAAGAGTATAAGAAACACCACCATCTACCATTTCAGTATTTCCTAAGTCGTGCCCTGCTTAACATCAATAGATAACAATTGTGCCCAAACTAAGTAAAACCATACCGAAAATACATTTTTCTAGGTACCCTTCTAACCCTACTGAAAGGTTAAAAGAAGAGCCAACAACCAACCATTCCATTACCGTACTGCTTAATGCACCACAGAATAAATTCCTAGTGAGATCCCACACAGAGGGTGGGTGGAAAGAACCAAAAGGCTCAGAATACAGCAAACTATCATTCTGTTTGACACACCAATGGTGGTGTAGCTATAAGGGGGTACGTAAGGCAAGTTTTTTGGGGAGATTTATGCTTTTTTCTTTTTTAAACAAATTAATGTTGGTGTAAAGGTGAGTTTTCATGCACACTTTCTGGAAAGAAAGGCCTTTGTATGGGCAATTTTTACCAAGGGCACTATCATCTTCCACAACTGCATTCTTATCAGGAGACTATATAAAATTAAAGACAAATTAAATAAATCACAAGCTATATGAATACTCAAGGAAGAAAGACAAGCAAAGAAACTTTGCTTCAAACTGATAATCATTATTCTCAACTGAAAAAAAAACCCAACCCAAACCAAAAAGCCTACCATCTCAGAATAAGCACAGTTCTAATCAAGACCTACAAAGAACAAGCAACAAGAAGAATACTTTATGTCCTTTTTGGATACCCACTACATTAATTCCAAATCACATGCTTTCATCTCCTTACTAAAATTTGGCTCTGCTCTTGCCTTCAGACTTTAAAAAAACATCAAACTCATGAACTCAGCAGAGCCTGAAATAGTAGCCCCCAAGTAAACGAGTTAGCTGATTTACTTTAATGGACAGCAACCTTTAAAAATTAATTGTGATTATTTAAGTATCAATAGTACTCATTATTGCAGTGATCAATTTTAGGAGAAATATCCAAGTAATGTGCCAAAAAGCTGCCCCGAGTCTCCCCGTAACTTCCAAAATATCCAGCTAGATGCTACGAGTTAATTCAAAAATTTTAAGTATATGTTTACTGAAGGATGCAGAGGATACAGAGTCAAACAAGAATCTACATCACTGTTTTACTGGAAGGAAATAAAAAATTAAGAGAGAAATAACCTGGTTTAGTTGCCTACATTGTACAGTCTTATGCGCAGTAAGAGCGATACAATTTTGTTTGGTGGGTTACAGACAAAAAAAAATAAGACTAGGTACTATGGCAAGAATAAACAAAAACATTAATAATGGTCTACTAAAGTAGTAAAAAGATCAAATATCCTATTTTGGCTTCGTAGTTCACTTTTTCATTGCCTCAGTCAATATAATCTTTGATTTACAGTTTTCCATGTGGTATTATCAGTCAATTTAGTGAAGGTGAGAATTTAGTCTGTTAGTAGAAACAAAATACATCCTGTATCAGGAAATAATCAAGATCTCCAGAAACAGCTCATAAAAGTTACTACAAAAAATTAAATGTTGATATAATCAAAGTTATCTGCAGTAATCCATAACGCTGTTCAGTAATGAACCTAAAAAATGTATTTTTTTAAAAAACTTCTAGTCAAACAAAAAAAAATATTAAGCACAGCGTATATTTTGTCTCTTACACCAAATTCAGTGTAATTATTCCAACTATTCATCAATATAAATAATTTTAGGGACTAGATCACCCTTTTTTTTTTTTGATCTTCAAAAACTATTCCATAACTCCTAAGATTATTTTTCTTAAACTTTGCTCTAAATTGGTTCCAGATCAGGTGTTTTCAAACAGCAAAGAACTGTATCATCATTCCAGGGTTGTGTTTGAAGCCAACCAAAGCAAAACACCCAGAATCCAGTTATCAGCTCAGTACCAGAATGCCCAGAACTAACAGAAAAACCCTTAAATCAGAGCAGTTATTTGTACAACTTACATGCTTCTACTGCTAACCTGCAATTATTACATTTTTTTGAAGACAACGAGCAACTTCCCTGATCACGTACAGTGCTTACACTAAACAAATCACCACTTTAATTGGGAGTCATTTACACGTACTCAAGACAAAGCCTAAATTACTTCTGACCCAGGTTAGGAGCCTTCCTCTATTGTCACGGAATGAAGTTAAAAAGAACTGCACACAGCTTACATGCCAGGCATGTAGGCAGCACAACAAAAAGGGCAGGAAGGAGACAGAAATCCCAAATTATTACTTCTACATTACAAAAAAAAAAAAAAAAAAAAAAAAAAAGGTTTGGTACTAGAGTATAACTGTATTTTAAACTGTAATCTTAAAAAATTGTAACATTTACCTGTTGAACAAGGCATCTGGAAATTGGGATCATTGCTATCCAAAACAGGCAAACAGAACTGGGCACTTGCAGATCCTAGCATAGGATCCTTATCGCTGAGCATGTTCTTCAGCGAATCCTCTAAGACATTTTGACTTGTACTAAAATCCTCACAGACTTCATTCTCCAGGTTGGATCCTAGAAATAGGGCATCATCTAAGTGTTCAGTAGGAATTAAATGGTTAAATGTATCAACTATATCCATGAAGACTCCTGTGTGTCTTTCAGCCCTATAGAAAGACAAGAAAAATACCATAAGAAAATAAGCTACAAATTGTAAAACACCTAAGAAACCAGCAAGTTGTTTTGGCTGTTGTGTTTTATAAAGAATGCTTAAGGTATTTTAGAATTGTAACCAAAAAAAAAAAAAAAAAACCCAAATCTGTTTATGGCTTAGTACGGTCCACTGCATATCTAAAAATCAATTCCCTAGCTCGTTATCTTTAAAAGAAATTCCATGCTAAGTTAATATAGACTCCACTATCACCATCGGAGCGCTGCCACTTCTAAGGAGTACGTAGAACAGGGATTAACTGGAACACCTCCTTTCTAACATTTGTTTAAAACTTTACCAACCCAAGGGGGTGGGAGAGCAGAAAGAGGAGGAAATCAAGAACGAGCAAACCTGGTCAGCAGCACTGAGTGCACGTATTTCTTTACCTTTAAATGGAAAAACGCGAGGTCCGCTTTCACTAACATCAACGGAGCTGAGAAAGCTCAGGAACCTGCCGTACTACACCCAAAACTGAGAAGGACTGTATTTCTGCTCATAAAGGAACGACCAAGTACTTCATAGCGAGTAACTATTTTTAAGCAGTAAGGTCTTATCTTTATTATTTTTTTCACCTAGCATTACATTCAGTAAAATTACAGAAATTTTATACGAAAATCTAAACTCAACCAAGTACATGAGAATTCTCAGCTGGCTTCCAAAGGGCCAGAAGCCTTTTAGAAACTTCAATTTTGAAGAAGTTCAGGTAAAACTGAAGGAACTGTATTCAAAGATGGCACCTACATTTTACAAGAAGGGGCTCCCTATTTTCTACATCACTTCTTTGCCGTACAGCAAGAAATGCAACTATTGCAGCAAAAAAAAAAAGTAAGTAAAATATTTCTTCAGAGTTTTAGCATAAGCATATACTTAGAGTGGAAAGAGAGAATTATAATAAATATGGTCACAGAGGCAAGAAAAACGGAGTAGTGCCTGAATTAATTTGGAACACAGGAAAGGCTGGGAGACAGTTTCGGCACACACAGAGCTATTCAAGCTTTTGGGGACCGAAAAAGGACATTATTCTCTCCCGTTCCATCCTTTATCATCCTCCTCCCGCACACTAGACAGGATTTTTTTTGAATGAACGCGTAATTAAAGGAATGGGAGAAAAGCGAGATTTAGAGTTTGTAGTGCTTGAATTACTTTCTAGATCCCTATTTCAGCAACCTGCCACTAAATAAATTCATGCTGCCTGGAACAGTAAGTATTCTTCCTTATACATCTTAATGGGACATTCCTGTTTTAATAATCAACTGGAAAAATCCTAGCAATAGGCAGGTAATAGCTTTGCTACCATTTCAATCCTATTTATGAAATTTATTTAGTTTCACGAGTTTACAAAAACTACAGGTAAGCATGAAAAATGTTTTGTTTTTTTCAAAAAAGAAAACATGACAGTCTTTCTTCCTTCTCCCGACGCTTCTAGCATCTAGGGCATCTAGCTTCTAGGGCAGCTCAGAATCACAGAATCACCTAGGTTGGAAGGGATCTTTTAAGATCATCTAGTCCAACCAATGGAAAAAAAAAACAAAA
>JAOXNO010000024.1:92897830-92910881 GCA_028565335.1 Limnodromus scolopaceus
ACCCTCCTTTCAGGGAGTTGTAGAGGGCAATGAGGTCTCCCCTCAGCCTCCTCTTCTCCAAACTAAACATGCCCAGATCCCTCAGCCTCTCCTCATATGAGATACATCTGGCCTGTATTTATTTACATTTGTGTTTTATATTTCCTGACTCACTCAGTGCACGCGGCTGGTGAACTTGGAGCTGTTGCCACTTCTCCGTGTATAACTTCTTGAAAATGTGCTCAGAATCCTATAAAATAAGATGATGATGATCCCAGTATTAATGGCTGCTTGGCATAATGTTTATTGTTGGTTGTTACAATGTTAGGAAGGTTCTGGGGGAAAAAAGAAAGAAAAAGTCAACACGGCTTCTGTCTCTCATCAGTACAGCTTGAGGAATTTGCTCTGGATAGAGTTCTGAGACAGATTAAACAGCTCTTTACCAGCTTTAATCCATGGTGTTTTGGGGTTTTTTCCCTCCCACAATGACAGCTTTTGTTTATTTTCTCATTGCACATTAAACTGATCAGGGTTTTAGGATCAAATTACTTTATGCTGAAATATCCTTTCAGTACTGCCTTACAGTAGTTTACACTGGAAATAAGAGTTGCTGGCAGTTACTTTGAAATTGTATATCCTGAGAAGAAAGGATTTAGCTCAGAAAGCTTTTAGTCTGAAAATGTGGATTTTGGTGGTTTTGTGTTTTTTTTTTTTCTTCTTTTTTTTTTGAGGAAAAAGTGCCATTTTAACTATTTAATATTCTTTATTATTATGATAGTCCCTATCTCGACCCCCTAGTTGTGGTTAATTATGTTATACTATTTGGCACTTAAGATGCAGCCCCTGTGTTTTATGCTGACTTTGTTTTGTTTTATAAAACCTGTTGGTTTTTAGTCTCTGATAATTTGGTGCTATCTTATTCTTTAAAGTACAATAGTGAAAAAATCTACAACCTTATTCACTTTCTATATGTAAAAATGTATATACTTCATGTGCTTTGTTAACCATTTTTGTCAAGAAGGGGAATCCTGTTATAAATAGGAAGCAATTTTTTACTTCCCATCATCTTCGTCAACCTTTCTGTACTTATAAAGAATCCATTATATTATTTTTTAGCCAGAGGGACCAGAAGAGGAAGTTGTCTCCAACGTGCAGTCACACAGTGTCCATGCATCACTTTGAAGTGGTTTGTATTAATTTCTTGCTAGTACGTGGGATCTGGTTTTGAGAATGCTGCTTCTATGGGATTTGTGAAAGTTGAACTTTAAAATATTACTCCTATGTTTGAAATATGTGTCTTTATGTATCAACAAATATAAATATTACTCAAAGACTCAATAAAAATACTGTTGCTTAATGTGCTTGTCTTTTGCAGACACTTAAATTCCTTAGTGCCTCTATAGACAGAAGTCAGTTGTCCCTGACATTTATGTGGGTCTTCTGTATTATAACACGAGGGCAAAAAAACCCCAAACAATTGTGTATTGGAAAGAAACATCAGAATCTGAATTTGTTTAAGTATCAGTAGGTTGTAGTTTCATGGTCGTTTCACTGTGTTTATGTGGACTAATTCTGTTTTAAATTTGAGTGGAGTCAGGAGGATTTTGCATTGATAATGGTGTCATGTCCGTTACTAGTCTGTCTGTATGGAATTAACTCACACACTTAGGGGTTTACTGGTTAGATCTTTGATTTGCTGATATTAACTCTAGTTCTTTTGTGGTGAACTTTCTGAAGGCTGTGTTTATGCTTATGTTATGCCAATGTTGAAGAAGGTGAAGTGAGTCGACAATGACCGGGTTAGACTGTCATCTAATAGAAAACTCATACACAACAAAGCTGGTTAAAATAAAAAAGAAGTAGTTCTAGGGTAAATAGCTATTGTAAAAAAAGCTGACTTAATGCTTTGATAAGATTACAAGATGGACATAAAAGTAACTGCATAACTGTAACACTAAATGTTCATGCTTTCAAACGATTTTATCCAAGGAGCGTAAAAAACACTGAAAATAACCAAGTGTGACTGATGCAAAGACTGATGAATAGCAAGTAAGGATGAGGTCGATAGAGCTCTGCAGAATAATCTAGATTGTTTAGGAAGTTGTGTCCAGTCAAAATGCAAAGCCACACACCTAGAACCAGGAACACAAGGAAAATCTTTTTAAGAATGCTTCTGCTCCTCTAAAAGGAGTACAGGGATTATAGTGGACAATTAAGTCAATAGGAACTCCCAGGGCAGTGCTGTGGGTTTTATTTTTTAAATAGCATTGATACTAACAATGGAAACACCACATGCAGTTCTGTTGACCGCGGGCCTCTCATGTTATCTTATGTTCTGATTTAAAAAAACCAAACCCAACGTGTGTGGCATTTTTCACGTGCTCTGTCACCTACTCCTTCCTTTACACTTCTGATCCTGCTCTAGCCCTTTTTCTCCTCTCTCTTCCGATTAGGTTCAGTGCTGTAGTGTCTCTCAGATTCTGCGACCTCCTGGTTTTCTGGTGAACAGGGTAACGGGGTGGAAGAGACTGCAGGGCAGTGTCGATGTGTTTCTGTAAAATTTGTGTTTGAGGTGTGGTAGGTCCACAGCCGTGGCCTAGAAGAGATACCAACGGATTGGTGAGAACGCAAAGCTGCGAAAAAATATTCAAAGACTGGAAACAATTACTGAGAGATGTAAATGACTCTCCCTATTTAATTCAAAAAGTGAAGTCAGCGGTATCTCACAAGGAGAACATACAGGCTTCTAAGGGTTTCTTCATTTGAGGACTAAGGTGGAATGGATGATAAAGTCTGACAAAGTCCCATGCTCTGACAAATATGAGTTACTAGCTTCAGTACAGGAATCACGGGGTGATTTATATCACAATGGAGGTGTATAATTTCTTAAATTTTGTTTACATGAAAATTTTGCTCTTAGTGTTTCTAAAGTTCATTAATCCTTATAATTTAACTGAGTGCTTCTTTATATTTTTCCACTGATGGTAATTTCTTTGTCTATATGAAATTCTTCTAAATTATTTACTTTCTCGCTCCTCTCAATTTTTAATATGTGAGCTTCATTTCTGTGGCTTGGTCTCGTTTATTCCCCCCTCTAGCATGTTTGCCTCTTTATGGTTTGAGGGATGTCTTCAGTCAGAATCTGTTTTCAAACCACGTCCTTTTGTTCAGTCCTTTAGAGAGTCTCACGATTGTTAGATGTTAGTTCGTTTCTCTCCTGCGTCTGAGTTTCGCTCAATAGTCAGGAAGCTTGTTCTATATCTGCCTGGTCACAGCATACATTCAAGTCCTCTACTGCTCGCATGTAGCACATCAGGAACGCTGTTCTGGTGGAAGATTGATGGAACAGCCCTGTGCTCTAATGCTAGAAATTTCGGTGCTGATGCGCTGGAGATATATTTGATGTATTTGTGGTTTTGAGTGAAACGAAGTGGTCGAAGAGTGATGCAGAATTAAGCTTATTGTAGGAATTCTACATGTGTCGCTCTGGCGCATTGTCGAAACTGAAAGACTTTACAGTGGATTTTTCATATTTGTTTGGTTTCTTTGTGCGTATTTATAAAAAATACGCTGGATTAATTTTGAGCATTTAGCTCAAAATTAGAGCTTTTCACCCATTAATGTAAATAGGCACTTCATATACAAGGTGTGGTAGCTGAAGGTTTCTGGTACAGCATCACGATCTTGGTCTAGATCTTGTGTGTATATACTTTAGTGATAATGAGAGTTGTTTTCCATTTTCAGCTCCTGAAACTGCTGCTGATTTTGGAAGAGAAGGTAATTTCAATTTCTTTCTGGAACTCTGATAATACACATTGGCCATGGACTAGTTAGAGGGGGTAGAGAACTACTACTGGTACTTCACAAATACAACCAAACATTGTGAAGCCCTTTTCCAGCCGTTTATTGGGAAAATTCAGTGAATTCCTAATGTTGCTTCTGGCTGTTCAATAAAAGAATTGTCTTTGTAATGGACTTGATGCCCAATATGTGTGAAAACTTTGGAGATCTACTGAGGAAGGATTCTTTTATGGCTGAAGAAGTCATGATCTTTTATAGGCACATGCTGTAATTGTCACTCAGCAGGTTTAATATTCATAATTGGCACTTAGGCAACATATAATCCAAGTACATGGTAATTTAAGTATTACAGGAGTAATCCTAAGGATGAATAATTAAAAAAAAATGCCCCATATTGCTCACAAGTAAGTTTTCTTTTGTTATGCACTTCCACAATATGTCTACTTATTTATTCCTGTTGAAGTAGATTAAGCCTAATGATTAGGAAAGCCGGGCCTTTTAAATTTCATTTAAACTAGATTTCCTCCAAACACTCTTTTTTGGAACAGTCCAGCGGTCTGACATTCTGGATATATCATGGCATTTATCTCCACAAGCTGTTTGAGCTGACAGCCTGGGAATATTTTCTCAAGATATGTTAGGGGGGGAATCAGAGCCTGGCCATAGGGAGGACAGTAATAGTGCTTTCCATGTCTGCTGTGACTCTGTGTGTAGGAAATTGTGGTGTAAAAATCCTAACCAGCTGCTGTTACAAAGCTGCAATCTAATTCTGGGTTTGGTTGTTGGGGTTTTTTGTTACTGTCTTTCAACAATGCTACCCACGAAGACTGCTAAACCGGTACTTTAATAATAGTATCTGACATTTTAATGGCAATTACAAGAGCATACGGCAATTACAAGGCCTCATATCTATTCCCTTTTAAAAAGTTTTTATGGGTGAGTGCGAAAGTTCATTTATGGTTTTGGTCTAAAATGTTAACCACAGATTTTATTGCCTGGCGTTGTTAGTGCTGCGGCTCCGTTGCAGTTCTGTTCCATGCTCAAATATAAGTCTACACCATTAAATTTAGAACATGTCATTGAAAATACAAATCATGATATTTTCTTGTTAGATATTTTCTTGTACATGTCCTTTTGTCGCTTCTTTGCTTATTTTGTATAGTACCATAGTTGTCAGTGTATTAGAAAAGATATACCTGTATTCGTACTTCTGAAATGCAGAATTTAACAGGAAAAGCAAATCACTTGGAAACCAAAACATGTGTAATCTTAAGATCCAAAGCTCACAAACACAGAGGGATTAACTAGTATGACTTTAAATGGCGAAAATAATGTATATGTAAAAATCAAGACGGAAACTGTAAACCAATACAAGGAAAAGTTTGGTAATTTTTTTGTATTTCCTATAAAAAAAAAAAAGCAGCACTTCTATTTGATTTGAAACAAGCAAGCATCTGAGAACTATCAGCCTTCACGATCTGGCGCTGAGATTATTTTGGATCTCCATTTTCCTCTGCCTTTAGCTTGAATAAACTGGTTCAGCAAATCAAAAATGTGCTAAGTCTTTGTGTCCTGGTTTGAGGACTTTTGTTTGGCCTTGTGGTGGGTAGAGTGTATCAGGCTATTAATAAACACGCACTTTTTGCAACACTGACATTCAAATGGTGGTGTAGCTCTTGTGCTATTTCGCTTTCAATCTGCTAGATTTACTCTGCACTGGCCTTTGCTATGTGTGTAATTAAATTGTCTTTTTTCCCCGGCTTGCATGGTCAGAATATTACTTTGGCCAGCAGTCTTGTAAGACTGTTGGTCAAAATAATTATATACCAAACGAATATTAGGGACCTGTACCCTGTTGAGAATATGATGACTAAATACATTTGATGACTAAATACATTTGATGACTAAATAAACACGCTCATATGAGTTCTTAGCAATGCAAGCTGTAGGCATATGCATCTTAGCAATAACCCTTTTCTCTGAAACTAGCTATTACTTCAGCATGTTTCTGATGCCACATGGGTAACTTGTTCTTTTAATAATGAGAGTTAACATCTCCACATCAAGAAGAGTGGGACGCGTTTGTTTCTACATCTGTTTAAATGCAAAATTCGCGAGTCGCCGCAGCTATTCCCTATCTGCGTTTAAATGTTCTCGTTGTAGAACTGCTCAGTTCCTGCCTGAAACAGTAGTGTGTATTTGGGGATAGAGTAACAATTGCAGCAGTTCCCATGGCTGTCCAGTTTGTCATGAAAATATTATGGTAGTCATTGCTTTGATTTTCAGCATCTTTTCGCGTTCTAGTATTTTCCAAAAGGCATCAAGGATCACATGGATGTCTCCATCATAACACAAACATTTAGAATTTAGCATGTTTAATGTGTCTATGATGTAAATGGAGAACAGTAAGAAATACAGTGGCCAGAAGTACCCAATGTGTGTGTGGTGGCAAGCTAAAATACCTCCTGTTCTTAGAGCCAGAAAGGAAAAATAATCTATTATTTGCTTTGTTCCTAGAGACACGCCACTCAGAAGGACACTAGGTGAACTTGAACATACCATCATAACCATGGGAGGAAGCAAGCGCACCAGTGAGTATTCAGGATATGCTTGGTTTATCGAACTGTAGATAATCAAAGATAATTTGCTTTAAGGTTGACGTGAAAATACTATCAGGTGGACATACCCACTGCGGATAATCATATATAGTGAAAGTCATGTCCTTGAGGCTGGCCTTTGGAAGGGAGGGAAAAGGAGGAGAAGGGTATGGAGCTAAGTGCTAAGTTTTACTAAATAGGTCACAACAAGCAATACAGAAAATCTAACAATATTTGCAATGACAGAAGAAGGTGAAGGTGCCAATATTTCCTGCAGAGTCTCTCTCAGACACTTTTGAAAGATTTCAGTACACAGAAAGAAACTCTGTGCAAAATTCTCCTACTTAGCAGAAGAAGAAAATTCTTAGGATACAGACAAGATGAATGTAAAACTGGTTTTTTTTTTTCTGCAGTACTTTAGAATAAGTAAAGAAGCTTAGAAGCAGACTCATATTTTCACTACACAAGGTGCACTTTTTAAAGAAGCCAGATTCTAAAATTTACTGACATCTTTCTTGTAACTTGTCATTTTAATAGAAATTCCAGTTTTAAAAAAAAATCCACTGTAGAAAACTTCGTAAAATTCCAAAACTTCTAATATCTAAGCCTCAAGATACATTTCAAGATTTAATTTTATTTAACAATACGTAAGCAAGTAAGAAATGGTCTGGAGACATTTTCAAAAGGCTGGGCAGTGTGATACCAGAACTCTGCAGACACTGTTCCTAAGAATTAAGGCTACAAACTTTGGAGGGAACTTCTGAATTTGAGCGCATCACGCTGCTCGGTGGATGCAAATAAAAGCCTGAAAACCTCTGCTGTCTATTGTTAGGCTCATAAGGCAGCCCTGTGAACTATGCATTTTCTGAAGCCTCTTAACCTGTTAGTGATTCAGTAAGTCTGGACTTGAAGCTTTTCAGAGCCAAGCACTATCTGTACAAGATAAAAGCCACCAATCTCTCTCCGACTAAATTTTCATTTGACGAAAATGAAAAGCAATGCAGGAATTATGACTTTTTGGGAAGATACCATTGTGAAAACAAATGGCCATAAATACTTTGACATACCACTGCTCATATTTTTTTTTTTTTGCTATGCTCTTTTCCATTTTTATGTACTTTTACTGTTCTTATTTAGGAAAGAACAAGAGATACCCTATTTTAGTCTTCTTTCAGAAAATAGCCTGAAGCCTTTGTTCAGGTTTTACTCTGCTTTATTCTCACATATGAAACTAATTTTGGAAACAAATAAATATGACTTCATCTCAGATTAAGAGCTGAGCAAAAGGTAAGTTTTGCCTTTGGAAGTTGGCCTTTACTTTAAAGGATTACTTTTCAAAAACATCTAAATCATCTCAGAGCATAAGTCCTGTCCTCCAAGGCAGTAGCCATCTGGGGATTCCCAGCTTTAGGTAGTTTCATCATAAGGGAATTCACACCCATAATTTGATGTTAAAGATTCCTGTTCAAAACTTGAGGAGAACTGGGAAACTAAGACCAGGATTCAGCACAGCTCACTGGGAGATACAGCAGATAAAAGATATGGAGGAGAGGAATAAAACTTAAATAACTTGGTCAACTTTTGGGGGGTGATGCTGGCTTTCTTTAGACAGACTGTGATCATGAAGGAAGGAAATAGGTGAACATGGGAGTAAAAGTTCTTGAACGTAGCCATGAAACTCGTATATTTTTAAAAGTAAAACATGTTAAAAACATTCTGTGGCCTCTAAGAAAACTTACTAAAAATGCTGCTTAGTTAAGAAAAAGAGAGAGATATCAGTGCAGCCTGCAGGCGAAGACAGTTATCAGCAAAGTAAACAGCTGCTCCAGTCAACTTGTAAATACATTTCAGCCTGTGCAGCAGCATCAGGATAATACTGCTTTAAACAAATTAATGTTTTCATTTATCTGCTTACCCATCGTAGTCGGGAACATGAAATAAAAGTTTCCTACCTATAATTTTCTTGTTCCCGCACTGCCTCGCTCAGATCCATTCATTCTCTAGAAACTAAAGCAGCGTGCATTCTTCGTTATTACAATTATGTATCATACTTTTGTGTTACCGCTTTCTCCATGTATAGTACAAGTTCTTTATTTTTGAAGGATTTCACATTTCACTTGCCTGTGTTTAACAACCCTCCCTTCTGCTTTTTCTCTGCCGGCATTCTAGGAACCAATGAATAGTAACAATACTGTTTTCTTCATCTCATTTGCCACAAGGCTACGTATTTATTTTTCCTTTATTCCTGTGGTCTCAGTCCTGTATCTTGTGCACCAGGCTGCCTCAGCCTTCTTTAGAACATTCTTCAAGGGTTGCAGTTTTCAACCTCAGAAGCAGCAGTGAAAATGTATTACTTTATTTCTCTCTTCTGAATGGTTAGGGATTCAGTTTTGTATTTACTCTTAGGGATCAGTTGGTTTTCCTCTGCCTTATGCTCTATATTTCTTCTATTTCAAGTTCCCCTGACCTGACCCGTCCATTCCTGCCTACATATTTGTATGCTTTCCTTATGTTTTGTCTTCTGCCATGTTATTATATGGCAAAAATGGTGTAAAATGTTGTCTTTGAAGTAGCTGTCATTGCCTTAAGGGAGTGAATGACAAGAAATTTCATTAATCTGATGTTGCATTATATAAGAGATAACGTAAAACAGGAAACAAAATGATAAATGCAGAAAACCCTAATCAGAGGATTGACTTGTAAAGCAACAAATTTATGAATTAGTCTTCACACAAATTCAGACATTTAGCTCAAGCTAAATCAGAATAATTTCCCTTAACATGGCAAAATAGACACTGAAGGCAAAAACAGGGGCTGTGAGAATGAAGAACCACTCACTGTAAGAGAAGATCAGGTTTGAGATCATCTAAGGAACCTGAAGGTGCATAAGTCCATGGGACCTGTTGAAATCCATCCACGGATCCTGAGGGAGCTTGTGGATGAAGTTGCTAAGCTGCTTTCCATTATATTTGGAAAGTCATGGCAGTCCAGTGAAGTTCCCACTGATTGGAAAAGGGGAAACATAACGATCATTTTCAAAAAGAGGGAAAAAGGAAGACCCGGGGAACTACAAGGCTGGTCAGTCTCACCTCTGTGCCTGGCAAGATCATGGAGCAGATCCTCCTGCAATCTCTGCTAAGGCACGAGGAAAATGAGGCGGTGATTGGTGACAGCCAACATGGCTTCACCAAGGGCAAGTCATGCCTGACAAATTTGATGGCCTTCTACTATGTTGCCATAGCATTGGTAGATAAGGGAAGAGCAACAGACATCGTCTACCTGGAATTATGCAAAGCGTTCGACACTGTCCCACATGACATCCTGGTCTCAAAACTGGGAAGTCATGGATTTGATGGTTGGACCACTCACTGGATCAGGAACTGGCCAGGTGGCCGCACTCAAAGAGTCACAGTCAACAACTCAACATCCAGTTGGCAGCCAGTGATGAGTGATGTTCCTCAGGGGTCAGTACTGGGACCAGTGCTGTTTAACATCTTTGTTGGAGACATGGACAGTGGGATTGAGTGCACCCTCAGCAAATTTGCTGATAATACCAAGCTGTGTGGTGCGGTTGAACCACTGGAGGGAGGGGATGCCATCCAGGGGGACCTGGACAGGCTTGTAAAGTTCAGCAAAGCCAAGTGCAAGGTCCTGCACCTGGGTCACGGCAACCCCAGGCATAAATACACGCTGGGTGGAGAATGGATTGAGAGCAGCCCTGAGGAGAAGGACTTGGGAGTGTTCGTGGATGAGAAGCTCAACGTGAGCCAGCATTATGCACTTGCAGCCTAGAAAGCCAACTGCATTCTTGGTGGCATCAAAAGAAGCATGGCCATCAGGTCAAGGGGGATGATTCTGTCCCTCTACTCTGCTCTGGTGAGACCCCACCTGGAGTATTGCATCCAGTTTTGGAGTCCTAAGCATAATAAGGACAAGGACCTGTTGGAACGGGTCCAGCGGAGAGACATGAAGATGATTAGAGGGTTGGAGCACCTCTCCTGTGAAGACAGACTGAGAGAGCTGGGGTTGTTCAGCCTGGAGAAGAGAAGGCTCCGGGGAGACCTCATAGCAGCCTTCCAGTACCTAAAGGGGGCTACAGGAGAGCTGGGGAGTGGCTCTTTATGAGGGAGTGTAGCTATAGGATGAGGGGTAATGGTTTAAAACTGAAAGAGGTGAGATTTAGATTAGGTATCAGGAAGAAATTTTTCACTGTAAGGGTGGTGAGACACTGGCCTAGGTTTCCCAGGGAAGTTGTGGCTGCCCCATCCCTGGAGGGATTCAGGGCCAGGCTGGATGGGGCTTTGAGCAACCTGGTCTGGTGGAGGTGTCCCTGCCCAGGGCAGGAGTTTGGAACTCGATGATCTTTAAGGTCCCTTCATCCCTTCCAACCCAAACCATTCTATGATTCTATGATAACTTTGGGCTGCAGCTCATTTAGAAACCTACTGTAGTAGGATACATCCCACTTAACTTTGACCATCGTGAGTGAGGTGTCAAATATGAATTAGTGGTCTAGGCTTCCTCTGTAATTCAGAGACAGAAGCCCTTCTAGAGAGTAATTAATCCTGTTCTAAAATAATGATTCAAGATGGGATAAATTGCTTTTCAGCAATATTTCTCTTGACCGTACAGAGAGAATGAACAATGAGAGTAAGCACCTATATTTCAAACTGGTGACATGAGGTAACATAAATCCTGTGCCCCGTGGGCGACTTAAGGTAGATGGGTATAAAAACTCCCCCATAGTTTATCACGTACAGAGTGGTTCAGGTTGGAACGGACCTCTGGAGGTCATCTTGCTCAAGCAGGGCCATCTGGAGCTGGTTGCCCAGATCCATGTCCGCGTGGCTTTATGGATGATGACTCAACAACCTCTCTGGGCAACGTGTGCTAGCGCTTAGTCACCCTCACAGTAATTCTAGGACTGGCAAGAAATATAAAACTATTCAACAGCACACATCTTCTGATATTAAATCCCTGTATTCCACATCTGTCTAATTATAGTCCTATTGGTAGTACTCCTTAGCTTTGTGTTAGTATTCATGCATGCTAGAGTGTACACAGTGAGTCAAACTCTGCGTAATATTTTAAATTAGTGGCCATAAATATTAAAAAGTATTTTTCCTTTTAACTATAGTAGTAGATAATGTCTCAGGCAAAAATAAATCTAAAAGAAAAGGGAAAATTGTAAAATTACATTGTAATACCCTGAATGCATCTAATGCTTACTGTCCTACAGCATTTAATGTAGTGGTATGCAAACAATAACCATATATTGGCATTAGAAGTCTCTCCAACTTGTGATAGGAAGAAAATAGACCACCTTTGTGTTCCATTGAAACTGTAAAATCTGTATGGGGTTGGGTGTCATGCCAAAAGCGATGCTCCGAGTCTTGCCAGTCTAGAGTGACATTGACTTTCCTTACCGATGGCTTTCGCGTACCACTCATCTGAAAAAATTACCCCATCAATACCTAAAACCACGCTACATGCCTGGCTTCGTTCTGAGTCAGAGGAAAACATATCTTCTGAGTCATCAGCATCTGTTCCCATACTCTGCCCAATGTTTTACTTTGAGTTGTAGTACGTACCAAACAGAACTTGCAGCACAATCAAATATGACTATTAATAAATATGTTCAGTCAGTTGACACAATTCATCTGCTTTTCCACAGGACGTGATTTTCTACCTTTCTTCTGCAAGATTTCAATGCATTCTCTTAACTCATCATCCTGAAGTTAAGCAGTGATGCTCTATTTAGAGTATGAAGTTAAAATGACAGGTGGAGTACTTGCGAGTCCTAAGAAGGTATGTCCACGTTTCAAATTATGTAGTTAAATCTGAATTTCTTATATTTCAAATGAACTTTAATATGTAAACCTGTGGGAGAAATTTCTGCTTTTGCTAAGATTAAAACCGGCCCGATACCTTCTGAAGGACAGAGCATCAGAGAAAAACGGAGTTAGGTGAGAACCTCAGGAAGTCACCTGGTCCATTTTTCTGTCCAAGGAGTTACGGATCAGTGCATGTCACTCCTGACAGATGCTTTTCTAGCCTGTCCTGACTGTGCTTCAATATTTGGGATACTGCAGCCTCTTAGATGTGTGTTCTAGTTCTTTATTATCCTTACCTTGAAAACATTTAGAAACCGTAAGGAACAGAAACGGTGCATTTGACCTAAAATGGTTTATGCATTTTTAAGAAAAATAAAATAAATGAAGGAACTCACATGGTTTCCAAATACAATTATGTCCCAATATTGGCCTAATACTGCAGGCCCAGTTTGTTAAGGACTACAAGACCTTAAATTTAATCCTCACCTCCATCTTCTGGGATTTGGTCCTGCATCTCTCAGAAGACTCCCTTAATCCGCAGACCGTACCATGTCTTCGGTATATAGTGAGTGACCAGGGGTCTCTCGATCTCTCCTGTCTTAATTCCCCTCTCTAACAAGATGTAAAAACCTTTGCTGAAACACATGTGCCATACCAATTAGTTAAGTGACTGCCTTCTTGCTCTTTTGCTCTCTGACTCACTGATTATTTATGCTTTATATCCGTGGTGGAACAGTATCGGCGGTGGTTCAGAATGGTCCAGGATAGAATCATAGAATCATAGAATCATTAGGGTTGGAAGGGACCTTAAAGATCATCGAGTTCCAACCCCCCTGCCCT
>JAOXNO010000024.1:92913442-92923833 GCA_028565335.1 Limnodromus scolopaceus
GGGCTTGGAGCAACCTGGTCTGGTGGGAGGTGTCCCTGCCCATGGCAGGGGGGTTGGAACTCAATGATCTTTAAGGTACCTTCCAACTCAAACCATTCTATGATTCTAGGATCTAAATATCTATCTGTGGGCATAGAAACACTACTTCATGTTGCACTGTCTGCGACGCTGTCGTTTATACATCCCACTACGGCTTATTTTTTTCACAATAGTAAGACAGTGTTGATGCATCTTGGTTTATGAGCCACAAATTCTTTTTTGAAGCAATTCTGCCTTGTAATCTTGCAGTTGTACTTTTGATAAGCCCTAAACAGAATAATACTTCGAACTTGTCTTCTTTTTTTATTACATTGATCTTTTCTCCAATTTATTCAAGCATCCAAATTCTAATTCTGTCAGTTAATCTGCTTCTGTACTCTCCAAAATCTAATATAAAATACAACTGTAATAAACTACTTTTTTATTTGATAGTCTAATTTACTGATTACACATTATTGAGTAGTACCAGATGTAAGGAAAATTTCTGTGGTTTTATACTCAATCATCCCTCCTTCTGGACAATGAGCTAGTAATTTTAAATTTTCTTTAAAAAAATAGTTAAAATAGTTTTCCAAGTGCTTTTGCACCCATCTTACTTTAGTTTCATCAAGATATTTTTCTTTGATTGCTTCTAATAGTCTCACGGAAGTATGAAAAAGCTTTTTGCAAGTTAATACATGTGATCTTTTCTGCTTCTCTCCTATCCTCAAGGCCTATGGTCTGGTTTGGAAGGAGATTAAATTGGTTTAATGCGAGGGATTCCTTACAAATCTCTCAGGTTATCTCTTAGAGACCTTCAAATCGGTTGGTTGCTTATTACAGCATTTTTCTGAGAATTGTAGCTGGCTGACTAGTCTGTAAGTTCCTAATTCTCTCTCTGCCTCCTTTTAAAATGGGTTATAATTCTTTCTGGAGCCTTATATACCACCTACGGATAGCGTGTAAATTGGAAAACTCTCTAGAAAATAGGGAACATGGGTTGAAGACAAATTTTAAATCCAAGGCAATCCTTCCCTTAGCAGTGTGTTGACCTCAAGGCAGCTGTGCAGAAACCATCCCGTTGCGGTCCAGAAGGAAAGGAATAAATCTGGATCTAGCCTACTCTGAAGCAAGAATTCATGACTGTGGGTCACGGGAATGCCTTACTGTTGTCTGGCATTGCATCCAACATTGCTGGAGAGGATGGATTTCAGACATGGCACTGTCCTCGTGATTTTTTATTGTCTGGGCAGCAGGATATCAAATTTCAATGGATATCAAAATCATTCTAAGTCACTTACATACAGTTGTGTCCTATATATGTCATATGGATGCCAAATCCTCAGTTTTACTCCTGGGACTAAGTGTTTAAGTATTTTTATTGGGTCTCTTTTCAGATCTTCTTTGAATGGAGGATGTAATGTGATTTTAGGCTTAAACTGAAAATCCCAAGGGCAGGGAGGGCTCAGGAGCAAACTGTATGGGAAAGACAGATGCTGGTCAGTCTTGGGAGCAGACCCGATAGACACTATGTTGAGCTTTCTGAGGGAAGAACTGTCTGACTACAGGCTTACTGGATTTTGCCACCTTTTTGCGAGGTTAATAGCATCTCTCTAACAAAAAGATTCAAAGAGGAAAAAGAGTACATGCGTAAGGCATTTCGCTTTCAAAGGGGAACATCTCTTCAAAAGCTCCCAAAGCCTCCAATACGCAGTTTGGGCAGAAGTCCAACATTTTTCTGTTGGGATTTTTAAGATCATCGCTTCCTATACAAATTGTTCTTTGTCCCACAGCCCTTGGCCAGACAAAGACTAATTTGATAGTGGCTTTCCTCAGGCAGGCGAGATCACACAGGCTGTGGGCCACCGGCTGTAGCTGGTAGGTCCTCTTTGTCCTACCGCTGCCATTGACCGCGTTGGGGACCTCCTAATTGCCATAGTGACATTATGTGTGCCTTTGCCCTCGTCCCACCAAACTTTCTCTCCCCGTGTTAGCGCCAGGCAGAAATGTTCCCTGAGGAAATGTGGAGTGGTAGTGTGGAAAAAAAAAATAAGGACAATTTTTTTAAAAATCTCAAATATTCTTTTGATCAACCCACCATTACCGGAGTCCACTTTAATGCTGTTTTATGAATTATTTCCACAAAATCACAAAGAGGAGGAAAAGGCCATAGTTCATTTCTAAAGCACACAGGGCGCTCAAGTGCTTTTACTTAGCTCATTGCAGCAGTACAAATAATAATTAGACCCCAGCAAAAAGGTACGTTATTTCCCACTACGGGTTCCTTCCATCTTGTTTGCAACCTGTTTTTGCGCAGAGCACCACGGCTATTTATAAACTGCAAGTGGGAGCTGAGAACAGGAAGAGCTTTGTGTTCATATAATGACAGTGTCAGGAGAGCAATACTTGAGCTAAATTGGGACGGCCTCTACAAAGCCCTATTTTTACGACTGTGATACTATTGGTATTTTGCAGACCGAAGTCTCCCAGACACAGGACCATCTTCGCGTGATTTATCTCTTCTTACATAGAAAAATTAACCAAGTTATGTTAAAAAGCCTTTTTTTTTTTTTTTTTTTTTTTTGAGTAAAGCGAAGCTGAGTAAAGCGTTTTGGCTTTTAATTTTAGCTGTATGAAGTTAGTCAATAGGACGGGCTGTTCACCAGAAAATACAAGCAGTTTTCCAGAGGAGGCCAAAAGGTGGTGGTTACAATACTGAGTTATTTTGAGGAGAGAGTAGGGACATGGCTGGGACAGGTAGATACATTAAGGGAAAAAAAACGTCTTCCAAAGAAGACATGCAATGGTACCATCTTGGAATGGCACTAGTTCCTTTAGTACCAGGCAGTTTGAGTAATGTCAGTGAAAGTCATCATTAATTTCTAACCAGTTTTGTATTGTCATTATGTAAATCAGGAGAAGTTAAGAAAGCACGTGGCAAATTCCATTCTCACCATTGTTTGAAAACTGCAGAGGTGACACAAAGGTTCCCTAAAACTTGAGTTTAGAGCTTGACCTTTGTAATTCTTCATGTCCATCCTGTCTACTTAGCTTTTTTGGGATTTTACAAAACTGGTATCAGCTGTTTGGAGTTGCAAACACTATTAAAATTACTTGAAGGAATCACAATCCTTATCTGATTCAGATATTGAATAGAAAAATGTACAGGAGAAAAAGTTTTTGGATAATATTCACAAAAAGAGTGGTCAGACCCTGGAACAGGCTGCCCAGGGAGGGGGTTGAGTCACCATCCCTGGACGTGTTTAAGAGCCGTTTAGATGTGGTGTTGGGGGATCTGGTGTAGGGGAGAACTTTGTAGAGAAGGGTTGATGGTTGGACTCGATGATCCCAAGGATCTTTTCCAACCTCAATGATTCTATGACTCTATGATATTGTGACAAAATGAAACAGTCTGGATCTCTGGAGGAAGGTTTGGAAAAGTACAGGCAGATTAGAAATGGGATCAAGTCAGGCCTGCAACAGCATCTCTAGCCTTTACAGTGAATTTATAGAGGACAATGCTGACTGCATAGTCCTGCCATCCTTCAGTATATTTCAAAAGCTCCTGTAATTTTTTATCTTTTCTTTTATCTTTATCTTATTCTGATGAAGCATTTTGAAGGAGACAAGATAGAACATTTTTGTAACGGTGCTTGAAATGTTATATGCAAGGTATCTTCTGATTGTAATGCAAATTAGCCTCTATTTTGTAGGAAATAAAGGAAATGTAGGTATTTTGTAGGAAAGCTTAAAACACATTGCCATTGCTGATATAACAAGGGAACCACAATGCAGTGTACAGGTAACTGAATTTTCACTTAATTATTAAATTTAGGCTGTAATATTCAAAAGCTTTTCTTTTGTACGATGTTGTATTTGGTCCCTAGCAGCTTGCTATGTCTAATGAACACGTCTTAACACCTCTAATGCTGTCTTAACACCTCTAATGAAGTAGGACCTTCATTATGGATAAGCTTGCAGCAGATGTATTGAAAATGAAAATGGAAATTGAAATGTATTGAAAACCCCCATCTTTTTACTCTTGTAAAAGCTTCAGTGAATAAAACAAGTTCAATCTCAATCTTGTTCGTACTACATTGCTTAGAATCATGATTTCATATGTTTTCTGTACATGGGATTCTGTTTCTGACTGGGATTTTGGGATGCTTCTAACAGACATGCTGTATTTGGTACACCCAGTTATCCTGGTCTCAGGATTAATCAAAAGTTCTAGGTTCTCTTTACATTTGTGGTCTTTAAACTTACTAAAGTATGGATGGTATTCCAGAGTTAACTTTGATATATTACACCAAAGGTTGTAGTTATTCTTTTGTATTATTTTCTCCCACATGGTTTTAGTTTGTCTCTAGTTTATCGCTGAGATAAAGGACTTTTACTTTGTGAAACTGATTTGCTACGGTGGATTTCTGCTGCTGCTATTTTAATCTTTGTTGATCTGGATTTTATAGTGACCTCTCTTAGGAGATTGTTTTGTATAACCTGTTTGGGTTTTTTTGTTTTGTTTTGTTTTGTTTTTTCCTTAGGATTTAAATGATTGCTTCAGCCAGATCCCTGAGCTTTTTTGTTTAGCTGTCATCTTCAGGATTATTTCTGTTTTACATGAGTTGGGTCGCTCTTTTCTTGGTGACCTACTTGGCTGTCTAAATGTCCAGACTCAGTCTTTCTGGCTGTGTTCTTTTTTGAAAGGCTGTTTCTAGAAATCTTGCCTACTTGTTTTATTTGCATACAAATAAAACAACAGTTCAAGTTTTCTTTCTGACGCTGTGCAAAATTTGCCACAGCATCTGTTGCTTTTGATGTTTTTCCTCGTTGGCTTTCACCATGGTATTGGAGTGGATGTAGAGGCATGTTGTCTTTCCTATCAACTCTAAGCTATTGGATGCTACAATTTCCACTTCATTCAAATTCAAGTTAAAATGTGAAGCTGTGACTTTCCTTGGACGATATTTATGTAAATGTGGCACTTTCTTACCAAGTAAATCTATTCCTTTATTGAGAGCTACAAATACACAGCAGTGAGCATGTTGATGGTTGGACTAGATGACCCTGAAGGTCCCTTCCAACCTAGATGATTCTATGTTGCGCAGCAAAGAGGGACAGTGTCTCTGAAGTGGCTCTTCAGCTCTCATGGGAGTAACAGACATGCAAGGCAGGGCATGAAAGCAAGAAAACAGACTGTGAAGTCAAATTGCAGCCAGTAGTAATTAATAAAAATTAGAAGGAGAAAGAATTGCAGCAATCCAAAATAAGTCCTTTTCTATTCAGACGCTGTAGAATTTGCCGTTCACTACAGACTTAAAAGTGCTGCTGCAGAGAAATTCACTGTTTTAAAGGCTATAGGACATATGCACAAACATCAAAATGTGAGTAAGGTTGAGAAACCAAGCACTAAAAGTTTGTAAGTGCCAGAATGAAAAATACCTCTGCGATCTTTATTCAGCATCCAAGTGCCTATGTGTTGTGATATGGAAGCGCATATTTAAAATATTGCCTAATTCATTACAGCTGACGGTGTTAATTCTATTTAAATTCTTCTCTGACTCATTACTTTCCTCACAGATTTTTCTGTGCCACTTCTGTCTGAAATCACCACAAAAATTCATTAATTTATTATTGCAGTGCCCGTGTGAAATAATGGAATATTTTATCGCTATTTGATTTGTAGGAAGCTGAAGTATGGAGAGGTTTGGGTCAAAGGGATCCATTAATTTCATGTGTCTGACTGAGAAGGCTGAGGCCTCCTTTTTCAAATAAGGTAGTATTTTTAGCAATACATATGTCTAGAGCAGAGGTCCCTCTGACAACTGTTACAGTCCAAGCAGTTAATACTTAAAAAATCAGACTCTGTGGCTGCAGTTTTCACTTCTTGTACCAGAACCTCTCTGAGGCAGAGAACCTGGGAAAGGGGGAGAATTTCCAAAACTCAGTCATTGACTTTAGGGAGGAACAGCCTACTCATCATTACAAGCCTTGCAAAGCTTTAATGTGTTCCTCGAGTGCAAAATTTCTAAGGATTTTGACTGTTGTCTCTCACAGGTCACTACGGGTCTGCACGAGTGGCTTTATCATGTGGCCATTTAAGATGGTATTTCACAGGGACAGTGGCAGGTCCATCCTTGAAACGTCTGTATTTGTTCAAGTTCAAAACCGTGGCACAAAGTATGGAGAAGGGGAAGATGGGGAGAGTGAGATAGGGCTAAAGTATTGTCAAGAAAATCATAGAACCATACAATGGCTTGGGTTGGAAGGGACCTTAAAGACCATCTAGCTCCAACCCCTCTACCATGGGCAGGGACACCTCCCGCTAGACCAGCTTGCTCAAAAAAAAAAAGATGTCAGATTTCCTTTTTTCGTATGTAGAAAACGACCTGGTTTTCCTTATTCGCTTCTCAAAAATAACCAAAATATTATTGCTGATGTTTTCTAAAAGGTTCCAGGCTCAGCCAGATTTCCAGTATGGAAAATGTCAGCGTAAACAACTAGTGTTGGACAAGTTTAAAGTTACTGATCCAACGTCTTCTACTGGAAGGTATTGGCCATGCTTATCTCAGCCACCTGCCCTCCCAGGAATTCTAAGGGCCTCATTCTGCTCTAAATTACACCAGCACAAGCGCAAAATAATTGCATTTTTTTTAATAAGAGAAATAACATCAGTGCAAAAGTGGTACCGAATAATCAAAATGATGTCAAATAAAAAAATATTTAAAGTAACTTCTTTGGTTAAGAAACACATATTGCCTAATAGAAATGTAGTGAATACTGAACAGCTAAAAATGAGGTAAGGAGGTATGGTTTTTTTGCCTCATTAAGTATTTAGCAAGTATTTCTGGGTCCAGTTGCTTTTCCAGACACAGTCTGGTACCTTTTCTAGGAGAAAGCTTAGGTTTTTTTCCAACTGGCCTTCAATTATCTCATCCTGACAATCCGAAATCCCAGATAAGCAATTTAATTTCCCTCACATCTTTTTTATTTTCCAAAACAGGATCAATCCCTCAGCTAAAGCACATGGAGAAGCACATGTATATCTTTTAGAATGAAATCCACTGGTACTCGTAAAAGAACAATCCCATGCCAAAGGACAAGAGATCTCTTGCCCTTCTGTTGTGTAAGTCAGTGCCATAGAAGAAAATACATGACTTTAAAATTGGAGCAAATGAGAGGAGTGAACTAATTTGATGCAGTTACATAGAATTAACACTGTTAGGACAGTTTCTATTCTATTCTATTCTATTCTATTTTCAACTGTAAGTCAGATATGAAGATAATACTTAAGTGTGATGTCAATAAAGAGAAGGAGAGAACAGTCAGGAGTTTTAACACAAAAAAATTATGGTAAATTAAGCATATTTTTACTCTTTTTTTTCCACTTGCACACTAAAGTAGAAGTTAAATATCTATGAGTGTCTTGTTTCTCTAGGCAAATTCCATTGTCCAGAAAATCTATTTTCATGAAGAATTAAGAGTCAGGACTGGCTTTTGCCTTACTACACTCACCGCACCCAGCTCTGGAGTCCTCAGCGCAGGAAGGACATGGACCTGTTGGAGCAGGTCCAGAGGAGGATCACAAAAACAATCAGAGGGCTGGAGCACCTCTCCTGTGAGGACAGGCTGAGAGAGTTGGGGTTGTTCAGCCTGGAGAAGAGAAGGCTCCAGGGGCACCCTCTAGCAGCCATTCAGTACTTAAAGGGGGCCTACATGAAAGATGGGGACAAACTTTTTAGCAGAGCCTGTTGTGATAGGACAAGGGGTAATGGTTTTGAACTAAAAGAGGGTAGATTCAGACCAGATATAAGGAAGAAATGTTTTACAATGAGGGTGATGAAACACTGGAGCAGGTTGCCCAGAGAAGTGGTAGATGCACCATCCCTGGAAACATTCAATGTCAGTTGGATGTGCCTCTAACCAACCTGATCTAGTCGAAGATGTCCCTGCTCATTGCAGAGGAGGGTGGTCTAGATGACCTTTAAAGGTCCCTTTCAACCCAAACTATTCTATGGTTCCACTTACTGTTGTGCTTGCTACACCAGGTCTTAGCAAGACTAGGATGACTCTTAACTTGTTTATGTTGCCTTTATTTTCTTACTAATCTGAAAATTAAAAGTATCAGATAGCAGGTTGGACTTTGCATGTATCGGAAGCCAAGTCAAATCTTTCATGCACATACATTGCAGTGGCTTTTTGTCATTGCAGCTGCTGTCTTCCTTTCCTGGTTTCGGTTCTTTAATTTTTTGAAATAACATAGTCACTTCAGGAAATAATATCGGTAGAATATTGAGAAGTGATACATGTTGCTGAAATAAATATGTGAAACTATACAATTTTACAAATAACTTTTACAGAAAACAGATTAACCTTCTTTTGAAGGTATCAGTCCCAAGTAATCAGGAATTCTGTACTACAGATAATGCGTATCTACTTCTTAGAGTCATTTATTGCAGTTGTTGAAAATTTTATTTGTTTTGCCAATTGTGAGTTTTAGAGTTTGACCATAACATGTGTTTAAATAGCTGAAATATTTCCTCACATTTGTATAAGTTATTCGAACATGAATTATTGTTATATATTTTGAAGAAAATAATAACCTTAATTTCAAAGAAGGATTATCTGAATAGAAATCCAGAAAGATTTTCATAGAAAAATTGTCTTCCCTCCCCCTGAGGTGAAGAGGTTCTTGAAAGACTCTAGTCAAAGACCTTTTAATTTCTTATTTTTTTACGCGATTATAATCTTAATAATGGCCTTCTGAAATAATAATTTAAAATATTTTTGTAATATTAAATTTTTATCACACATGTAAATGGGAAAAAAACCAAAATGCTTTAGAACTTTCCATTTTTTTCTTCAAGAAAGAAACAGGAATACTTCAATGACATTTATAACACATTTCAAATAGATGATTTGTTTATAGCTAGTGTAGAAAAATATTTGCAAATATTAAGATTATTTTGAAATTTACTTCAGGTGTTAGATCTAAGTGATGTATATTCTCCCTGCTGGCCATTAATTCAGTCTCTGGAAATGACCCGAGCATGTTGTCTTTTGTAAATTCTTCATCCCTATAATCAGACCTTACATCCTTGTGTTTAAGGGTTAGAAATGCGTTGCAGAAGACTTAATTTGAAATGACCGTATATCCTGAGTTGACCTCAAATGTTCCAGAATGCAGGCCCATCCTGACAACAAGAAAAAATGCCAAATTTTCTTTAATTTCCTTTCTGAAGCTGGTGAACTGGATCAAGCAAATAACTGGGTTAAAATAGTAATCTTTTTTTTCCTTGGTTTATTTTTAACTTGCGTCAGCTTCTCTATCTGGTTCATTCACGGCCACACAAATAAATGAACCAACATAACAATGGGGGCAGCACACAAACAGAAATGAACAGATGTGATGGAGAGAAACGGGGTGTTTAAATTCAAGCTATCGTGGGAAGAAATGGTTGTGAAATTATCTTTTTAAATAGGTGACTTGAGTCAACCTCATTAGGTTTAGAAAGATTTCCCTGTATAGCAGTAAACTGGTAGAATAGCTCCATCCATATAAGGTTTCTTTCAGTACAGATATCTCTCAAATAAATTCTGTTTGCCTAATATATAGGCAAAACGGATAGTGCTCTTTTATTTCCCACTTCAATGAAGTTTTATTTGCTTACCTATATTTTGGGAGTTTTTAATGTTATTTCTAGAGAACAATATTGTCAGTGTTCACCTTCCTAACTTGATCCAGTGGTAAGTGAAAACTCCATCTTTCTATTGACTCCAGTCAGCGTTGGGTTGGATTCTTGGGGAATGGTCCTTAAAAGAGGAGAAACATCTAGAAGTGCATTAGTCCATGTGTTCTATTTCTACCAGCTGTAACATCATTTACCCTAATATCTTCTTTCTAGCGATGGCAGTGGCCATTTCAATCTTTGCAAAGAGAGTGATATAAGAAATATAAATTACATTTTAAATGAAGTTCTAAATTGCAAGCATAAATATAAATTATTTGCAAAAAGATGCAAGCCAGAAGAGAATCCGATCAGGGAATCCAACACACTTGACTGGCAGGAGTGAAATATTTCTCATGGGTAGGAGATATAATTGCCCCAGATTATGAAATGTAATTAATATGGAGTAAGTAAATTACTTGAAACCAGCTGATCAGTGGCTTTTTTATGCAAGTTTTGATCACTGTGTCCAACTTTGAAGTCCTCAACACAGGAAGGACATGGATCTCTTGGAACGGGTCCAGCGGAGGGCCACGAGGATGATCAGAGGGATGGAGCACCTTCCCTATGAAGACAGACTGAGAGAGCTGGGGTTGTTCAGCCTGGAGAAGAGAAGGCTCCAGGGAGACCTCATAGCAGCCTTCC
>JAOXNO010000024.1:92973005-92983196 GCA_028565335.1 Limnodromus scolopaceus
CTCCTCCTTCAAACCACCCTTTAGATACTTATAGGCATTGATAAGGTCTCCCCTCAGCCTTCTCTTCTCCAGGCTAATAATCATTGCATGGCCATTGCATGGTGTCAAACCAAGACGCAATTAAGGCTATGTATTTAGGGCCTTCCATACCTTAACATGCCTTTTACCTAAATCACTTACTCTGAATTGTAGCTTCAAATTATCATAGCTTTTTCATCTGGATATAAACTGAGTGGAAGAACATTTAACATAACTGGATCAAATCCTAAAGCTCATGGAAAGCCCTTCCACTAGCAGCAGTCCTAATAGAATTCAGAGGCTGGTTTTACCCTCGTATCTAAAATTGCGTATCGGGTCATCAGGAGATTTAAAAAAAAAAAACTGGTTATCTGACTCCCATTTAATTTACAGGCTGTTTGGGTCACCTGTCTCTGTAAGCATTGATAAATGGCATGAGCTTGCGCTGAGATGAAATTTGGTATCAGAGGATCATCAGCAATAAGAGCAATAGGATGCGTAGGTGAAAATTTCAAATATCATCTATTTGCCTTTACAAATTTAACCCTAACGCCTTAAGCCATGAAAGAGAAGTTAAACTGATTGCATGAGCTCATGGAATCATAGAATAGTTTAGGTTGCAAGGGACCTCTAAAGGTCATCGAGATCACTTACCCCTGCAATGGGCAGGGACATCTTCAACTAGATCAGGTTGCTCAGAACTCCATCCAACCTGACCTTGAATGTTTTCTGGAATGGGGCATCTACCACCTTTATGGGCAACCTGTTCTACTGTTTCACCACCCTCATTGTATAACATTTCTTCCTTATATCTGGTCTAAATCTTCCCTGGTTTAGTTTAAAACCATTAGCCCTTGTTCTATCACATTAGACCCTGCTAAGAAGTTTGTCCCTATCTTTCTTCTAAGCCCCCTTTGAGGACTGAAAGGCCACAAGAAGGTCTCCCTGGAGCCTTCTCCTCTCCAGGCTGAACAATCCCAACTCTCTCAGCCTGTCTTCATAGGAGAGGTGTTCCATTCCTCTGATCATTTTTGTGGTCCTCCTCTGGACCTCCTCCAACAGGTCCCTGTTGTTCCTCTACTGAGGGCTCCAGAGCTAGGTGCAGTACTCCAGGTGGAGTCTCACCAGAATGGAGTAGAGGTGCAGAATCATCTCTATTGACCTACTCGCTGTGCTTCTTTTGATGCAGCGCAGGATATGGTTGGCTTTCTGAGCTGCGAGTGCACATTGCCAGGTCATGTCCATCTTTTCATCCACCAGTACCCCAGAGTCCTTCTCAGCAGGGCTGCTCTCAAACCCTTCATCCCTCAGTTTCTATTGATACCGGAGGTTGCCCCAACACAGGTGCAGGATCCTACACTTACCCTTGTTGAACCTCAAGAAGTTCACATGGGCTCATCACTTGAACTTGTCCAGGTCCCTCTGAGTGGTATCCCATCCCTCAGGCACCACTCAGCTTGGTAACATCTGAAAACTTGCTGAGAAGGCACTCGATCCCACTGTCTCTGTCATGAAGACATTGAACAGTACTGGTCCCAATACAGACCCTTGAGGAACACCACTTGCCACCGATCTCCATCTGGACATTGAGCTGTTGACCACTACCCTCTGGATGTGACCATCCAACCAATTCCTCATCCACCAAACAGTTCACCCATCAAGTCCATACCTCACCAGTTTAGAGATAAGGATGTTGTGGAGGACCATGCCAAAGGCCTTACAGGAGTCCAGATAGATGAGATCTGTAGCTCTTCCCTTGTCCACTGATGTAGTCACTCCATCATAGAAGGCCCCTAGGTTGGTCAGGCAGGACTTGTGCTTGGGGAAGCCATGCTGGCTGTTGTGAATCACCTCCCTGTCCTGCATGTGCCTTAGCATAGCTTCTAGGAGGACCTGTTCCATGATCTTCCAAGGCACAGAGGTGCTGCTGACAGGTCGGTAGTTCCCAGGGACCTCCTTTCCACCATTTTTAAAAATGGGTGCAATGTTTCCCTTTTTCCAGTCACAGCGGAACTTCACCTGGCTGCCATGACTTTTCAAGTATCATGGACTGTGGCTTGGCAACTAGATCAGACAATTCCCTCAGGACTCCAGGATGCAGGTCATCAGGTCTCATAGACTCGTCAGGTCTCATAGACTTCTGTATGTTCAAGTTCCTCAGGTGGTTACAAACCTGAGCTCCCAGGGTGTTAAACTAGAGATGGAGCAATGAAATAGAAAATCACATCTCTTTTCAGTTCCTGAAAAATTTAGACAGTTCCTATTCATCTGTTGCTATCATCTGTTTAACTGTATTTATTTTGCCAAGTTTGGCAAAACTAAACCTTGAGCTTTCAACTACAGGCCTTCCAAGAGTTTTTCAGGAACACTAGTGTCATGAGTCTTGTAAGAATTTCTTTCTAATGAGATTTTCAATTGTGATGGCAGGCTGACGTCGTGGAAATAGTTAGAACTACAGCCAGCTGGAACACTGTTACCAAAGTGTTGAAGTACTTCAGAGTGAAAACATTTTGCAGAAAAGTTTTTAAGTATGTATGAAGTTTTCTTTTCTTCAGAGTTGGGGAACCTTCTTATATGAATATATATATTCTTATATATAATGAAAACCATTCATTTTGGGGTACCACCTAGAGACACTGGATATCCATGCCTAAGCCCATGCCTTGCCATCTCGTGATTTGAGAAGAGGCTGATCTTAACTGAATTTGATGTTGGTTGCTGTTGTCACTTACTCCTCTCCTTCTTTATTTTTCTGAAAGCGTTTAAAAGTTCCGACTTCATTTTAACGTGGGGACAACCACTCTGTGAAATAGCGATGAATGTTGCAAAATGGAATTGGCGGCCTCAGACAACTTTTTTGAAAAATCCCTCCATTAATAACTGAAGAATGTTAGAGTTCTGGCCAATTATCATAACCCAGCTAAAGAAGTTGAATCGTAAGTGGGTTTTAGCTATTATTTTTCTGGGAACAGAACCTGTTTAGAGATGGAGAGTGCATTGCAGATTTAATAATAAGCCTATTACAGAGCAAGGTTTACTACTAAATCCCTCAGCATTTCTACTTTCCTGCTAGCTGTTCCGTGCAGCTTTTCTTCAGTCATGGAGATCTGTTTTATGCTGAAGCTAAGGAGTCTTTCTTGTCTAAATAATGCCAGATGTTCCTATTGGTTGCAAATGAAGTACCTACTCTATCAAGGTATTTCATACTCGATTTCAGAATGAATGTTTTACAGCTTTTTGACGTAAATCATAAATCCGTGAGGAGGGTGCCACCTAATGTAAATAGAGAACATGACAACTATTTTCCATTTGTTTGACGTTGTTAAGTTACCAGTGGGGATTGAAAGGTTAGGAATTTAGTATTCCTTTATCCCTTCTGCCTAATTATCTGAAAGACTATTCTGCCAGAGATTTTCATGGAATGACTGAAAAGGTCTCTTTCCTACAAGATTCACTTCTATTCTGGTAATTTTTCGTCAACGTGTTTTGAACTATTTCAAGTTTTTAAAACATATAAAATACAGAAAATGTTGGACTAAAAGTCTCTTCAGTTTAGCAGCTCTCCTGGCTTCAGACAGATTAATCTACCACCTGGGAACATTTTCAGACACTGCTGGAGGAGGAGGCAGCAGAATTTAGTAGATACTCTGCTCACCGAGAAGAAACAAGGGAAAATGACTCAGAGGAAGCCTAATAGAATAGCAGCAATTTTGTGTTCTCCTTAACTATGCTGTTTTCACTTGCGTTGCTGCTGACTTAGCCATGATCGTGCCCAGTCACTGGTGTACACCTTTATGCTCTCATAGTGCTACCGGCATTTGCACCAATGGAGTCTACTCGGATTTTGAGAGTGTGTATTGTGGCTTGCAGCAACTTACTTCTGCATTGCTGTAACTGCAGGTTGCATTTCTCTGGCTGAGAAATGTGGCATTGTCAGAAATGCATTTTAAAGAATCTTCTCCATAAGAGAAAAAGGGATTTGAAAGTTGTATAAAGTCAGGGAGAGACTAGGTACCCACCTTGAAGAAAGACGTTACGGAGGCCTACTTCCATTTGCTCTGTCTCTTAGGCCATTTTTGGATAATCGGTATGGAAGCTGTGGATCTGATATAAGCTGAGCTGTTTGATTCAGTGCAAGTGTATAGTGCATAGTGCCCTTTTTTAACTCGTGTAAATGGGCTGCGTAGTCTTTCACCTTTTTCCATGTAATCAAGCAAGCTCATTCAGTCATAGTGGTTTGAGTGAGGCTGAGTGTCTGTATCACCTAGGGTGTTTTTTGGAACTTGTTTCTAAAATTACGCTAAGAATTCCCGATTAAAAAACATCCCAAGCATAGTTATGAATAAATAAAGGATAAACGTGACCGTGGATGCACATTTTAATTAACTAGAAAGTTACATCTTCTTTTCACCAATCATCTTGCTCTTTCTCTCCCCAGGCTCATGTGTGGTGATTGTAGAGAGCTGAATAACGTTTTAGTCACACAACTTTCATTAAAGTTATCAAAAACACACAGTTAATTCCCTGAGCTCAGGCTTGAAAACATAAAGGCTACTGTTTATCCTTGTATCTAAGACCATGAGCACTTTTAACGTCTTCACGTGGTAAAAATCCCTTTTATATGAGTAGGATTTCATTAAATGTTCAACATTACTGTGATATTCTTTGGGTCCTTTGAGAGCCTCTTTCCAAAACGTGAAGATGGGTGGAGAAAACACAATATTCAGATGACTGGGGGCAGGACTTAAAAGGATCAGAAATTCAGTCATTACAGAGCTAGCAGATAAAAGGCGTGGGGTATCTTCTACAGGTACAGGTCATTACATGAAAGGGGTTTTGAGACAGCTATGACCTTTTTATGTTATTATTCATTGACCCCACTAATGTGCGTTGTAAGTAGCTTTTTCCTTCACATAGAAAGAATTAACATTTTTATTGCAAAACCAGCCAGCTTGACTGGGGTCTGTATTTTGCTTACCATACTCATACTATACCATGGATCAGCTGACGCTGGTACAGCAGAGACAGTGATTGCACCAGGCTATAAAATCCAAGAGAAAAGGATTTAATTCCACATACGACACAGAACACGTCTTCTTGGTCTCTGTCACCTTTTTTTTTTTTTTTTTTTCGGTTTGGCACAGAAAGCTTCACCTGCATGTGAAGAATATAAGGCCCAATAGATTCCCAATAAAGTATAGTTTATTCTTCCCCTCTTCTGCCTAAGTCACCTTTTCAGATGGACTAATACTCCACCTTCCTTATCTAACTTGTAAGAGACTAACAATTCTGCTCTTTGAGTATATATAACTGTGGGACAAGAATGCTCCGCAAACCACTCGTAGTCCTGTTGCTGGGTGTGCTCCTGGCTGTGCCCTGTCTCCTCGCGAGGACAAGATGCGGGTGTATGTCATCCTCTGTTTGACCTTGCTTCTCTTGAAGGGAAACTCAGGTGTGTGGGTAGCGAAAGAGCTAAAGCAATAGTGCCGTAAGGACTCAGGTCTGCACTATCTGGGCCAGACCAGTGCAGGTCAGGTTGGAGTGAACTATAAAGTGTCAACTGAGCCGCTGAACTCAGCGAGGCAGACCCATTAATATCAGTGGCAAGCTGCAACTGAACCAAGACACCATAAAATAAAACTCTTAAGTGATTTCAATTACAGCATACAAACTTTTACTTACTAATTAAGGCTGGTTTAGCACAGGGTTTGACAAGGAAAAAAAAAAAATCAAACTAAAAAACCCCTCCCCCTAAATCACAAAACTCTCAAAGAAATTGTTTCCTCCGGCACTGGCTTGTTTTCAAGGCTTTCTTGAAAACATGAGATAGAAATATATTTTTCAAATGAAAGCTGAGATTCTTAAATTGTCTTGCTCAGCGGCACTGGGGCTACAAGAAAATGCAAAAGCTGTTCTTAAACTTGTCATAATATTCTCGAGTGCTGTCAATAATATGTCTTTACACTATTTCCTACGGGAATTCAGAAAAACATGCCATTTGTTTGATACCATTGGTTTTCTGTTAAGTGAATTAGAGCTGTATTCTGATTTCAGTGATCCTTAGAAAAGACTATTATTTTGGAGGTTAATTTTGGTTGAACTCAAATAACTAGGCTTACATTTTTACAGCTGTGATGTTTGCTCCTGTATTCTTATGATCGGTTTAGATTGCTTGCTCTGAATTAGGAAAGCATTTGTAGAAGAGGAGTGTCTCACTGGTGATATACAGAAATAAGCTTATATTTCTTATCTTTATTTGACCCAATGATCTGGTATTCAGTTTACATCAAGTGGAACAATTTTAACAATGAAAATTAAGTACCTTTGTCCCTTATTGCTTTAGCAACAGCAGCTGTTGGCCTGATTTAGAATAGAGTAGAGTAGAGTAGAGTAGAATAGAATAGAATAGAATAGTTTCACTTGGAAGGGACTTAGAATGATCATCTAGTCCAACAGCCTGGCCGCTTCAGGGCTGACAAAAAGTTAAAGCATATTATTAAGGGTATTTTCCAAATGCCTCTTAAACACTGACAGGCTTGGGGCATTGACAACCTCTCTAGGAAGCCTGTTTCAGTGTTTGACCACCCTCTTGGTAAAGAAATATTTCCTAATATCTAGTCTGAACCTGCTCTGATGCAGCTTTGAACCATTAAGCATTGGAACGGAATTGTTAAGAGAATGGGTATGGGGGTAGAATTGCATATTTCAATCCATTCAGGCAGGAGTGGAATTGAAGCCATATCTACTGTACCCTGGACGAGTGTACTTTATTGAACAAACCAAAAGTGTATGCTTCTTTCTGTCTGAATAACACAAATAATATTTTAGGGAAAAGGGAATAAGTACATCTGAATACAACACGTAAACCAGAGTGTTCTGTGCATACAAATAGCTTAAAGGAGAATTTATTTTCATAGGGGACAGATTTACTGAGGAGACAAAGGTAAAGAATACTGGAGTTACGGTGCAATAGCACAAACACATCAAAAGATCTAGGTAATTAGGCTAATAAAGTTGGGGTCAAGTTTTAATCAGCAAAACTACAGAAGTTTAAAGTAAGCATAATAACCAAGTACTGAATTCTGCTTCATCTGTACAATGCTAGAAATTATTCCGGAGATAATCTTGAAGATAATTTCCCTTAGGTTTGTTTTAAGAGTCCAGGCGTTACCTAGGGAGCACCCTAAAGTTAGCAGTTATAAAGATTTTCTTTACAAACGAGTGCATAATGTGAGCAAATATGTACTTTTTTTTGTTTGATTTCTTTGACTTTTGCCAGTTCATAAGTACAAATTAAAGCAGCAGACACAATTTCTCCTTATAGATTGTATATATATGTATGTACATTTTGGAGACACAATTAGAAAAGGACTGGAGAATGACTTGCATGAAAATTGTTAATAGTTGCAAATTATGTACTAAATATCCCAATTTTCCTGTGGTATACATCATTGCCTTAAGTGATTTGCATAATTGTGTACTATGAAACCACTAGATCCTCAGCAAAAATACTTGACAGGTCACCTACCAGGCAGGCTGAAATATTTGCACACTGCAAGGAGGCTGGATCAGTCTGTTCTTGTTGCACTTGAAGGACCTTTCTCCCTTTACAGCTGTATTGCCACGGAGCACCTCTCACCCTAGAGTTAACACATTTCGACGGCAGCTCGCGGCCTGCTGCGTGGTTTAACCTGGGAGAAGTTGGAAGCTGTGTCAGACACACATCTAAACTCCCTCCCTATGTCTAAGTGGAAGGTCTAAGACTGTCATTTTGCTCCTCTTTCTGCAGCAGGCAGGGCCATGCGTTGTAAAATAAACCCTGGAAAAAATTGAAATGATTGAGGCATGCCATGATTTAACCCCGGCCAGCAACTAGGACCACACAGCCCCCAGCTGGGATGAAGGAGAGAATCGGAAGAGTAAAAGTGAGAAAAAAACTCATGGATTGAGGTAAAGACAGTTTAACAAGCAAAGCAAAAGCTGCTCATGCAAACAAAGCAAAACAATGAATACATTTGCTGCTTCCCATCGTCAAGCAGGTGTTCAGCCATCTCCAGCAAAGCAGGGCTCCATCACACGTAATAGTTACTTGGAAAGACAAACTCCATAACATTGAACCTCCTTCCCTTTCTTCTTCTTCCCCCAGCTTTACATGCTCAGCATGATGTCATAGGGTGTGGAATATTCCTTTGCTCAGTTGGGGTCGGCTGTCCTGGCAGTGTCTCCTCCCAGCTTCTTGTGCACCCCCAGCCAACTCGCTGGTGGGGTGATGTGAGGAGCAGAAAAGGCCTTGAAAGCTCAACAACAACCAAAAACATTAGTGTGCTATCAACACTGTTCTCATTCCAAATCCAAAACATAGCACTAGGCCAGCTGATAGCAAGAAAGTCAACCCTGTCCCAGCTGAAACCATGACAAGGCACGATAGGCATCTTTCTGTGTTTGCCTGAAGGGCACAGAAGACATGTGAACAAAGGCAAGGGCCATAAGAGGTTGGAGGTTATAGAGGACAATGAATTTTTCCCATCCTTCTGCTAAAACAGGGTTGGTAGGCAAAATAGGAAAAGCCTCTTGAAGACTGACAGGACACGGAAAAGAAAAAGCTGTGGAGAGTGCTGGCCAATTACAAGAGGTAACAAGAATCACATGCAGTGGTCATGGTCAATGCTGATGGTCAATGCTGACAGCTGATGGCAACCATCTCACCTTCTTCCAGTATGGGTTCATGGCCTCCCAAATTAGCATGCTTCTGGAATGAATTATCAAGACTTTATGCAAGACGCAAAGACCTGTAGTTACAGCAGCTCAGCCTGTGACACCGCTGTGTTGATGACTCAAATAAGATCTGTTACATCTGCCAGGAGTTTGCATGGTAAATTGATGTGGAAAATCCCAGCTGCTGCAGAAGACGGTGTTGGTGCTTCTGGTGTGCAGTTTCTGTTGTTCAGCTTCTTCCAGTTCACCTCGGTGAGTGGGTCACAGCTAGACAGCGTTACAGGGACAGCTGTAAAACTGTTACTAGTGCTCACATGACGTATTTTGCAGGATTAGAAATTCAAGCATTACCTCGGATTTAATTTAATCCAGATTAATGGCTAATTATAGTCTGCAAGGCTGGGTGCTCATGAGGCTCACTGGGAGGAACTTCTTGTGCCTTGCTTGCTGCTCTCCCTCTCCAGACCTGGCCAGAGGTTGTGCCTGGGTGTGGGGTAGGTGTGATGAGCTGCCCTGTGGGGTAGGTGTCATGAGCTGCCCCGTGGGGTCCTGCTGTGGGGCAGCCTTCCCCTGCAGTGTGTGACAAAATGGGAAAAAGGACTTCACTGAGAGGTTCAAATTAATAATTTATTTGGACTCCACTCACAGGTCCAATGCGCCACTATTGCAGGTTCTATGGGTACAATGGTGATTACGCTATTGCCATTTAAAAGCAATTAGCAGAATACACCAATGCAACCTACAAGTGATCCCGAAAAGTACCAACACAAACCACAAGAACGCTTGATATTAATACCTTAAAAGACAACACCAATCATGATCTTAATAGCATGCCATATACCATGTGTATGTTTCTTAATCACTTACCCTCTCTCTCAGGTAAGGTCTGTTACCCTGTACGGCGTCCTGGACAAGAGGGGGGATGAATCTCCTACAGACCAGCTGTATCATTGGAAGATTCCCCATTTTTCTCCCCAAACCTTACGGTTTATATTTCCTGAGTGGGTGGGGGTGCAGGATTAAGCCTGAGCGGATTACACTGTCTGGGATATTTACCTCTGGTGGTGTGATGGCTCCTAGGTCTCTGTTGCCAGTTTTGTGATGTCTAGTACTCAAAGTCATGGGAAAAGTGGTGGGATGGAACTCAAGGCATTTCGTTTGTTAAGGGAGTGTTATGGTTTGAGAATACCCATAACAATCTATTGTTGTTTAGACAATTATTCTATCACCCGATGACCCTTCCCCACCCGGAAAGGGGAATCAGAGAACACAAAGAAACACGAGGGTTGAAATATAAATAGATTTAATAGACTAAGACTAAATAATTAACAATAATACTAAACAACCAGTATCAATCCCCATACTGATATAAGATACCCAAGAATTATACTCAGCCAATTCTCTCAGCAGGAAGCTGTGCGCTCCCAGCAGGGACAGCAAATGGCGGACACTGCCAGC
>JAOXNO010000024.1:92989205-93005498 GCA_028565335.1 Limnodromus scolopaceus
CCAGCTTCGTTGCCCTCCTCTGCACTCGCTCCAGCACCTCAATATCTCTCTTGTATTGAGGTGCCCAGAACTGGACAGAGTTCTTTAAATTCATGTTAAACCTCATAAGTAAAACGGCGCAAGAAAGAAAAGGTTAACCATCTAATCTTTGAAATATTTTTAGAGATCCAATGCAAAAAAGGCCCCTCCCCCCAGTTCTAATACAAGCAGATCCACCAATAATAATTAACAATATGTGCAAGCACCTAGAATAACGAGCTGGTACTGCACGTTGTTCTTGCAGCGTGCTGGGCTTTTCATAGCCCTGTCCGCGTGCCTCAATAACATACTGTTGTTGTAGTGCCCAGTACAGGTTTTACCTCTAAGGAGCCTAACAATAGCTTCTATTCCAGAACAGAAATGGCTTGCTACAGGACAAAAGCCTTTTGTGAGAAGAAAAGTTGAGCAAAACAGTTTTATACTCCCTTGCCTTTGTTTCCAGGCAGGCAGGCAGCTAATAACGTGCGTTTGACAGTTTACTACTTTTAACGCTGTTCCAGAAAGCAGTGCTCTTGGCCACAGTGCATTGGGGTTGCTCTTTGGGGTTCATCATCTGCGTGGCCTTCTGGGAAAAGAACTTTATAGCAATTCTGTTTTTAACTAACCTTTATTGTACCTGCACCTATAAATACAGCACGTCCTTCTACTACATTTTTACCAGGCCATTTCTAATGGTGACCTGAACAAGAATGAAGTGGACATGAACGAAAAGGAAGATCTTACTCAGCAGGTAAGAGGCTGACTGTGAATGATTTTCAAGCAGATAACGCTGATATAAAATGCTTTTTGCACCCACTTTAAGATTTCAAGTGACATGGATTACGTGCAAGGCTCTTCGTGCATGTATGTTGAGCATGGTCTGATTCCAAAGCAAAAGCAGGTCAAAGAAAGGCTTCTTTCCAGTTTAAACTGGAAAAACCCCATTTGCTTTAGGAAGAAAATTTAACTCGTTTTATCTTCTTATTTCTTTAAGTTGTAACTTTATGAAAAGTAATAGAAATAGACATCTAAAATCTGACCCCATTAATATTTGTGGGAAAGCAGATTGACTTTGGCTTCATTAATGTAAATGAAAGCACTACAATCTGTGAACCAGAATATGACCTGTTAGAAAGTGACACTCTAAAGTCAGGCTACCAACCTAAGTGGAGCTGCTCAATTTCCAGATGAGTGCATTTTAAAACAGATTCTGGTCCTGAATTTGTAAGATATATATTTTAACTAAAGAAAAAAATAAAATAAACGTACCTGCTATTTTGAGTCGTATCCAGAAGATCTCATTGTGAAAACTTGAAATTAAAGTGTTGCATTGAAAATATTGAGAAAGATGTAACATGGCTTGGAACTAACAGTGCAGGCAGACTTCCTGAGGCTATTAGATATTTTTTATCAAGGTGAACAAATGGATACTTTATATGCCAGAGATGTACCTATTCTGAGTCACCGACTGCCTCCTAGACCATATTTGTATATGAAATGAGTCATAGAAATTAGACATAAAATTCCTGTAGATCATTAAGTTCACTCCCTCACAAATGTCTTCCTGAGGATTAGTCAACTGTTAAATGGGTCCTGCTTTTAGATCTCATTTCCACTGCTGCAAATTAGAGATGACACCACCAGTGTACTTTTGTGGTCCCAAATCACCGTGAAGGCAGTTTCAGCTTCTTCATTTTGAGACTCTATCATAATTTAGGGTTTTATTTTTTTACATGGTGCAGGTGGCATAGGCTGAGGGAAAGTATTTGGAAAAAACCTTGCCACAAGGACAACTCTGCTACTTTAAGGCAGCAAGACAATCAATGACCTTGAAAAGTTCAGCTAATAATTGCATATATAGCATGAAGGCTTTGGGTCAGAGTAGCAGGTAAAGACAGATGTCAGATGTGAAAATAAATGGCACAATATTGTGAGCTGAAACCCTTCTATTCATTTTCACATGAAGGATGTTAATAATCTTGAGTATATATTTAAAAGTTTCAAAGAAGGAAGGAGACTTTGCTTCTGCTCCTAACATTACCACATCTTCCTGTGACCTGTGGCAAGTTTGTGCTTCAGCTTCTCTAACTGCAAAATAATCACACGTACCTAATATTTATGCCACTTGCAGGTCCTTCACTAGAAGGATTTTGTAGCAATAAATCACTCTCAAAGAGCCACTTCATCAAACAAGGTCACTGGGGGAGAAATTAGTCACAGCAATATCTTGACAATGTGCTGTGATCTTCGTCTCTCTCGTTTACAAGCCATCGGTGTCTGTTTATTGTAGCACACATTGTTTTAACACGGTGCAAGAGCCAGAGCCCCTCTCTGTGCCTGGAGCCACTCCATGGAAATGTCTGTGTTGTCCTCTGTGTGACTCCATGGCCAGATTCCCTCCTGGTACAAATCTGTGGTAGCTCCAGTGACTCCAGTGAAGCTGCATTAATTCCCAGCAGTAGATAATTTGTTCCTGCATCCTATGCTCCTTCGCTGCCTGGTTACTGGAGGAGCAGCTGGGTAATGCTTTCCATCTGTCAGGAGAAGGGGCAGGGATAGGACTTGGACACGGGTGTGCTTGCTTTATGGGCACTGTTGTGTAAGGTCTAAAGCAGCATCTCCTCTTGACTTGGCTTATGGTTTTTGAGATTTGTTACTACACAAAAAGATTAACTAAACTTGAACGTAACAACCTGGAGAGCTGTGATGGGTAACCAGCCAGAGTGGAACAGAAAAAGTTCCTCAGTGTTTAGTCTCATAGCAATTGAAAAACTTTCAAAAACTGTGTTACTTTTGAAATAAAACTGAACATGGAAAATGAACAATGTGAATAATGTCACACGCCACCTTCACTTGAACAATATTTTTAGATTTTTTTTTAGATTGGAAACATTTAATTCCAGCTTTTCAACATTGTTTTCAACATGTGTTTTCAACATATGATAGAAAAAAAAGTCAAGCCTAAGCGAAGCAGCTTAACTTTTCATAAATAAAAAATTCACCCAACCAATCCTTACATATTTTTGACATTTCTATTTTAATTTCTTGTGGTTTTCTAATTCCCAGTTATACCAGATTTTCACAGTTTGATGTTCTTTGCAAAATTGGTCTTTCTTTCTTGAAAAGTCTTTAGCAACGACTCAGGAAGATCATCACAGTTTGACCTCTAAATATTCAGTTAAAATAATGGCTAAAATTGTTTAATCATCTGAAACGAAAGAGAAAGTGAGAATGTGACTGAGACCCACTGAGGTCCATATTTCACTGAGTGTTTGCACCAGTTTTTTGGGTAGCCAGTAGCAGGAACATTGGGTTATCTTGTTGATTAGATGTACGAAAGCTCCTGCTAGAGTAACACCCCACCTCTTTCAACTTTTTCTGTGATATAAATCCTTCTGCAGCTATTCACCTACATTTACTTAGAGCATCTTTTAAACTAACTCCCTTTCTCCCTTTTTCTCCCTTTTTCTCCCTTTTTCTCCCTTTTTCTCCCTTTTTCTCCCTTTTTCTCCCACTTTCTCCTTTCAAATGCTATAACGTGAGTTTCTTCTTCTCATTTCCCTGTCTTTTTTTGTCAATACAATTTTGAGACAGGTTTGTAATAGTGTTTGCAGTCTTGCCTGAGGTCACGACACAAAGAAAACATATGAGAAAAAGAGAAGGTCCCCTCCATAGCCTCTGAATTTGCCTCATAGAACGATACAGATATATTTTCAGTCACCTATAAAATCCTTTTAAGGCAAAAGTTCAAGAATTGCCTTGGATTTTCACCTGTGTTTCTTTCACACACCAGAAACCTCATCACTTACTAGTCGTCCCAAAGGCAACACTTTACATTTCCTAATGCTCTCAGCGTGTGGGTTGGCAGGTTTACAGATGGACTGCCTTTTGGCAGTGCTGTATTTCATGATACAGTTAATGTTCCACTGCAGAGCTTGTATGGAGCCTAGAGGCGGACGCAAACTGACTAAGAAAAATTGCTTTAGATGTATGTTTTCTGCGTTACCAGAAGATATAAAATGTCTATCAGCTGCAGAAGCCTGATGCCATGCCAGAAGTGGCACGTAATCGGGTTAAGTAGAGCAAACAGTTTCATCTGCACGGTGATGAAGTATTTGCTTGCCGATGCTGTCCTGTATTCTCTCCTCTTCCTACCCGCATGGTGCCCTAAGACGCTGCTGTAACGCACGAGTGTAGCCCTTTCGCTCTGTTGATAGTTACAGATGCTCAGAACTCTTTTGTGTACTCGAAGTGACACGGCGGGCACCCAGTGAAGACAAGCAAACCTGTCATTTGTATGAGATGAGATTATCCGTAATGGGAAACTAAGTCTGATCTGTATTACTCTTCCTGCCCGTTGCAGGACTTGTGCTCTTCCCCCCCTGCTGAAACCTTACCGGGCGCAAACCCCCAGCGCAGAGGGGACTGGGGTACCAGCATGAGTTTGCAGCACTGGGGCAAGGACTCCCTATGGAAGTCAGAACCCGGGGGAGTACCGATATCTATCGATGACAATTAACGTCAGATACATCTTTAGGAAGAAAAATCTGAATCTCACATTTTGTTGCATAATGTGGCCCACACTGTTTATATTTTGGACCTAATTCTTCTGGCATGAATAACGCTCCCGAGTGTTCACTCGCTAAGAAAGAGAAGCAAATTTCCAAGCTTTCAAGACCTCTGACTTAGGGTGCCAGTACAAATTTAAAAGCAAGCAAACAAAAATTGAATTATGCTGAAAGAAATGTCGGCTAAAAGAACTTTCAAGTAGCTTTAGTATCTCCTGTCACTGCTGCCACAGAGCAACAAAGATGTAGAAATACCCAGCAATGAAACAAAAAATAATTAGAACTTTTGCCATATTAATACCATAACTTTTTTTTGTTTTCCTTTCAGCACAGCAGGACGCGTGGTTCCATGAAATTAAGTCACAATATGTATCCAATCCACTTGCACTGTAACTCTTTCAAGCTGCTATTTTACTTAATCATCCCTGCCTTCTGCAGAAAAAACTTGATAGAAATAAAAAGTTTAAAAGATAATTCTTAAGTCCTATTTCTTGGGTGTTCTCCCCTCTGTGCCCAGGTATTAGGCCTTTTCTGGTGGTAGACACCACATAAACTACTAGATGAGTAAGGCTGCATCATAACTCATGCGTATGAGGGAAGGATGCTGTATTTGTACCTTTGCAACAAATTTAGTGCTTGGTTCACTGCAAAAAATACTGTGATTGATTTCTAAATGAAAGTCAATGAATTTCTTTAGAAATGAAGAGTCGTTCGCCTGCACAAAGTCACAGCGTGCCTTGTGCTGAGCATCTTAAGTAATACACAGATTGGTCTCTGTATAAGTGTAAGAGTTTTGCTTATTTGAAGGTAAAAATGATCACTGTTTTTAAGAGCAATGGACACAGTATCTCTTTCAGGTCTATGACCAAAATGCCTCCATTCTTTAATGGAAAATAAACCTACTACTACTATAGGCACATTAGTTATTAGAGTTCTGTTGCAAATGACTCTTTCCATTAACAAATTTACAAGTGCTTGGTCCTTATCCTGCCCATTTCTATTCAGAAAGAATTTGTTTTGGTAAGGATTATAATGTAGGGATGGTACCTTGTGTTCATGAAACCATTTGGAATGGCTAATTATGTGAATAGGCGGTTTTCTGACATTTTGCTTTTAATACATGAACTACTACGTGTCTGACTTCAGTATACAGGTGTTAAAAGAAAGGATGTGCTCATCTTTCCTTCAGTGGTTTTATTGAACATTTTTCAGAGATCTACAGTAGGGACAACAGGCAAAAACTTAGTTTAACATTAACATTTTCAATGGTTATCTTCGAGCACAAAGTGGGAATATATTATAAAGCAGAAGTGCAGATGGTGTTATGATTATGTTACAGGTTTCAAGTTATTCAAAGGAAACAAAAGAATTCTGAAAACTTTATAAAGTGGAAATCAGGATAGTTTGGTGATGGTAACCTCTGCCATGAAAGATATTGAAGTAAATATTTTTCATAAATTCATTGAAAAACACAATCTTTTTACAGCTATAGCTTTCATAGTTCGAACTTTTCTCCCCTTTCTCTCAAAAAATAATTTTATACATCAAGAAATTCAATTTGATGCCTCTTCTGTTTAAAAATTATTTGGATTTTTCCATTTGGCAGACATTGTTTCTTCTATCCCTACTGTTTCTCCCCCAGCTACAATCACTTTCATGTATTATTGATAGAGATATTAAAATTCCCCATTATAATTCTCCATTATCAGCACTTTTTGTCTGCTTTATGTGGAAAGTTCATTCATTACATTTCCATTCCATAGTGATGCAGAGCTGCAGGAATTAGACCTACTCTGCATGGGTGGATGTGTAGATGTATCAGCAATACACCCAGAATTATTTTATTGGGTATTGTAGGGTGTATTATGGGAGTAAACCAAAGCCTTTTGACGAAGAAATGGCTTCATTAAAAACTCTGCTAAAATTGGGGTAAGCAAGGATTTCTCTTGCAAATGAGCCAGTAACTGTGTTTGGTTGTGAGTGGGGATCACAAGCACGTCACTATCGAGACACGTCGCAGAAATTTAGAGCAAAAGGGGAGAGAGGAAGGAAATATTTCTCCGAGTTCTGTGTTAGGAGAGAAGCCCTAAGCCTTTTTTGACTAGGTAATGATGGAAAATAGCATAATGAGAAAATAGGGAAAATGGGGAGGAATAAAGGGAGGTGTTCATGTTCAGCACATCAGATGTTGCTGCCTTTTCTTCTACGTGCTTTTGACTGCTAAGGGGAATCTCTTCTGCCTTACCCAGACTGGCATTCACTTTGCTTTTGTGCAGATCCCTCCTCTTTCTGGAAATTCAGAAATTGGAGAGAATGCAGATTTTTCCTTTGTGGAAAAGATAAAGCACGGTCTCATTCAGAGGACCTCTCTCTCGGTTCCCCAGTGTTTCTACAGGTGTTAATTCCAACCCAACCCAAGCAAATCAAGGACTGTTGGTAAAGCTGCTGAGTCTTAAATACATGCTTGAGGAGGTACTCGTAAGCAATATAACAATTTGTGATCGACTATGGAGTGATTTATATTTTGGTTAAACCGTATTACAGAGTCTTTATTAAGACATCATGAGATGGAGAATTCAGTCTCCCTACCTTGATGGCTTGTGAAATAATTAACCACCCACAGTATTAAAATCTCTGTTATTTTTTAATTTGAATGTATCTGGTTTTGATTTCCTGCCCTTTTCCCTGTAGCCACCAGATTAATCACACTTGTGGCAGGATCAGAATACTCGGGAGGGATGATGATCCAGACACTTCTTGATGTTCTTTGGGGTAACACAGGCGGATTAAATTTCGTAGCTTCCTTTTGTACCTTCTCCACATACATTTTAAAATCTGCTCCCAACACTACAAAATAAATCCTATCAATGCCATATATAACGGTAAACATCGTCTTCTGTTTTTTTTTCCTGTTTGCACATCCAAATATGGGTTTGTCCTTTTGACCACTGCCCTGGAAGTTCAGTTATTTAGCCAAATTAGATCCTGAAATTAATTCTAAAGCTGTTTATTTTCAGGTTTCACTCCTCATACTTATAAGGATTGCCAGAGTTCTGTGTTTCAGGGCACTATATTCCCTTTATAAATACAAATGCCTTTAAAGTGCATGTTTGACAAATGGTGTCACACAGTGTACAATGTCTTATATTTTAACCTACCAAATCTACCTTAAAACTATATTATGAAACCATTTTCACCAATCTTGTTCTAAAATACAAGAAAAAGAATTCTGTGATTTTTTTAAAAATCAAAATAGCAGAATTTGAGGGTCATTACGTGTTCACAGAGACCTCCATCAGTAAGAAGTAATGGAAGTGCTACAAGGTAAATGCAACTGGTGGTAGTACTCCATTACCATGTTCTGTTTCATTCATGCATGTTATTTGGTTGTATATTTTATTGCTGGTTACAGAACACATCTGAAAATGACAATGATGAAGTTGATGGCAACGATATATGTGGTTTCAGAAAGAAAAAGGGAGTCAAAGGCCCTACAAAGTACGTTCCTCCTTTAGAGAATGAGAATATGGAGCTGTTCCGCACCTCGAAAATCTCGGATGCTAGTCCCCTTCAAGGAACCACCAGCTGCTCAGAACCACCACCAGACCAGTCCCTTCAAAACCCGACTAGCTTTCTTCCAGTACAAAGGGACAGAGCGGGTCATGACAGTTCCCGTACCGGCGGTGACGCGAAAGAAGACATCTCTGGAGAAACGCAAGAAAACCGGGATGATGATGACACTGGGAAAAGAACAATAGGAAAAATGCAGAAGGAAATAGACACACCAGCTAAGACGGAGCATCCCATGGGTGTGCAACCCTGGAGGAGCTCAGGGACAGCTGGGTGTGGAGGGGCAGCGTGCGGGGGAGAGGGCAGGGAGAAGACAGAGCAGCAACAGGGTGGGATGGAGGAAAAAGTCGTCAAGTTTCACGTGAGAAAGACAGGCTCCCTGGGCAGTGCTGTAACCACAGACGGGAGCGGTACTGCAGAGTCCTTCACAGGGACACCTGGCATTTCTAGACGAAGCTTGCAGGAGTTGAAAAACCTGCTGAGTGAAGGTCCTCTGCCCGATTATGGGCCCAACTACAGAGGCAAGGCAGGTGGCACTTTTTCTCAGCAAAATTTGAAGCCCCGGGACAAAACAGCTGACAAGCAGGGCCGGTCCTTTGGGACTTTTAGTCCCCATTTTGGAGAGGAAAACCGAAAATACCACAGCTTCCACAAGGAGGGAGTGGGGCAGCGGAGCAAACCTCTCCTGGTCCTCAGCTCTGCCGGGTCTGATCAGCATCAACCAGCGGGAAGCGACATGGATCAGCTTGTTCTGAGACTGCCGGCATCTTCCACACGTGCAGAAGGCACTGCTCCTGAGGTCCAGTTTGACTCCTCCGCAGGCCAAGCTGGTAAGGAAATTCGAACATCACCTGCTGTCCTGTTAAAGAAAACGCTGCTGTTGTTCTGTTGCTTTGTGGGGTTTTGTTAAGCTGCAAACTTAGTCCGAGCTAGGGCGTGAGTGAGTTGACGCCTGTGGTTTCTGTGTGATCTGGATGAATGAGAATTTGTACTCTACAGCTGTGCTGCCTTTCTTTCTTTCTTTTTTTTTTTTCTTTTTTTAAGGCATTTATGAAGCCCAGCTGCCTGCCAAAAACTGCCACACACAAGCGCTCATGTCTTTTTCGCTAACCCTGAAATATTTCCTCATTTAAACTGAGCTCAGGCAACATTTCCCAAAGGTCTGATAGACACTGCAAAGCTCCGATGGCATCTGGACTTCTTAAAATTTCCTTTTTGTTAAGATTTGCTGCAGTGGAAATTGCTCCCATGTAGGGATGATGTTTTCAATTATCCATCCTGTGAGAGGACTGGAATGCAAAACCATCTAATATAAACCGTAAATGAAGAAAAGCAAATGAGACAACTTCCACTTATCTTCGTGCTGTTCAGTAAGTCCATTGTGGAAGTGTTTATAGAGCCAATTAATTGCTCCTAATAGGCTGTGGTTTCTTTGAAAGGCTATACTTCTGGGCTAGCCGGATCAGCATACTGAAAGCTACTATTAGCTGTGACAATGTAATGGGCTTGAGCTGTTCATTGTTTTGTGTCTGTTCCAGGAAGCACACAAACAACAATTTGCCAGTTGAATAGATACCAGATGAATAAATTTCTGGGGGTATGAGACTCAGATCACATTATCAGCTTTTCAGGATAGATATCTTACCCTCTGACTGACTTGTCTTACTGATGAAAGAAATATTTATCTTATCTCTTTATTGATAACATACTTTGTCCATGATTAACTACATAATAAAATACAATGGTAGCAATTAATTTTCTGCAACGATATTAAGTTATCCAGCTTTTTTAAAAGTCTCCTTTCAGATGGGTACAAATATTGCTCTACGTACTCTGAAAACAGACACTTTGAATATATAAAATGTTGCTAGCTATAACAGGATTTCTCAGTAGACTTACTGTGCTAGCCAGTTTGAACAAGTCTGAACAAGATATCTGTGAACGTTATCAATGCTAGATCAGGGCACTGCATGAGAAATATAGAGCTTTGAAAAGATATTTTCCGCTCAAACCATGTCTATTTATGTCTATTAGAATAAAGAGGTTAGAGGGTTATTTCTCAGCCTACATTTGATGCTGCTCCCTTTCCAGATTACATTGTTTTTCTCATTGCTGAAAGGCTAGATAAATGCATTGTCAAATGTAGATTACTACTCTTTTCTCATTGCCTGCAAAACCAGCAAATACATTTTGAAATGTAAGAATAACTCTTCTTTACCATAACACCATTTACAAGGAACTGATGAGATTAATTGTAGATTCCGCAGCGAGATTTTAACCCAATTTTAGCCACTTAAAGTGGCTACTCCAAGCTTTTTACCTAGTCAGTGGAGAAATACAGGCATTTTGTCTTCAAAGAGGTATTAGGGGTTGTTGAGAAATTGACTTCTGGAGGTGGGCATCACTTTCCACTCAATGGTGAAGAAGTCCCATGATGATTAGTTTAGATTATATGCCTAACTCTGAAATACCTAAAGCTACCTGGGGTTAATCCTACTCTGTATCACTGGCAACAACAACACCTGTAAGAGAATTATGGATCAGAACTACGAAGGGAGGTGGGGGAAACTGTTTTGTCTCATCAGAAACAGATCTGAAACCAGAAATTTTGGAATCTCATGAGGTTTGGATTCCATTTGATTTTGACCAAACAATCTGTAGGATTCAGTGTGTGTTTCCACTGGTATATGAAATGCATAGAAATAGTTTCTACTCAATCATAAAGGCGTGTGTTTGAAATTTAATTTTCATTTAATACATTCAACAACTTAACTGAAGAGAAAGTTTTAGATAACATTCTGCAGTCTTTAATGAGCCTGTGCTTAAACAGTATTTCATTACTGTCAGTGATAATTTATTAAGACTGATAATAAAAAAATCCTAAATATTTTATTTTTATGATTAAGATATTATCTTAAATATTACAGTTACTGAAGTATCTAAGCAGAAGTCTTGGATCTAAACATACCTCGATACTGAGTAGATCTGAAACACAACCTCTTGTATTTTGCAAGTTTTCAAATAATTGAACTTGCTCAAATCAGAGGTCTTGATCCAAAATGTTTCAAAACACTTGAGTTAAAAAAAATACAATTAAAGGTGTAAATTGCTCTCTTCCTCTCTTGGTTTCTTTAATATGGAAGAGAAAGTAGGAGAGCACTGAAATTGTACGAATATACATACATACATGACTATTACATAATCAGTGCCCAGTGTATTTACTTAGTCACTATGTTGAGCACTATGAATGTTTGGATGCCATGGCCAAAGCAAGAATAAACCTTATTGTCCTAAAAGTACACAGTTAAAGGGAGAGTCTCTAGAGGTCAGCAGTGGAAAGGCTAAGACTTGTAGCTGAGCTTTAGTGATTCAGTGTAATGCAGAGGATCAAACTGCAGTCATGTTAGTTGCGTGGTTAATATCTCTCTAAAAAAATTCCAAAATTCTGATTGGAAATTGTGGAAATATTACTGCATGTGCATTTTGTCCATTGATGGTCAGGTCTATTGTAAAACAAATGCTTTTACATGAGAAAAAAAAAATAATAGAAAAGAGATAGACATGCAAGATATTTTGGTCAATATGAAAAATCTTACTTGGACAGTGAGCGAAACTGGAGCTGAAGCTAAAGCTCTTTTAATCTAATTCATTACCATGGAAAGATAGAAACTAACAGAAGTAGCTAATTAGGCAAATATACTGACTGCGCCAACATGAATTTATGAATTCTAATTGCGTAAGTATCTACATATGATAATGGTGTGCAGTTCTGCAAATTGGTGTGTAGTCACTAATAATCAGGGGCTTCTTAAGCTGTTCAGTGCCTGCATTCTCAGGAGACCAAGAGAGAGTCTTCCAAACAGTAAAAATTCAGATGGAATTTCACGTATATAACATTATGAAACACTCCGCAGTATGTACACACACACATACATGAATGCAGCATGTACTGTATGTATAAAATGTGTAGCATATAATATAAGTGTATATCGACCTCTCTGAACTCAGATCTTGTCACATGCTGCTCTGATTGCTGCTAAATTAGAGCATTTATACAATGGTAGCCAGAGAGGCGGCTAAAGAAAATATAGCTTTATTCGAGCAATGTGAAGTTCCAGGGATCGTGCTATACCACACTGTTGGGGTTCTCTTTGTGAGAGTGGGCTTCCAGAGCCAGGGACCACAGGTGGCTTCAGCAGCCACCCATGCTGCATGTGGTCAGAGGGACCTGCAGAACCTGGTGCCACCACGCAGGCTCAGGAGATACCTCTCTTCTGGACCTTATGAGACAATAGCTCCTCCAGGTAGCTCTAGGTGGGCAACACACGGGAATCAGGCTCTCAGCTGAGGCTTCAAATTCCCTTTCTACATCTTGGTCTGGAGCTGGAGACACACAAGTTTGTTGAAATCTCTTTGAGTGCAGACTGCAGAGCTGGACCCCCCAGAAACCTGGGCAGCTCCAGGAGCAGGTCCTCTAAACAGGGATCATCTTCTTGAGCACACATCAAGTGAGACCATGTAAATATGACCAGCACGGGATCAGGAACTGTAGGAGGGAGAAGGAAATTTCTGAAGAGAGAAAATATGTCTTAACTATAGCTGTAGGCATCAGTAGCTACCTACTGACTTGTTGAAATTTCAAGTGCACAGAAAAAGAAGGTTTGAATGCTCCAAGAATCACGTGAAATGTTATGTGGGAGCTGACCCCAAACACTAAGTTCCTTTGTTAACTTGTCATTTTAAAGAAAAGCGTATCAAGTAGCTACTAACAGACTATATTTCATAGTTAAAAGTGGAAATCATCAGTCCTACAAGCAATTCCCTTTTCTATTACAATGGATAACCTCATTGTCATTCTTAACTTGTTTAAAGCTTTTATTTTTGGTAATAAGGCGGTTACAAAGTACAATACCTAGTATTTAGGGGCAGAAGTATGAAAAAAAGACTTTAAAAAAACAAATAGCCTAGGCTTTTTGCTCCATTGGAATTAAAATTTTGCCCACACACTTTTAACAAAATTTGAACTCCCCTTGTGGTTTCACTGTCCTCTGTGCTCACCTGGAGGAGGCACATCTGTCTCTGCTGATTCTGCTCAGTGAGTCTAGTCAGTGGCTAGGAAAGAGAAAAGGAGAGTCTTCGGGAGCTGTAAGTGGACAATCAGGACGTGTACGTGGACACAGGAGAGCTACATAAGTTCCTGCTCCAGGCACCTCATATTCACTGCCTCCTGCAGAATGATAATAATGTCTTACTTTGGGGATTACTTAGGACTGTGTTTTTTTAACTTGCTACTCTTCTCTGCTTTCTATTTTGCATAATCTGCACTGTTCTTGCATCTCTCCTAAAGCGAAAAACCAAAGCCACACTGTTCCTTCTCGATCCTTCCTCATGCCCTATCTGCAGTTTGCTAAAATTTTTCTAATATTTCTTTTTTTACATTTTGAACACAGCTTGAACATAGCAGGGCTGAAGCTCAGTGCCTTTCTAAACCATCTCAATTGCCCTTATTTTCTGTTGAACAAACCATCATATTTTCTGCCCATTTCTTTCCTTTTCCCACTGAACTGAGCTATATGTAACTTGCTATTTTTTTTTACCTCACAAGCTCTAAGGGCAGCTGTTTTTCTTTAAAGCAAACCAAAACTCTTAAGTCCTTCATCTTCCATACCGATAGCTGAAATCTCTTCCTGCTCTGTGACTATGAATTTCTGTTTTCCTCCTCAGTCTGTACAAAACAAAAATGCTCAGATGGCACTTCCACCCTGCCTTTCTGATCTATTGTGTCCCCTTTTGGATGAGATCCCACTCATCTGGCTCCCTGTCTGCAGTAAGCTAGTCTTCCCGTGGCTGAAAGAGGTGTATTTGCACAGAAATCCTTCCCACCCATTGGAGGCACTAACTTTCTTTCAAGTAATAGCGAAAGGTTCCCAAAACAATGAGTTTGCACCTAATGTAAGTGGAATGCGTTCTCTGCTTGATGTCTCTGCCAGCCACCTCTTCTAAAACGTATTCAAGAGGAGTTTAGTCCTTACCTTCAACACTGTGCAAAACCTAAATAACCTTGCTTCCCTTTCAATGTGGTGCTCTCACTTATTCTCACTTGATTTTCTTTGAACTAGGTCACATATTTTTAGAGCAGAAAGAGCTATCTAGTTTACAATAGTGCATCCCTCAGTTCACGCAACTTTGCTCAGTGATTCCTTCCTTAACGCAGATTTTCTGTTTGAATTTGAAGAAAGACATGACACTCTAAATCCATCATATTTAGGATATTATTAAATAGGTAGTTCCACTGGGTATTACTCACCTTATTTTTCTTCAGACACCTGCACATTTTCTATACAAATCCTCTTGCCTAGGTGGAATCTTCTCTAGCATTTCTATAAAACTGTGATAATTCTCTCATTCAATACAGACGAGCCATTTTTATACGACACTGGAGGGTAGAAAAAAAGGAGTAATATATTTTATCTTTCATCTATTGAGGAATAAAATGTTACTTTGTACTCAGTTCTTGATGATGTAGCTCCTCTGAGAAGCTATGTCATGTTGTTGTCATACAGTTTGGAAAGAATAATTCATAGATGATTGAAACTGTTCATTGGTCTCTAAATTAGCTACAAAACTCACAAGAAGAGCTGAGCTTCTCCATGGACATATCAGTAAAAAAGTCTGCTGCGCAGTAAAGATTAAAAAAGAAAGCAGAATATAATGAGACAAAGAAATGGATGGAAAAAACATGGAAAGTATCAATATCAGTATGAATATCAGGGAAATATTTTTGCCGTCTCCCATGCTTTCAAAATTTTCTGTTATGCTTACAGATTTGTTCCCCTGTCAGAGGTCTTTTAGGGCAGCAAAAATAAGAGGTAGGAAACACTTTTTTATGTTCTTGACTGCAAAAATCAAATACTTTACTGCCCTATCAGTAAACATTTTCAGTGAAACTTTTTTTTTTGCATGAAAAAATTGTAAAGTATACAATGTTTTTGATGAAAATACTTCTGATCACTATGCAGATCAATAGCAGTACTCGAGTGTAACCTAGTACTCGTTTCTATTTATCACTATAAAAATGAGATGGGAACAGAAAAGAGGGGCTTTAAATACTAGCAATAAGGATGATGTCTAGCGCAGGAAAAGCTATCGTATGGGATCTGAGAAACAGAAGTTGTTAATGTTTGAAGACAAGCATGAGCTCAGTACAAACCAGCCCACTGTGCACACCAGGCAGACTGGCTGGTCTTAGATACACAAACTGGAGTCCGGTAGGGAAGAGCAGATGTATCTAAATTAGTACTGAGAGGAATTTCCATAGGATTTAGAAGTCTGTAGGTGTGTGGTTATGCCGTGGGACTCATTGCCAGTGGGTACCATCGACACAGGGTACCCGTTTTTATAAAGGGCATCCATATTCACGCAAATCTTCGAAGCACCCAGTCTTAGATTTCTAAGGGTGAAAAGGAATTCAGACAAATCTGAGTATTAACCCTTCTGCTCCTAGCCACAAGACCACCTTTTCAGTGAGGAACGGCAAAATCCGCTCTCTGTAGGCAGGTTATTTTGCAGAGAACACCTTGCCTTCCCTGTTAACAGCCAGTGCCAAAGGCAGCTCTAGAGTGGCCAAAGACAGCTCTAGAGTGGCCAAAGGCAACTCTAGAGTGGCCAAAACCAGCTCTAGAGTGGCCAAAGGCAGCTCAGCGTGACAAAACGCTTCCTTGGCTGGCACAGCAATTCCTACACCTGCAGGGATTTTTATTCCCCCCCAACTCTGAGACAGTACCAGGTGCCACAACGTGCCGCAGAGCACGGGGACGTGCACTCCGACGCTGCATGGGAACACAGGTGTGACCAGACCCTGTTTCACGGGGCAGGAGGAGGATGGTGGGCAGCAGCCACGTGGCCGCAGCAGTGGGGCTTCAGGGGGGAGCACATCTGGCACAGCTGGAGACAGGGTGGGAGGAAGAAACTGGAGGAGAGCTGATGGAAACGTGTCTCCTCCTCCAGTGCATGATTTGTACCTGGAGTAGGTAGCTGGTGAAGTGGGAGTAGGAAGCAGGAGCTGGTGAAGGGCCTGGAGCATAAATCTTATGAAGAGCGGTTGAAGGAGCTGGGACTGTTTAGTTTGAGGAAGAGG
>JAOXNO010000024.1:93030865-93051843 GCA_028565335.1 Limnodromus scolopaceus
GCTGGAGGGGAGCAGATTTAGATTGGAGATTAGGAGAAAGTTCTTTACTATGAGGGTGGTGGAGCACTGGAACAGGTAGCCCAGGGAGATGGTTGAGGCCCCTTCCCTGGAGACATTCAAGGTGAGGCTTGACAAGGCCCTGGGCAGTCTGGTCTAGTTGGGGGTGTCCCTGTGACTGCAGGGAGGTCGGACTAGATGACCTTTGGAGGTCCCTTCCAGCCTGGACGATTCTATGATTCTAAGGTCTGAGAAATAGATGTCAAAAATATTTCGGCTGAAGACCAGAAGCATTTCACTTCTCTGGGAGTTTCCTAGTGGGGGCTTTCACAAAGGTGGAGATAAAATTTGTGTAGATGGAGACATTGCAGTCTGAGCCTCCATTCAGGAGGCTGCTACATTGCAAACTGTTAAGTAGCAGTGTTTCAGTAAATGAAATAAATGTCTAATCAGTACCTATGTATTATGCACAGATACTTCATGTGGTCAACAAAAGGATCAAGGATTTGTAGAGGCTTTTAGACTACTTTTTTTTTTTCTTCTATCAAGAAGAAACAATCTGATGGGTTCATTCCTCATTTTCAAAGGGTCCTCAGGGTACAGCTGCAGCTATGCTAGTTACAATTCAATTAAGTGGGCAGTCTATGCAGAATAAATTACTCCTATCTGCTTTTATTTAGAGTTTTCAGATTATCTGCAAAACCTCACCAAAGGACAAAAAAGTCTTAGGAATCTTGAAATTTTTCATCATAGTAGGTTTCTAACATTTCTAGTTTTACAACCCTTCCCCATATTGTACAGTTTTGACACTAAAATCAGTGAATTGCAAAACTGTGATAATATTCCTATTTTAATTGTAGCTTTTAGTAATCTCAACTGTGTGAATATGTATATATTTTTTGGTATAGGAAGTAAGCTAAATCAACAAGATCTTAATACATGTGCAAGATTAGCAGGATAGATCAATTTTGGTATTATTTATTAACAATATTACCACATTTTAGGGTCGATATGATTCCTACGGACAGCTGTCTTGCACCAAACTGAACACAGATGTTGCCATCCCCAATATACCATCTTCATTGTAGTCAATTTTTTTCTGAGCATTCCCTCCCAAGATAGAGCTGTGCTCTCACCAGTCTACCTCTAACATATTCTTCAGCTTCAGGCAAAACCAATAATTAATGATAAGACTTGAGTGGTGTACAGCTAAGTACTAAACCAGCTGCCTCATCTTGTCTCTGCCAGTTACTTGCTCTCTGATCTTCAGCAATTCCTCAGATTCATTGTAGGTAAAAATACGTGTTATGAAAACTATGATGCATATGTCTAATGTTTCAAAATAGATTAATGTAATTGAAGTCTGTGGTTCCATAGGACTCTAAAGGCCTTTGGTCTAAGCAAATGCCAGCTAAATGGCTCCTCTACAGGAGCCATTATCTCTACCGGAAAACCCTTGAAAATGTCTATACTTTGAAAAATGCTAGAAAAAATATGTTAAAAAATACTGATTTAATGCTAGGTCCATGCTGGAATCTTTTTATGGTATGGTGATATTAGTTGCAGGCATTAGTGTTGTAGCTGTGAGGGTATGAAGTCTGGAAGGAGAAAGAATACCTTTGTTGGATAAACGTCTATACTAAAAAGATTGATGCATTTTTTAAAGATAAAACTTGCCTATTTTTTGTAAACTATGTCAGTTGGTGAAAAAAAAATTACTGTATCACCTAAAAAAATCCCAATACTTAGCAGAGTTTTCTATAATATTTGTAGTTGTAAATCTTAAGGTAAACACAACTATGTTGGGGAAAAAAAAACGTTTCTGCCGGTGCATTTTAGTTTGTTGGAGTGAAGCCGCGTATGTTACGCTGCTAAAAGATGTATCTGACTTAGAAACGTCTCTTGTCACAGCTGTACAATAAATCTTTTTTCTAATGTCAGCTAAGCCTATGATCTTTCATTTCCCTTCACTTTGCTTTTTCCTTCCTGGGATTGTCCTGGTTTGTTTAGATTTGAGTGGTTCTCGTTGCAGTTACACGTTGCTGAGGCCGCAACGCGTCGAGGGTTTGACGGCTTCTCAAACAAGCCTTTTCCAGACTGAAAAGCCTTTCGGGGGCAGGGGGGGGGGAAGTTAAAGAAAGTTAGTTCAAACGTTTCAACAGACCAATGCTGCGGCAGCGCACAAAGTCCCAACTGCAGAGGGATTTACAGATCAAAGCAAAAAGCCAAACATTGCGCAGAGTTAAGCGAGGGTCCTCGGAAGAGAAAGACTTTTTTCTCACTCCAGTAAACAAATTGGCAGCCGCACAAGCACAAATTTCTTGCAGGCCTTCAAAAGCAGCTCATGTGGCAAAACGTCTCATTAGATCGTTTGGGAGGCCCCAAATATGCACAGACTTGCTCGATGCGTGACAGTAACAAAGAAATGGTACAACAGCTCCAACAATGCTCTTGGTCCCACGTCCTTTAGTCTGACAAACACCTTGTTAAGAAATGAGCGAGCGGACTTGCTTGGGGGAGCGTAGAGGGGCCTCACATGAAATCTCGTTGAATTCCTCTTACTTTTCTGAGGGGGTGTTGTCGTCCCAAAGCGGAGTCGTTTCCCCCTCGTGCAGACGCCAATATACACACAGAGTAGAAGTATTATCCTTTTATTTCATTTCTGCGGAGGTGGGTGCTAGGTGGTAATCCACAAAGCTAGCACACCGGCCTAAAAACTCTCAGGAATATTTATAAGGTTCAAAACACAGAAATACGCAACCTTAATTATACTTATTGGTTAGTACCTTATCTTAACAATTTCTATTGGATAGTACAGTCTCTTGCTCTCATTTAAAGTTGCAAGGTCCTTCAACCGATGTGCGTGTGCTCCAGCACCATGGGGAGGTAGTCCAATTTGGTCTCCAGCTGAGTTGGTGGTTGCCATTTCCCACTGCCACCTTTACCTGTCCCCCAGTTACTGCAAACTATTGTTGAGCTTTATCCAGCCAACGTCTAGTTTTCAGCCCGTTTCGGCACCTCCTGTTGCAGAATGTTCCTTATTATCAGCCTTCTGTTCTTTTTTCAAGGGTATATTCATTAGCGAGGCATTTATTGTTTAGACCAAGTGTCTGGTTTAACAGGGCCTTGTGACCTTTTTACAGCTCTTTTTTCTTACCTAGTGGGAGATTATACCTTCTAAAATACATTTCACCTTTTTAAAAGTACATTCTACCTCCTTAAAGTACATCAGCGTGACAACTAGTTTCAAATGCTTTCTCAAATTTAATGAGGAAGGTGTATTTTGGTTTGGTTTTTTTTGGTTTTTTTTTTTCTTCTTTTTTTTTCCTATTTTTTTTTCCCCCCTCAGGGCATTAAAGAAACCCTTACCTTCAGCAAAGTCTTCCCACCCCTCACCCCACGTCAGGTCTTTGGCCATCCTTTGAGCCCACAGTGAGGGCTGCACCACGCTGCCTGACCTGGCTCTGCTCTGAACCCACATGAACTCTGAACTTGGGAACCCACATGCAGGTTTCCCTCCTCGCACAAGGTTTTGCAGGAACGGGTGGAAGCATAGGCTGGATTTACAGCCAAGTTTCAAGAGGGAGCACTATTAGCAGCTAATAGACACATCGAAACATTTTTTTCTCCTATTGTTTCTTATTTTGTCTGTGTAGGTATGACATATCAAAATGATGAGAAAGGATGCCGTATTAGTTGTGTTAAGAAAAATAATAATAATAAAAAAAGAAGTTATTTATTGTATTTCTATTATTGGCATAGTCATGGTATTTATGCAAGACTTCATATGGGGGAAACAAGCAATATCTTTGTAAACAAGAGTCATGACCATCTGCTAGTAATGCCAGAAAAGAGAGGAGAAAAGAAGAAAATATGGGGTGAAGATTTGGTTTGGTTCACAACATAAGCAAGTCTGGTTTATCTCCAGAGAAGAACATGTGTGATTAAAAAAATGCCTTGGTTTTGTCCAAAAATATCAGTTGCTTAATAAAATGCTATTTCTCTCTACAAACCCACTTCAGTATTTTTCATTAAGCTCTATCTTTTGCACAGGGCAAGAAGAGGGAAACAGAAGTATTCTAAAATAATACAGCCAATTGTGTTATTTCTTGAAGCCATTCATTGATGGTACAGCTACATCCAAAGTGGAAAGAGAAGGTCTTTATGTTACATTCGAATATGCAAGCAAAAGCACTAAGCAGCTCTTACATAGGAAGCAGTATGCTCCTTTCCATCCACTAGATAGAGCTAGGGCACTTCATGCAGTGGTGCAAAGTTCTTGGCGTGGCACACACGTTTCTTCTGCCAGGAGACCTGGTGCTCCTCTGTACTCGTCTGGGAATATAAACAAACATGTTTTCAGAACTGGGTAGGTTCCTGTGGTTGAAAGCTCATTTTATATCTTAAGTTAAGTCTCATGTTGGGGACAGTGAAATAAAAAACAGTATTTTCCTTCTTTTTTCCTTTTTAATTTTTATATTTGTAAGATATCACCTTGAATCCTCTTATTATGCGTTTATTATTAAGCGTCAGCTGTCTTCATATTAATAGGGATATTTCAGCTTCAAATCTTTCATCAGACATACCTTTTTGACTTACCTGACAAAATGACTAGGAAAACAGGTAATTTAACCATTGAAAAACATACCTTTTGAAATTTAACATGTCTCCTTATTAGAGTTTATTGCCTTGACAGTGACCTAATATTTTACAAGAATGTGAAACTGAACATTTTGCTATTTTGTGTTTTTGTAAAATGTGAATTTTCGACCTTATACCAGTGCTGGGTTCTTTTTTTCCCCTTGTTTTCAGTTTTCTTGCATTTCTTATGGAAGAATAGAATAAGATTGAATCGGGATCAAACTAATAAAGTCCTATAGTTATGAATCCAAAAAGTATAGCTTTTCTAATGATGCAACTGAGCTAGGGAAATAGATTTTTATTGATTTTTTTATACTGTCTTATGAAATTTTTTGAAAAAATACCATTTGCCACTGCATTCTATTGAATTAAAGAGAATGCTTCAAACAGCTCTATTTTGAAATTGTAATTGTCTCTTATATTCGACAGTGCTTTTCCTAAAGTTACTGTACTTGCAAAGGAAAAGGCTGGCACGATATACTTGTGATCAAGCACTCCATCTCTCTGAGGGGGGGCTGAGCCTGCCGGAGGCAGATGGAGGTGAGGCTCTGTCTGCAGCCAGCTGGACCACTCTTTGGCTCTCACAAAGCTTGCAACAAGGCCATGAGAGCAACTAGGGACAGACAGAATAAAATGTAGGAATTCGAGGGAAAATAATCAGTGAAAGACCTGGGAAAATTGAATATTCCTGTTTTCCTATATTTGTTCCTTCCCCCCCACTTTGAATTTATTGCTTATGTTTTATAGAAGAACTACGTTTAGATCCTGAGTAGGGGGGAAAGGAAAGGGCAGGCATAAGAAAGCAAGAGGGCTTTTGCTGTGGGTGAGAAGAGGGTGAAAAAAGGAATAGACGAGAAGCTTTCCCCCTGAGAAACAATACCGAATGATTAAGGAACCCAGGTTCACTTTGCAGAACCCCATCATCCTGCATTTGAGATTTTTCTCTTCTCTGACTTCTGAACTGGCTAGCTCTGGTTATCCTGCTTGCTCTAGGGATGATGCTTCCGTAAACAAGCTTGACAGGCTTTAAAGCAAGAGTTACAGCACACAGAGTGTAAAATGTTGAGGAAGACAAAAGCAGATTCTAAATTAGGATGGATCTCCATCTCTTTCCAATCTCTGCAGTGAAAATCTCTTCTCCGGTTCTATTGTCCTTTAGATCTAAATTAATTTGGAATTCTCTTGAAAAACAAAATGGGAATCAATGGCTCCCAGAATTCAGCTGGAGAAGTTTGGGGTAATTTATTTTCTCCATTGAACTAATTTTTCATGGCATCAACTTCATTGAAGTTTGGGCATGTGCCTGGACTATATCAGTCTTGGTTCTTCCTGTATGAAGTCGACATCAGCCTCCTCATCTTACCTTAGATGTACACAGTGTGGGTGTCTACATCTAACCTAGTTGCCCTGGTCCCTAGACCATCTCAGTTTTGATGCATCCGACTTCTTATAGCCTTCAGGTTCGGGATTAGATGAATTGTACCCTAGAAGTACTTATTTTCTCTCCATTCGCTATAAAAAGATCCCTAGTTCAAATTCAGACATTTGCATTATAAGAATCGTCATTTCACAGAATTGCAGATTGGTAGGGGTTGGAAAGGACCAAGTAGGGGTTGGAAGTTGGACAGATTAATCCTGCTCATCTAATCTACCTGTATAGTTTATGTGGATGTGGTAAAAATAATGCCATTACATTCAGTTGCTGAATGTTGAATTCAGTTGCTATATTCAGTTGCTATATGTAAAAACTCTGCCAGTGCTATTTCTGCTCCAGCAAACTCTATTTAGCACTTGTTCATTACTGAATTGTCCAGTAGACATGTAAGATACCATAACTTTCCTTATAAAGTCGAATATATTCAGACTGGAGACCTGATACTTGGATCAATAATGGCAATCCAAATAAAATGTGTATTTCTTTTTAAACTATACATGTCCTGTTAAATTATACTCTTCTATGCATTGCTAGAAAAATGTCAGACATGACATTAACAAGACAATAAGGCTCAAAATCACCCTATTTTCCAAATACTCAAGTTTTCAGGGTGGGAATGGCACTCCAGGTTACTTTTCTTCATTAGGTTATGCCCAAGAAATTATACTTAATATTTAAAATGATTTGCAGCATCATACAAATGATTGATCTTCTGCAAAGAGTGCTTTTGTTTGCTTATGGGTATCTTTTCTGTGGTGGTTCATGAAAGATAAACGTGTCTAGGCTTTTGCAGAAACTGAAACTGTTAATTTTCATAGAAACGTGCCAGAAAAAAGGTATTTTTATCTTCCACCATATCTCCTTTCATTTTTTAAAATACTTTACACCATGATAAACACAGGTTTGAAGATCTGTATTTAAGTCTAGAACATGAAACAAACTCCCAAAATCTCATGTGGAATTAAACCTTTTTTTTTTTTTAAACAAAAAATAATGAAGGTATTCAAATAAGTATGCAATATGCAAGTTGCTGTTAGCACTTCCCTAATTAAAATCATGGTGTTCATAAAATCACCGTAGCGTAGGTATTGAATTCCCTATTAAAATTATCACAGTTTGTGCTCAACTGTGTTTCAACTCTATTTTAAAATGTGCTTGGGAAAACGAATAGTCCCGTTACCTCTGTCACTCCAGAGTGCTTGAGTATGGCTCAATGAATCATTATAAATATGCAATATTTCACCCAAAAAGTGTGAGTATAATGTTTATCTCACAAGTATGAAAGATGCATTACAGGTTTTGAAGGTCTTTTTTTTTTTTTTTTTGAGGTGACTGAAATGTACACTTCATAGAGATGACCTGTTTTATTTGTTCTGTCAGGATTCATTGCAGTTTTTTAATTCAAACAAGTGAAATTTCAGAGCCCGACATTTTGCTGTGTCTGAGTGAAGCAAAGATGAGGTTGGTAGATGATGCAGAGGGTGGGCTGAGGGCAATCTCTGTTAGACTTTATGCTTTCCAAGTATTTGAACATCATTGTCATAAAAAGGACAGCAAATTAGCTGTCCACATTTATTAAGACAAAGAGAAAGTGTTTTGAAAATGACATCTTCCAAAGGTGCAATGTTCTGCTCCTGAATATGCGAACAGAGACCAGCACAGGACTATGGAATTCAGATGGAAATCCTTCCATGGTCTGTGCAGAAGAGCAAAGTACAACTTATTCTTTTGAAATTCCACGAAAATATCTTTTTCTTTTCGCTTTCCCTCTGTCTTTTGTTTCAAGAAGTTGCAAAGTGAGACGTGATCTGTACGGTGCTGTGGGTGAGCCAACAATAGCCAGCACTTGAATAATGAATCAAAAGCCTTAGAAGAACTCACTTTAGTGGCTGGCTTGGGTGCAAAGAGAACAGAGAACTGTAGGATTCAGGAAGATTAATGTCAGCTTTCTCTTCTGAACAACACTATTTCTCATTCAATGCATAGGCTTTATAACTTCTATTCCTGAGTAATTCTAGGACAACAGTTTCCAAATGCACACTTTACAGAGTAGCAAGGAGTATTACACACCAATGTAGTGATATGTAATGTTAGTATTAAAATAGCATTTGCTTTGTAATTAATTTCTGTTCTACTAACATTATGCCAGTACTTATATTTTTTTTGGTAATTATTTCTTTCCTGATGTATGTTTCTTTTACTTGCTACATTGCTAATTCCAGGAAGGAATGGGATTTCTTGACTTTTGTATAGCTCAGGGTCTTTTTCAGACTTTTTCTACTTGCTGGTCGTTAAGGGCTTTGTACTAGAATTACAGAAAACTTCCAATATTTTGATGACATATGGTGATGTCTAGCACATATGAATTTCCTTACTTTCCTTTTCCATTTATGTAACCATTTCTGTGTGGGTCTTACAAGCAGTTTCAAAGTTTCAGAGAAGAAATTTATACATTTGATTTAAATAATTGATTAATTGATTAAATAAAAAAGATTAAATGATTTAAAATTATATACTACTATTTCTGTTGATATGGAAATATAATCAGTGAAAGGATAATCAAAATGATAATTGGTTTTGATTAAGTCATACTTCCTGCTGGCTTCGAGAAGAGGCACTTGCACAATTCTTTTCTGATATTGATGTGCACATCTGGATTTGAGAAAGCGAAGAAAAGATTTATCTGAAAAGTGCTTCTGAAACTCTTCTTGGCAAAACATTTGTTGAACGTCCTGGTGATATCCCAATGTGATATTTTTATTTGATGGAACAGTGAAGTCAGGATGCGTTACGAGCATTTTATATATTTCATGAGTTCCAGTTAGATGTTCTGGCACAATTCTTTTTATCTTGCCTGTCTTTACCGTAAGCTGTCTCTTAATCCTTTTGGTAGGTGAGCTGGGAAGAGATGAGAAGAGACTAGTGCTGTTATGTCTATCTGTGACAGGTTAATTATTTTCATCAGTGTCTAAATAAACCACACAGATGATAATAATGCATTTCAGGTAAAGGCAGTTTCTTGTAAAACGTTAGAGTTTAGGGAGAGCTAAATCCCCAGGAGATCAAAGAAACTGAGTATAGTTGCTATGTATGGAAAAATCTCTGAAGCTGAAAATTTCTGGAAGAACTTGAAGGAATTCAAAGAGAAATATAGCTTCCTGAAGAAAGAAAAACACAGAAAAGCCTGTAGGGAAGACTATTAGTATGAGAGAGACCTGTCTGTAATTTGGAGGAGGAAACTGGAAGATTCCTTGTTGGTCTTGTGTTTAAAACCACACTTGAGAACAACTTTGTGAATGTTTTTCCTATCACTAGTTAACACTGAAAGCTGGATTCAAACTCTCCTCATAGGAGTACTGGGGAAATTTCTTGATAAACTTGAGCTTGATAAACCCTGAAAGTGATTATGTAGCATAGGTGTCTGCAATGGCAAGGAACTGAATCAGAGAACTAAGGAGATCTTTTTCCATCTTATACTCCTTAACAAGCAGATGCATGTATCAGTGACACTAGAAAAATGAAAATATAAAATTTCAACTTGTTCAAAGTTTCTTTCTTAATGAGGTCTTATCTAGGCTGTGTTGGAATCCTCTTCAACGATTGACTCTGCCTTCCCAGACCTAATTTTACATTGCACACACTCTTCTGTTTTTATGCAGAGCATGGCAGAGCATAATAAGTTTATCAGAATTGTCTATATCATTTGTCACACCGTGACAGGAGCTATGTGATACGGATGATGCGGTACACTACATAGTTCAGGAAAGAGCAGATTTAAAGAGCAGAGTTGGTTCTGGTTGCTCTCAAGAAGGGATTTCCCAATGGGCTTTGCTCAACCTGCTCTCCACGGTGTGTTCCTGCTGTGCGCTTCTGCCAGCATCACTTGTGTGGCTTTCCAGTCAGCCAACTCAGAGAGTTTCATTCTGCTAAAACTAAAGCAGAAAAACAGTATTTTTCAGTAGGACCAGGAGGATGTAGCCACGTGCCCGATGACATAAGCACTTGTACTGACACAAGGAGAAGATTGGGAACTTGTGGCCAAGAGCAAGATGAGATTCAGTCGGCTTAAACCAGCTTAAGCTTTCTGCAGAGCGGCCAACCGACCTTAAAGGGACACATTTTATAGAAACAGCACTTAATTATCATTCTGATACTTTATTTTCATCTTTCTCTCGTTACAAAGGAGCTGGATCAGACTGTAGCATTTTTCTATTGTGTCTGCTGATACGCCACAGAGGATATTGCCCTAATAAAAATGCTGATAAAAATTGGCAGTTACTCAGATTTCTTTCAATGGCAGCTATGTTTGGATTCATCAACAGTTGTGATGCATTTAAATAATAACAATAAACTTGACCTTAAAATGTCACTTCCTCTTTTCATTTTTTTTTCCACTTTAGTCTGGATACAAATCTCAGATGGAGGGCTAGAAAGGGCAAACTATGAATATATCTCATATGTATGAATATGTTAACAATTCTACAATTCTTACTCTATAGGATAGAATATTTTAGAATTCAGATGTCAAATTCCAACAAAACTGGTTATTTAGCTCAGCCATTAGCCAGAAGTATTAAAATTGCATGCAGAAACCCCTTTACAGGAGACTTTTTGGTCCATTTATGCATTTTCCAGTTCAGATTTTGAAGTTAAAGGACAATTAAACACCCAAACCTTTTCTTATCTGAATCTAACTGGAATGCTAAACCTTTTGATCTTGGTCTATCACTAATTAATTAATTACAATATTTTAGATTGTAAGGAGGGATGGCATTTATAACTGAAGTTCTCAGTACATCAAGGCAATGAATAGGTCTTTTATCTAGGGATAAAGAGCAAAAGAACTGAACTGGCAATAAAAAAATTCTTGATTACAGATATATTTTTTTTTTCCTGTGACTGACTGTCAGACCAAATTGCTTCCAAAATAAAAGCAAATATTTTTATTAATTATTTGGTACAAAGGTTGTGTGTTAGTGCTTAAAAAAATTCTCAAGTTGAATATTTCTTTTACATTTAGTAAAGATCAACTTTATGAAATTAAATGACTTCTAAGTTAGAATTCCTTATATTCTTATATTCATGTACAATACTCTGGGTTGCGATTATCAACAAATACATAGAGAAGAAGCAAAGCTAATTCATGTTTGTTTCTATTTTCTCAAGATTTAAAATATTACCTGGATTTCAGACACAGTCTCATTTCTGGTTTCATTTTCTTGTATTATGAAGTAATCACAGCAGATGTTTTGTTCTTCCTTCAAGCATTCCTCTTAAAGCCTACTGTAAAACAGGATGTTCTGAGAGACAAGGTCTAATTATCTATTAACTACCAAATTACCCCACAATATCTGTTTAGGAACTGGGATATCAGTAGGGATCTCCCTGTTTCTGTATTTGGGAAATTTTGTCTGTTCACGTGAAACTTTGCTCTATTAGGAATGGTTTAGGGCGAAAGTTTTCCACATAATTTTTTATCTTTTTTAGTATTTCGTTTTCTAAAATTCAGTTATCTTTCTTGGCTTTTTGATTCTTCTGCCTGATAAATATTCAGACAGTTTTTTTCATATGCTTTTGATTCCTGAGCGAGAAGTGTGGTTCAGATTTTCCTTCCGACTAACGTCTCTGTTGGGCTGACTCTTTGCCCTGCTGTGGGAGTGGTTTGTCCCTAGAGTAGACTGAAGATTTTGCTGTAGTACCCTCTCTTCAGTTTAACCTGTCTATTCTAGTTGGTGGTTACCATTGCACATCCTTGTTGCGTTTGATAACCAAACTTGTCCGTGAGGGTTTGAAATCGTACTCGGCAACAAAGCACTGGCATTCAGAACTAGTCACTGAAACCTTTTGTGTCCTTACAGAAGCCAAAATAGCCACAAACTTTTTAGCTTCTTCATAAATTGACAGTGAATAGCAGGTGGAAAATGTGGTTTTTCAATAAATTGAAAAATAGTAACTACTAGTCATATGGGGTCTTGCTGTTTGCAAAATGCACTGTATAATTTTCCCAAATTGCTCTCCCTAGCAGTGGTGTTATAACAAGAGGTCCCATTTTCTAGAGTTTTATACCCTCCATATTCCACTATTTTTAACCATGCCACTGCTGAACCATTTGAGCTAAGGGCCTTTATTTATTTGTGGATTTAAGCGTGGCCCGTGTGGGACTCGGGCCTCTGACTCAGTGTAGCAATAGGTCGTACGTGTCACAGGGAAAAACTACTCAACTCATGTGTTTTAAATCAAATCAGGATCAAAGTGGTTTCTTAATTTATTAATGACACAGTTAACTGGCAATCAGTGAACGACACATTCAGGGTCAATAGTGGCGACAACGGGTAAACCACAATCCCAGATGCTTGAAAAATGTTAATACGGTCCTACGGATTTCCAAAAACTAATGCACACCCCCCATATTTACATGCACCCTCTGGCAGTTCAGGCACCCCTCCATTCCCTCTTTGTGGGTGTAGGTTCCCCAGATGGTCCCTTGCTTGGGGCCATGGGCAGGTGTCCTACATGTGCATACTGAGGAGGGGTGTCCCACACCACCCTGTTGCTGTGGGTCCTTGGCTGGGTACGGGGTGCTCCCATGCCCCATAGGGACCTGCAGGGATGGGGATGCTGTGGGGTGATGCCTGACAGTGCCCAACCAGGTTCACTGATCCTTGACCAGCTCCAAGGCCTCTACCAACACCTGCTACAAATTTCCGTGCTTTTCAGGCCGATGCCCTCCTTGTCTAAAAAACGCTCTTTACAATTTCACGGTTACTGTTTAATCTGGTTGATGGTTGTCACGGAGTTCCTCCTCAGCAGTGTTAGCTTGAGGCAAAGGTTCCCTCAGACAGGTTTGGCTGTCCCACCACACACACCACTGCATTTGGTGTATGCGGCAAGGTGTTGGTAGCAGGGGGGCTGGTTAGTGACCTCCCTGTCTTTACATCACCCATGAGGCTTTTCATCTTATTTCTTCCCCCTTCCTGTTGAGGAGGAGGAGTGAGAGAGCAGCTGGGTGGGAGTCTGGCTGCTGACCAAAGCTAGTCCACCACACATGCCTCTCTTATTAGTCTGCGCTGTTGAAGCCATTTTGCCAAAGGTGAGTTACGTGGGCACCGCTGCGATATTTTATTCTGCATTTCTAGCTTGGTTAAAACTCCCCCATGCCCTTCATTCGTCCTGCTGCAAAGAAATGTGTTAAGCAAGATCCTAAAACACATAGATATGAGAGCTTTATTCCTTCAAATACTATTTACGTTCTGTATGCCTTGCTTTTGTTCTCGTCTTGTGCCTATGTTTTCGCTACCTATAAATAGCATAATGGACACATTTATTTCGAACGTGCATGGCCATTTACACTTTCTCCGAGTTTCTTGGCTATTTGAAAAAAAAAATAAACCTTTTGCATTTTGAAGAATAAACATATCTGCAGTTCACATTGTGGGGAAAAACAGTATCTGCAGGTGTCTACTTCCCTGCACTATGACCATACTAATTGACTCGTCATCCATAAAGACTAGAGAAATTATATAACACAATATGAAGGCATCGTACATGGTTATCACACACAGAGAACATATTTTGAAATAGGTTCCTTACAAAACTTTGCAGTTGGGAGCTGAGGCCTGAATCTTTTTCCCACGTGTCCTTACATTTGAGTCTGTAGCTTTAGCTATATTTAATTTTCTTTGGATTTGGATTTGTGTGTGCAGTGTGTTTTGTGAATAGTGATTCTGAGAAGCCATTACTAGATATTATTCTCCTATGAAAAGTAAAGGTATTAAGATGCATTCAAAAGAAAGCATACTGTGCTCTTGATTGAATATTTAGCCGGTCTGTGAAAGAGCAGGGAGATTACCTGCTTATCTGTTCACGTGTCTGCGGAGGCAGGAGTAAAAGAAAAAGGAAGAACACAGATTTTCATGTTCTGCGTGTCCAGCTTCACTACCAGTCAGACAAGAGACACTTCCTTCCTATGCATTTGAAACAAATCATGTTTCCCTATTGTCCACTGCTCCGAGTTCAAAAGTTGCAAGAGTTAGAGGGAAGTGAGGCACATCTATCAAACGCTAGGGTAGGGTTCTGAACACGTGCTGGGTGTGCTTTATCTGTGGAACGGGAACCAGGTCGCTGTGCAAGTGGGTTTGTTCTGTACGAGTTTCAAGCAACGTGAGAACTTCTGAAGGAACATTTTCATTAGAAGAACTGAAGGAAAAGTTGGAAAAGCAATAGACTACTCAATCAATGAGACTCTCCCCTTTTGATTTTTAAATAGATTGACAAAGAAATCATGTTATTAATTCAGTCTTAAAAGAAAAAATTTCAGCTACATATAACTAGTTGCTACATTTACATGTGTTTTGTGCAAAGGGTGTTTAAAAAATCACATACATGATTCTTAATACCAATTAGATATACATTTTGTGTTTTCATTTTGTTCTAATATATATTTTGCATTTTAATAGACTGTAATAATGAATATTTCCCAGAATTTTGTAAAGGGTTGGAATGTGATTAGAAAAGTCTTTTGATTGACACAGGAAAATCATCTGATTTGGGACAAAGACACAATTTCACTGAATTTCACTGAATTTTTAGAGTTGGAAGGGACCAGAGATCATCTAGTCCAACTAGTCCTGCTGAAGCAGGATTGCCCAGAGCTAGAGCATGTTACTCAGGACGGCATCCAGGTGGGGCTTGAAGATCTCCAAAGAAGGGGACTCCACAACCTCTCTGGGCAGCCTGTTCCAGGGCTCTGCCACCCTCACGGTAAAGAAGTTTTTTTTCATATTTGAGTGGAACCTCCTATGTTCCAATGCTAAGTACTATGTACAAAGCTAAGTAAAAGCTTCTTATTAGCTATTAGTGATCTGAAGTGGAGTAAATTTGAGCACTATCTCCTCAAAGACATTTATTTTCAGTAGTTGCACCAAATGTGAGGGTTTTCCCTGTATCAAGGGCTCATTCCCAGTTCTCAAACCTAGGTAGACTTATCTTTGGTCTTTGGTTTAAGCTATGGTCTTGCCTACTTCTCAGTTTTTTCCAAACCCCCGTTGAGTCCTGCTGTGCCCCTTAGCCTCTGGACCACTCATGCCAGAGGTCTGGGAAAGCTTGGAATGCCACTGTGATAATAGCAAGCTCCCTTTTCTTAGCTGATGGCAGAAGGCAGTTGAAAAGCCCCCGCAGTCTAGGGGAATAAATCAAAGGGTTTCACCAGGAAACCAGAGCTTTTTTTAATCTGCATCACCTAGTGCACTTTATCCTTTTTTTTCCCCTAAACTTTTTAAAACACATGTTCTATTTTAATTTAAAAAGGTAGATTGTCATTACTAGCCAGAACATTTGTCATTTCAGACTTTCTTTGAGTTCGCCAAAGAAGAGCATTTGTGTGCAAAAGGCAATTTTGTTTCCTACATCACACTGTGGCATCATTTTCCAATCGATGGTAAAAATCCTATGTTCCCATTAACACCAGTAAATAAAAAAGTGGCTCTATATTCCTGTAAAGACACACTTTGCTGCCATGGAAGTAGTGCAATGCAAACGAGAAGTACTTTTCCAGCAGCTGGGAAAACAAAAAAAAAATGCTACAAGAAATAAAATGGCTGGAGACATTTTGTTCTGAGGCCGTAAAAGTAGGCGCAACTTATCAAAGCCAACCACCTAATTGCACCCTCGGTGTTAGTGTGACATTCTCAAAGCAAATACACAGGTGCCAATATTGCATGGTTCCACTGATACGTGAACAGGCATGTTTATTAATCTGTGGTGCCACTTTGACTTTGCAGAGACAGCGGGCACGACTCCAGTGCTGTAATTCTAGGAAAACTCCCACTGAAATCCTCTCTAATCAGAACTGCAGAGTTAGGTCAACATTGATGCTTCTAGCCCAGCTGACCCTTGAAGTTAATGCTGTTTGTCTGACTGTATCCCATAAAACTCACCACAGAGCCATCTGAAGAAACTCCAGGGTTTTATTTTAAGAGTCTTTCTAACTGATTCAGAATCCGTCCGTACGTATAATGTATTTTCAGACCTCATTTTCGTGTGGATTAGTAATAGTACTTCAGAGCCAAGTTAAGCATGTTTTCTTGCACAGAAACATTCTGGAGTCAGAGAAAAAGGATTCTTCTTTTTCAGGCAGCGTAAGGTTTTCACAGAGTGCCTTGCAGGCTGCATCTTCCCTTTTCTCCCAGGAATCCTCCCGGGAGGTATTTGGAGGACACTAATAAAGTCACTCCTTTCTAGCATTACAAAACCAGCTTGTGTCCATGAAGTGAAGCTGTAGAGGCTACTCTGCCTGCGCTGTGTTCAAGAACGCTTCTTTTCTGTTCGGACCCTTCCTCGCTCTGCTTTTGCAGAATAAGAATAAGAATAAATATTTTGCAGAATAAGAATAAATAAGAAGTTGTTTAATGTCTGACAACAACGTGCTTTAAAACAATGTTGTGCAAAAATCACTTGATAATACCTGTGTTATCATAAACATATCCTTCTCCTAACAGCTGGTAAAGCCCAAACCCTGTGCTTCAGTTTGGAAATCTCCAAATTTGGAGTCGAAATGCAGAAATGGTGCTACTTATGGTGTTTATCAAACACAGGCAGGGAGTGGCCAAATGAAATTCATTTTGCCTCCAGTAACAAAAAACCTGATGAACGTCAGTATCAAATACCAGCTTTTAAAAACTAGAATTCTAAAGAAGGAATGTATTGGGGAAAAGATGTAAAAAATATTTCCTGTAGGAGCAGGTGATCACATTAAAATGTGAAAATAGTGTTGTAAACTGAAGAGCAAGATGGATCCTGGGATATAACTTCTTGCAGACTGCATATAGCTGTGAGTTCCATGAAGAACCAGCAGGCCAGCCCTTCTTCCAAGTCTTCTGCTGTAGCAACTCTCAAATAAGGTGCTTTTGCCGAAGCAGCAACCATCAGGTGAGACCTAGAGCTTCTTCTTCTCCTTTTCCTTCCCCTTTCTTGCCAGTCAAACGAATAAAAGCAGATTGCACAATTCTAGAGCGTGCAGCGATGTACTAACTGCTGGAAAAACACACCGCTCGTGTAAAAAACTCATTCCTTTTGTAAATGAAATAATTTCAATGGAATTACAACAGGACCAAATGTGTCCCTGGCTATTTAGATCTGTCAGAGCACAAGGTTTTAAACTTTTTAAAAACATCACTTCGCAGGGCCCGGAGGTCAGGCAGGGCTACACAGGATCAATTTACAGCAAGAACTGTGGAAGGTTTTTGATGAAATTGGTGTGAAATGGAGCACATAGACAAAAGAGGAAACAGCTCTCTTTCCCTAATGATAACATTGGATTTTGAAATTAAGCACAGCAGGTAGCGAGAGATCCCACATGGATTTTCAAAAAGGATACACGTCCTGATACTAACACATACTTCAAAGTGCCATGGGGTTGAAAAATCCCTATGTTTAACAATAACTTTAGCTTAACATAGGCAAAGCCATCAGGCAGCACCGGTATTAATGCTGAGCTGCTCTGCAGCGTTTAACACACCCAAAGCACACAAACATCAGCAATTGTACCTCTGTATTTTTATCTCGTTGTCAGTACAAAGGGTCCTCCATAACCCCCTGCTCCAGTGCAGGTTGGGGGCTGACCTGCTGGAGAGGACCTCTGAGGTGAAAAACCTACGAGTCCTGGTGGACAACAGGATGACCATGAGCCAGCAATGTGCCCTTATGGCCAAGAAGGCCAATGGCATCCTGGGGGGCATCAGGAAGAGCGTGACTAGCAGGTTGAGAGAGGTCATCCTCCCCCTCTGCTCTGCCCTGGTGAGGACCCATCTGGAGCACTGTGTCGAGTCCTGGGCTCCCCAGTTCCAGAAGGACAGGGAACTGCTGGAGAGGGTACAGCAGAGGACTACAAAGATGATGAGGGGCCTGGAGCATTTCTCTTATGAGGAAAGGCTGAGGGACTTGGGTCATTTTAGTCTAGAGAAGAGAAGACTGAGGGGGGACCTGATCAACATTTATAAATACTTAAAGGGTGGGTCTCAGGAGGATGGGGCCAGTCTTTTCTCAGTGGTGCCCAGGGACGGGACAAAAGGAAATGGGCAGAAACTGGAATGTAAGAAGTTCCACCTAACCATAAGGAGGAACTTCCTTCCTGTGAGGGTGGCAGAGCCCTAGAAGAGGCTGCCCAGAGAGGTGGTGGAGTCTCCTTCTCTGGAGACATTCCAAACCCTCCTGGACATATTCCTGTGCAACCTGCTCTGGGTGGACCTGCTTTGGCAGGAGGGTTGGACTAGATGACCTCTGGAGGTCCCTTCCAACCCCATGTGATTCTGTGATTCTGTGATTTTGCTGATACACAGCCACCAGACCAGGGTTCTCATTTAAATTAAAAATAAATGCTCTCCTTTAAATTATCTTTTTGAATTAGCAGACCCCAATTTCTCACTCAAATTTCAAAGTAAAATGAGAAACAAGCTTAAGCAAATAATTCTAAAGTTATGAGGAACTGCTATACCTTCCATATTGCTGGTGTTGCCTCAGCTGAACACCCATTTTGCCCTGAGAAAACGAGCAGCAGGATGACAGCCCATCATCATGCTTTTGGTTGCCCTTATTTTTCACTGGAGAAACTACATCTTTCTGTATGCCCAAATCCTCTTTTTAAAAAAGTATGATAAAATGAATTTGCTTTAGTTTTATGTAAGAAAATTTACCAAAGTGGGCAGTTCTCTAGCAAGGCAGAACAGTTTATAGTGACGGACAAGGATAATTAAAAAGAAGATCATGCATAGAAATCATTGTCATGCGGGGTTAAATAGGATGTGTAATGACCTGTGCAGGCATTAGAAATTCTAGATGATGCTTTTTGTATCTACCTGGTTCTATACATGTGAAATAAAGAAAAGATATATATATATAAATAAAATATTTAAATATAGAAAAGTAAAAATATTTCTATACAAAGAAATATTTGAAAAGAGATATTTGTTCTATGCATATGATATTCACATTAGTTTAGTTTCCAAACTACTCCACCATCCTCTACTTTTAGGAACCTATTTAAAAATATGATATTCTGAATGAAAAAAAAAAAAATAGGGAGGATTCTTTTGATTTTTATTCTAAATAAAAGGGGCTTTGAGCAACCTGGTCTAGTGGGAGGTGTCCCTGCCCAAGGCTGGGGGGTTCGAACTCAGTGATCTTTAAGGTCCCTTCCAACTCTAACCATTCTGATTCTATGAAATAACCAAATACTACTGTCTCACCACCAGTTGAAATTACACTTATTAATTCCATTGACACCTGAACCACTACAACAAATGATACCTGGCAGGACACCTACGTGTTCTCCCAGTAGGATAACAGAGGCGAAGCAGCTCAGAAGTTTCACCCTGCCATAGTGTTGTTACGTAGTCCAGGACAAAAACCTGGAAATGCCAGGCAGTGTTATTAGACCAAAAACAACCAAAGGAAAAATTGGGGATGTAGTTAGGTTTCTGACAAAAGAATTTGACAATATGTTGAAGATTAGTGAGAGGACAGCAGTGCAGTCAGCCTACGAAGAAAAACCTTTTTACTAACAGTGTTCCTGCAGCATTATTGACATCTCCTTTTGCTCCTTCAGTGCCTGAGCTTCTTCAACAGTCTGCTATGCAAGCCGATGGGAAAGTTGCCAGTTTGCTAAAAAAAAAAAGAAAAAAGAAAAAAGGATTTGTTCTTAAAGTAATTTGAAAGGCTGACAGGCTGTGAACAATGGAAGCTAATTTTTTCTTCTTTGCAAAACAGCATTTAAGTAATATCAGAAAAGGTCAGTTGTTGAAATTAAGTCCATTAAATGCTTTAAATGTTTCTTAATCTTCTACTCATAACACCATGTGCTGGCATGATAATGTTATAAAATGTCAATGTGGGTATTGTTAAATATATTAAATAGAACAAAATCTGCCACCCATTCACACATGGTCTGGAACCAACTATCCACTCTCCCTGTCTATCAATCTATAGGAAATATGAATTTTGCAGATGGTGTGTGCTTTTACATTATGTTCATCAAAGCATTCTGGAATTCAAAGGGGTTTGAAATCTGGGACCACTACTTGTTTTTATTTTTTCTGGCTCTTCTTTCCATAGATCAGGTTTGTAGAATAATTTGTTTGCATTTATAGACCAATGAATTATTTTTTGTACACAAATTTATCTCTGAAGATAAGTATTCAGTTTTTTTGCTAGGCTAAGTACAATGTTAGAGTATCATTTTTATTGTGACTAAAAAATGGGCTAGTATTCAGTAAATTTAAATAGGTTTTATTATAAGGAGTAAAATTCACTCCTTGCACAGAGTAGCATAAGGAGCTTATGACAATGCCTTATGGAATCAAAATACTCATAAAAATACCCTTAAAGGTATGCCCCGTTCTTTTCAGAGACAGCTTTGACTTATAGGGAATTATGAATATTTATTAGAATGTAGACATTTTTCTCTTTAATCAGTGCTTTGAGTGAGTTTATCAAGAAACACGGAGCTCATATTTTTATTATCCACTTTGAGCAAAAAAGAACAAGTTGGGTGGTGCACGTGTACATTTATCTCTGTGCACCAGATTTTCGCTGCACTGATTGTCCCTAGGAAGCACAAAGCGACTATTCTGTTTGTGCACAAGGAAGAATCACAATTCCATAGAGTTCTTGGACTGCACGCAGATGGCATTGTTGCTTGTGGAGTGTCCTGGTTTGAGGTAAAACAGAACTAATTTTCTGTTCGGTAATTTTACTTTTTCAGCTGGGCCTCTTCTAACCAACTAAACTCTGAAATTAACAGTGTATTGTTCAGAAACTGTTCACTCTCACAGGGATAAGACCTGATTATACCAAGGAATGGTGTGCAGAGAGGCCCTTAATTATACTTATTGCTGTAACAACCAAGGTCAGG
>JAOXNO010000024.1:93060571-93083801 GCA_028565335.1 Limnodromus scolopaceus
TTTTTTTTTATTTCTGTTGGTTGGACTAGATGATCTTAAAAGGTCCCTTCCAACCTAGGTGATTCTGTGATTCTGTGTGTATTGGGTGGAAAAGTCTCACTGAATGCCGCTCACTGCCTGTCTGCTGCTCGGTGGAAAAGCCTGCTGTCTGTGTACTGGTGGGTGCTAATGGCGGTGAGTCAGTCTAGTGTTATGGTATGGTGCTTGTGCTGCAGAAATTATCATCACGGAGGAAAAAACACTTTTACTACAGAAAAGATTTTGAGAAAAGAAGCAGCTTTTCAGAATAAATCGTGAGTTGAACCAGCCACTAGCAGAGACTCGCTTAACAGGAATAATGTAATGCAAAATACACCTAAATTTGTCCCTTAAAATGAGAGAAATTATTTCTCTTTTCATTTGCAGTCTCAGATTTGTTGCATACTGTTCTAAATATACTAGCGGATCCGAGGCAGAATAATAAAATCAGTGAGATTTTATTCAAGGATACAAAGCAAGTGTTCCTGGAAACTTAAAGGGGTTTTTTTTTGTTTGGTTTTTAACCTAGCAGATATGCTATGAAGCAGGAAAGGTGTACCTAATGATATTTGTGAGGTTTGTAAAGCAACCAGGATACATTTCCTTCTTGCTTTTCAGCATGCATAATAGAAACATTATTTTTGTCTTTTTTTATGCAGTCGTCTTGCCAAGACTGATAGACTGTAGTCTTTTCGAATTCAATGTCAACATCGTCTGTTGGATTTATTTCCCATTTGCTCTTCTTCATTAAGGATATGGTTGATCTTGTTGGAGATGGAAAGAAACGCCGTTTCAGCCACAGCCTCATGAATGATGCTCTGGGTTTACACAACAGTAATTCAGTTAGCTCTTTCAAAAGCTGAGATTAATAATCATGAGAACCTGCAACGTTTTCTGTGAGTTAATTGGTGCTTTAACATTGCATAATGCAATAATATAAATGAATGGAAAGAAAGGAGAAATAACTCAATAGCCTTGCTAGTGCTTTCAGAAACAATGTATTCCTTTCATCGTCAGCCCAAAATTCAGCCAAAATTTGTAAACAAAAACTACAACATAATGGTGCTGTAATGATGCAGTGTTTCTTATTTAACAACTAGGCAAAATTTCAGAGTTCTTTGGATAAATAACTGTGCTGTTGTACTTTAACAAGTGATAAATCTTGAGGTGCCTGTTAGAATTTGACCCTGGCCCATCATCATAAGCGGCTGACAAATGTTTCAATAATGTGAATAACAGGAAGAAACAGATCCTCAAATGTTTCCTGCCGGCCCCTTGCAGGCTTGGGAGTGGAGTGGGATGTGGCCACCACAAACTACTCCCTGGTGGCACGTCAGGGGTTCTCAGTGTGTTTCTGGTCCCTGCCACATCTCTGCTACCATGGGGACAGCACAGGGAGAGGACAAGGTGCCCAGCTTCCAAGATGGTCAGGCCTCTGTGAAGTTGTAACCAAGAAGTCAGTGTCTTTATCTGTGTCCTATCTGCCCCACAAAAAAGCGTTGGCGTTGGCCCTCTGTGGTTTTGCCATTGTTCTACAGGGCTGGCCCTTGCGCTGCGTTGGGCACCTGCCATTTTAGATGCCCGACCCCAGAGAAATTACATGAACCCCTCACCCTTCCAGGACACTCGCTGTGTCCTGAAGTTTCCATCAGTAAAACTCATGAGATGCTGGTACAGATTTGTTCGGCTGTGCAAAAGAACCGAGGTGTTGATGGTTAAGCTACCCAGCACCTATTTCAGATTTAAACTTCATGGGAATCACAGTGTAGGTATTCTTCTCCCAGTCCTGCATGCTCTGTTGTTTGTGTTGCCTGCTCTAATATTTGCATTACGAAGGTAGTGAAGTCAGGATGCCGGTGAGGTACGTAGTGGTAATAAAGGACTCATTCCTTTATCACAAACACCTCATTTTATCAGCTGGAAAGCTGGATTCAGGATATTTCACCCTGGTTACATTTTAAAACTCACGTCTCCCATTTCCGTGACAGTGATCGAGCTACCAGGATACAGGATATTTTGAAATAAGGCCTTCAGTTTTGTCTGTTGAAGTTGTGTGGTTTTAAACACGTTTAAATATGTACCAAAATAAAATAAAAGTAAAGTAAAATATTTTTCTTGTCCCATGGAAGATGTCTGCTAAGCTTGTGCTTGGAATTCTCTTGCATGAGACCTGAAGACAAACTCAGCAGGCCCCGTGCGGTCTTGGTTTCCTACTCCTGGCATGACCCTTGTGTCTCAGAAAAGCTGCAGATGCTCCAAGTCTCAGCTTTAGCACCTAAAGCCAGAAGATTCCTCGCAGTTGTGAAATTTGAGTGTAAACAGACGTTTCCTGCTTCGAAAGTTTCTTTTGTGGCTGGTAATAACTGAACTGAATTTAGACTCCTTCCTGAGGATCATAGCCGTGCTCTGTGAAGAGGCAATTCGGATGTAACACCTTGATAGTGATGACGCTGAAGTAGAAAAGCAATATTAATGGGCTAAAATGGTGCCTTGGGTGAGCTTGAAATTCCAGCTTCTTTTTGCTGAGATTCATTAGATCAGTGAGTACAGTCAATTGTTTTCTGAGAGAAACCCAAGTTCTCAAAATGCTGATTTTCAAATCTGTTGTTGAAATGTTGAAAAAACATTTCATTTTTGCAAACTCAAAGTTTTAGGTAGATCTCAGAGTTTTTTACCAAAAGATGTCTCCATTTTAGTTTCCATTTGATCAGAAAAAAGAAAAGCGTTCTGATTAAAATGGAAATTTTATTAAAAAAATTTTGATCCTAACCCGGGGTCCTTTAAAATAGTCCAAAGAAAACAGTGTGAAATATCTAGATACCTAATATTTCATTGACATGATCTAATCCTTAGACTAAAGAAGCGTATTCTGCTCTCATTTTTGTTGACTAAGTCAAATATGAGCGACTTAATATTAATTTAAATGGTAAGCCAAGTATTTTGCAAGTATACTAATACTGGTTTTGCCCTTGAGTACATGATCCATGTGGAAATTTGGTGGAGGAAATAAAAACCTGTGGATTTTTTAGGGTTTTTATATTTGCTTGCTCATGCTTCTAATAAAACTAAACCAACACATTATCAATCTGATGTCCTACAGTTTCAGAAAGGTAATTAAAAGTGGCACAGGGTCATAACTGTGACAATCAAAGTCACAATTAAAATTGAATCATAAATCAAGGCATTCAAATGATCAAACCACCAATTAATATAGCAGGTAATCAAGTCAAATCACTTTGTGCTACTCTTGCATCAGAAAATTTGAAAGAGAAGTCACTTAACACTCATTTTAACAGACAACCAGTGCAATTAGTTGATCTAGTTTGAGAGGAATGAAGAAGTTAATTTTATATTTGAGGACAGACACAGAGCAGTGTTTCTGTTCATCTTAGGAAAGAGCAGCCACTAGAGTGGTGCCCTTTGTGGCCTCAGCTTCACAATTCCTTGTATCTAGCTACTGGCACAAGTTCTTTTTTCCTCCTATTCGCCATGTATTGCAGATTCATCATTAGGAGTTTAGAATTTGGAGAGCATGCAATGTAATTAAAATTAATAACAGATTGACACAGCTTTTTCATCCTGTGTTCCGTTGGGTTACTTATTAGGGAAGAGCATGCAGTTTAAGACTTTGCTGCTGCTACAAGGGAGACAACGTCACTTCTAGAGAACCACAGAATCATAGAATCATGAATGCTTAGAGTTGGAAGGGACCTTAAAGATCATTGAGTTCCAACCCCCTTGCCATGGGCAGGGACACCTCACACTAGACCACGTTGTTTGAAGCCCAACCACTAGCACAAGTTGATCACAGAGGTGGTAGATGCCCCATCCATGGAAAAATTCAAGGTCAGGTTGGACAAGGCTCTGAGAAACCTGATCACGTTGAAGATGTCCCTGCTTCTTGCAGGTGGGTTGAACTAGATGACCTTTAAAGGTCCCTTCCGACCCAAACTATTGTATGATTTGATGCATGATTCCTAGCACTGAGCTCAAAGCCAAAAAGATCTTCATGGCCCATGCAAGCAGTGGAGGGCGTGAAGTGCCTTCAGCAGCAGTGCTCCCTGAACAGCCAGAAAGAAAATTCCAACTTTGCTACCACCTCATTACTTTCTTGGCATGGGGGTAATCTTCGATTTCAGGCTTAGGAAATCTCTGGTTCCCATTCCAATGAATCACCTTAGCCCATGGGTGAATGTTGCCTACCTTAAACCACTCCATTCATAGAACCAACAATTCACGCAGGAAATGGTATAATTTGTTGGTTTTTTTCATCCCCCTCACAGAATGTGGCTCGGTGAATAAGTAGGTTTTTTTTCATTACTTTCTAACATAACCCCCAGTGGAGCAGAGTTACAGAAAAACTCTTTTCCTTTTCAGGAAATTTCCTAATCTTCTGGATGCCGGAATTGTAAAATCAATCCTACTAATTTTAGCCAAATGGTAGGATTAGAAACAAAAGTTGCCTCTGCTGTACGAACGGCTTTAAGCAAAAAATCATTTCTCCTCAAGATTATTAGTCACTTTCGAAGACTTGATCCCCTATCTTTGTATAATAACAGTAATCTATGCTCTCAACAGCTCTCAATATTTTAAGAGGACGAAAGAATGCATGGTTCTATTCACAACTGAATGCTAGGTCTATAAATTGTTTAAGTCTGAACTGCTATAAGCATTATAGTAACAAAACACTAAATCCTATTTGGATTGCAGCAATTTAGATTAGAATTCTTCTGATAATATTTTACACTTCCCATAGCCATCTATATGCTAATGTTTCCAACAAATTATCAGATGTTATTCTACACAACCTTTTTTCCATAAATGACCTGTCATATTCATAATGGCATCTGCATTTGGTGACAGTTTTTATTTTATCTAGCAAAAACTGCAAGTCCATAAAGAAACTAATTATATACTTTCACGGTTGATAACATGGTTTCTAGTTTTATAACTAGCAATATGAAAACTGATTCAGTACAAAAGAATTATCCCTAAACTCAAGGGATATTCAGAGAGCAGGACCAGTTTTCTAAATGACAGACAAGATTTCGTAGTTGTTACTCAAAGGCATCACTTTTTGATCTCTTCTGACAATCTCTGAATAAATTTTGTTCTTACATTTCACATTTTTCGTCCAGTATTTCTATTTCACACCACATTTACTTTCTAAGCTTATACTGCAAAACCAAAACATACCCAGAGGTATAGGCCTCTCTTCTCCTCATATCCAGAACAAAGACAAATATTTCAAGGCTCCCAGAAGGCATTCAAGGATTACACCTAAAAAAATCAGAAGAGGTCTCCTGCAGTGGACAGGAGCAGGAAGCAATCCCATAGTTATAAGGTGAACATGAGCTGTAAGGTTCTTCTGACTCTCTGTCACTCTCAGATTCAGGTAAAACACAACAGCTCAAGGCCAAGTGGCTCCTTTCTCAAAGCCACAATGACACAGTTCAAGATGCATCATTTGGGCTGCAGCTTCTCTGTTCCTCGGATAGGTTAACATGACAGATCCTGGAACTCGGTACCTGCATCTCCTTCATTTTGGGTATTGTCAGAGTCAGATTACAGTCATAAAAAACCATCATCTTCAGAAGAAAACATTTTTATTCAAGTTCATAGGATATAAACATTCCTATCTGTGTGTATTTCTCCTTAATGCTTCCTTTTGACAGATTACTTTAAACCAGCTAATTCTGTCTCTCGCTGGAAAAGATGGAGCGCTTGGAGTATGCTGCTTCCTTCCAAAGATTTCCACTGATTCCTGATGTACCTTCAACCTCTCTACCCTTAGAAAGGTTTACTGCTGTCAGCTGTATCTTGGAATATTCCCTTCTTAGCAGCTCTTCCTAATCTTTCTATAAGACATTGAACTATCTGTGTCAATCCTCTTTCTTTACTACTGTTTCATTTCCTGTTGACTTCTCTTCTATAGCACGCTTTGTATATAAGATCATCTAGAATATTATAATAGACCTGGCTTGATTTTCATCTGTTAAGGACTGAAGTTTGCTTATTCAGGGCAAAGAATAAAAATAAGAATGAGGGTAGGTCAATTTACAGTTAACTAGTAGCCTTTACTTAGTCTATTCTGAATTAGCCTTATGCTGCTAGGTAAGATAATATTGTTTGGTAAATGAAGATATGTAAAGTGTTTATAACCATGACACACTGATTTCCTACATGCTTCTCAGCAATGCAGCATGTGAATAATTCAGTTACAGTTCCCAGGTCCAGCAGGATTCATAGTTCTGTAGCAATCCTGAGCACGGTAACAACTGATTTTACAGATCCAGATCTTCTGAACATTCCTCTTCCTGACAGTTTGCACAACCCCAAGCCTGCCTTTGTCCATTTATTGTTACATTCTCTATTCTCTGCTGAGATACCAAGATTCAGGATCACTTTTATGTGAATGGCTGATTATAGTTTTTGTTGCTTAAATATTGCAATAGCACATTAAAAATACTGCTTGGTAGGAATGTATTGCTTTACAATGCCATTATTTTTCTTTCAGATAAAAAAAATATGTACATTTTTAATTCTCTGTGGCATCGATAGCATATAAAATATCAAGCACAATATCACCTACTTAGGGTCTTCTGCTGTTACAGAAATGCAAATACAAACATTGAGTTGCACAAAACTGAGACACTCTTTTTTCGTTTGTTTTTATCAACGTAGATATCAAGTTTGTAATCACTAGTAGTTATCATTCTGTTCCCCAGCTAAGGAATATGTCATAAATAGACTCTGCTAAGTTTATTCCATGGAAAGTCTGTAAACTTATTTGTAAGTCTAGAATCACCTTACTGATTTTGGGGCTAGTCTTTGTATTAAATTCTGCTCTGACTGTCAGATTTGTGCAGTCACAGCCTCTTTGGTGATTACCACATAGCTCACAGGCTGGCAAGGCACTTTCTTTGTTATTACGATCTGTTATGAAACTGATGGATAAAACTTGTGTCTCAATATAACTGAGGCATAAAACAACTCATTGGTCTGTTCTTACTATTTAACTAGGTCTGAGATTTCAGCAGATGGTCAATATGCTCAATGTCTATTCTAGAGCCTTTGGAACAAAGGACATCAATAGAATGAGCCCTGTTAAAGTAATTCACAAATGAATTCTCCTTCCTTTCTTAAAATGAATACATCCAAGATTTATCAATCATTTTGGGTTTCAGAGGCTTACCCCGAGCTTTGTCATGCTAGCTTGGGGAGTAGTTTGAGCAAAACAGCTCTCACATTACACTGTTTAATTCTGTTTTCTACTCATTCCTGAAAAGAACTGCCAGAAGTAAACTCCATGGGAATAAAAAAAAAGCAGTCTAGCTTTGCTTCCCTTCAATATAGAAGGTAAACTCATCAAAATTAAACCAACTTAATAGAAATATGTGGGAAAGAAATTATGTTTACAAAAAATGTGTTCTAAGTTTAAATAAAGACCTTTTGAGCATAGTAATCCATATATTTAGTAATTCTTCTTCCAGATTACTTTGAAAACTAAGTGATGGTCTTGGGAAAAAACCCACACCAAAACAAAAACACAGCAAGAGAAGAAGAATAGATCTCACTGTTATAGCCAGAAACAAGTGAGTCAACTAACAATGCAAAGGTGACTGCATTTACATCAGCCAAAATCAGTAAAAAGATTTAAGGTCATATTTAAAAATGCAGTCACACGTAAGACCATTGTTTGATGGGTGATTTAAATGAGGAGAGAAAAGGAGCGGTGTGATGGAAGGATAAGGCAACGTGAAGGAGACTGAGTATGAAGTAAAAGAACTGACAGATAAAAGAGAGAGAAAAAAACCTCCAAAAAATCCTCCAAAATGGAAAAACAATTACAGATAAAGATGTACTAGGAGACAAAGGGACAGAAATGTAATGTACTTGGAACTTAATAGAAATATGATGGGACATACAGCATGATGGAAATTCTCTTTTTTGTATTCCTTTCCTTTGAATGGTCCATATAATTAAATTTCCTTTTTTGAGATAAGATTTTTAATGTTCTACCTGTGTTTCCTAGTAATGATTACAGTTTTCTCTTTTACTTTAAGACTCTTCCAATTCACAATAAGTTGCAGAGGATCTCTGACAGTAAGCGATAACATTCAACGTCAATAAACATAAAGTATGCAGATGAGAAAAGTAATCTGAGCTTTGCACAAACAAGGAGGGGCTTTGCATTAACTTTATCAACAAGGAACAAGGTACTGGATTTCTAACAACTTTTTGAAAAAGTTGTCTTAGTTTTCAGCAATAGTTAAAGACTGTAACTAGAATGCCCTTATCCCTAACCACTTCCAATGCTCTAGTGATAATTTTGAATCACTAAGAAAAATTTTGGTTTAACTCCTAGAAATTCAGATCCTCACATACGCTCTACATTGCATGCTTGCACCCAAGGTTCAGTAAGGAGGATAGTGCCTGTATTTTGACATTCAATTGTCATCAAATGGCAGGCTACCTCTTGCAGGCCTGGCTGTGGCAGCGATACTCTCTACAGAATACTGCAGTATTTTGACAATCTGAGCCCCTGCTAGAGATTCCCCCACTTCCTTTCAAAGCCTGTTTCCTGTTTTGGGTGAAAGGAGGATGGCTGAGATTCCTTTGGATTTGTCCTTCTCCCCCTTCCACACAATTCATGGACCAGTTTGTAGCACACTACAAATAGGTAAGTTCTCATTTTTTGTCCATTTTTTAGACACTGCTGTCTAAAGTTTTCTTCAAAAAGACTATGGGTCATGATTTTTTCTTCCTGCTTTTTCTGCTAGACATCCCATACCTTTTCTCTTCTCTGGATGGAATGATAAATTTCTTTTATCTTAGAATTTATTAATGGTCTGTCCTCTTTCCCAGAAACTGGATGTCTGCTAATCATCCAGAGATTTGAGAAGGTTCAAAAGCCTTTGAATGTCTTTTCAAACATTAATACAGGAAGCATTGTTTACTGAGTTCAGAACTGTAATATCAGCGTTCAGATGTTAGTCAAGACATCAGGTACTCAAAGAGAACTGCAATGTGAACCATTTGTTTCCATCAGTAGAAACACAAAGGCAGGATCAGATTTTCTCTCTCCTGCTCCTGTATGTTGAGAACAGTTTCAGGATGAGTAGCCATCCTGTCTATGTACGTAAGTATAGCTGATAAAAAGCTGAGGAAGAGACTGTGACAGCTTGGTTCAGGGCTTTTACTAGGCTGGTTGGGAGTTCCACTGATGCAATGGAGAGAGAACAGAATTTTGAATTCCAAAAGGTCTTGATAAGCTTCTGATTTCTCTTTGTATTTAACTAAGTTTAATCAAAGTTCTTAATTTTTGTTCTGTTTGTATCTCTGACAATAGTCTCAAATCCTTGCTTGCACATTATATGTACGCAATGATTCTACTATTATTGACCTGTCCATGTTAAGTGTATGAAAACACTGGAGAATTCATGTTTTTATATTCTTCAATTATGACTCCTCAGATTTTCTACAAACCTTTTCTGTATTTACTGGGCATCAGGATTTATAACCTTTTCTGGAGTGTGGTTTAGTTGAGCAGTTCTTCAAATACACAGAATGAGTGGACAGTTCAGCCTGGGCGAATAACAGCTCAGAAAATGTGAAGCTACTGTCTGTCAAAACATTAATTGTATAAACACAATATTCCCTTATGTGCTGTTTTGTCATGGTACCATCAGGTTCGTGTCTTCTCCATGAGATGACCATATTTCAACATCGTCTGGTTACAGGATGTAGATGTCTTGCTGGTTAAAATACAACTAGGAAATTACCTTCACCTTGTCTTTTTATTCTTTGAAGTGTACATGGAACAAAACTCAAGTCATCCAGTTAAGTTATACCAAGTAGTATTTTAGTCCTCCATTAGCTGCTACTGCAAAAGTATTTTGCTGGCTTTTTTAATGCTTTAAGCTAGTGGATATTCAGAATGTCACATAATCATAAAGAGAATCATTTTGCATTCTTACACAAGCAAAACTCCCATTAAAGTCAATTGGCGTTCTGCCCAAATTGGCTTGTCAGATCAGACATACAGCTACTAACAGACTGTGAAGAGTGTCAGTATGCATGCCATTCCCATTACAGAGCAACTGATTTTGTTTAAATTCCACTTACGTTGTCAAAGATGGAAATTTAATCTAGGAATTAAAGACAACTTCAGTCTGATCAATATTCACATTACACTCTCAAAAGGCCCATGTCAGAAAAGCAGCACGTTTAAAAATAAGGAACTGCTTACATCCATTCCTATTCAAAGCATGTAGATCCTGTGCCGAATTGAGGCCAAAGGATGCTTTGAGATCCCCAAAGGTGGTACAGAAAGCAAATATATACACACCCTCCCCCCACACCCCCGAAATAAGTGCTTAAGATCTATCTTTTTTCTACCCTCTGGCTTGAGAGAAAATCATTTTACAGTTCCTTTCTCAATACCAGCACTTAAAAATTTTCTTTGGATGGACTTTCAATGGTTGGGTTTATTCCAGAGAGTTCAGTAGTTAAAAGTATATATTACAAGGTCAGCCAGACCTTATATATGTGCAATATATATATATGTATATAATTCTTTCTTGAGAGAAGTGGAGTAGGCTACAATTTTCTTCTTAGGCATAGTCAAGAAAAGTCTGCTGAAAACGTTATCTAATTTGGAGCAATCAAATCACCCCAAAGTCTCACAACACATTTATAATGCATTTCATCACTCTGATGAAAATGCCATATATAAGTAGAATAAACAACCTCTTGCATATAGGGTGATTTTTTTCTACATTTGCAGGAAAGAAAGCAAGCAATGGGAATTTGGCTAAAAAAACCCCAAATAAATAACAAGACCTTTGAAATTCTGGCATCAGTCTTCAGAAACCTTTCAAGCATCAGATTAATGTTTATTTTTGTGATAAGAAAATAAAGAAAAGACATTCTTGTTATGATGATTTCTTGCTGAAAAGCTTGACTGGAGTACCAGATCCATTCAGAGAAAATGCACAGTGCAGAAATTATAACTATCTAGGTTATAAAAGAAATCATAGCATCCAGAGCAGACACAACTGTCTTCTGTAGATGGCAGTAATTAAATTTCTTTTATCTGGTGGAAGAAGTGCTGCCAGCTTCCTATAATGAACTGAACATCACCTCAAGGCTTTTAAATCTTAGCACTTTTGCAGTCATGCATCAAAGCTGAAATTATAGATCTCATGTATTTATGATAGAAGAGAACACTGATTGGACATCAGAGGAGCCCTATTTGTAGGGCAGCTCCCAAAAAGAAAATATTATTAAAAGAAAATTTACTTGACACTTTAGCAATTTTGAATTAAATCCCGGCAAAATAAGTTGTACAAGTGTGTAATGAAGAAATGGGTAGAATAAACCAAGCTTTTTTTTTGAAAAAATGTTGAGTCTCAGAACAGAATTTAAGGTTTTATGCATGGGATTAAAAATTTCACTTTGTTGCTTCCCTAATGAATTATGAACTCACTCAAACAAGGCAGTATGATGTAGCCCCTGTGACTGCCACATTCATGGTAAGAAGCCCAGAAATTATTTGCCCTGGCATCAAACTGGGATTCTCATGACTTCCATACTTCCAAAGCTGAACTCCTCAATGGAAAAACCCGAGACACTGCACAGAAATAGTTCCAAGAACTAGTTCCATTTTTGAGTCCTCTGTAGAGGAATGTCTGGGGTCCTAGATTTAGGGGTAACTCATGGACAAGGTTGTCCTACAGCTTTTTCCTCTGCAAACTGAGGTTTCCAAGCAGTTCACCATATGTGCCGATGGGAAGCAGGGACATCTCTGATGGGAACTCTTAACTATTTGTCAGAAGGGTAGAGAAGCTGAAACAGTTCTGCAAAATGTTCATCTTTGATGAATCAACTTATGTAATCCTCTTCCTAAACAGCTCTACAGTGGCTCAAACAGGCTATTCCATTCCTGTGAAAACTTAACGAGCATCTACTTATTAGGCTCCACCATATATATTAAGTAAATATGAACTTAAAACGAAAAAAAATAAGGGTAGTTTGGGACTTGTGGTTGTGATCGTGCCCACATATGAAGGAACACAAAATAAAAAGATATATTTAGTCTAACTATAAAACGAAAAAAAAACCAAACAAACCAACAAAAAGGTGTGACAGACCAAAGAAGAAAATATTTTTTCTTTATTCATAGTTCTGTGATATAAACACCTGGATGTCCTGACCCAGAGCCCATCTGTGGCACACCTCGAACCTTTCTGATTTTGGATATTTTTCCTTTGAGACTCATGTAGAAATCTGTCTGATGAATGATTAAACCAGCTGCTAACGTACTTCAACTTACTTCCATTGGTCTTTTTCCAGCTCCATAGTTCAGCTCTTCTAAGGCTACAAACATTAATATTTCAGCCTATGAAAGATTACTTTTCCTTTTCCAAATTCCTTTGCAAAAGGAACAGGTTATTACTTGCATTTATTTATATAGGTAAATACTATGTTTGGTAATAACTGAATGAGAGATGACAGCGATTCTCACCTCAGCTTGAAGCATTTCTAGGTCAATTGGGAGGCCACCTTACAAAATTGTGGCTGTTCATCATTGTCAAAGCACTCCCAGCTGTGTTTCCAGCCTGGTTGGGGGTCTCACGGATCACCTGCCTTGGAGTTTAAGAAAGAATTGCTTCAAGGTCCTGTGTGGTTTGTTTTTGTTTGGTGGTTTTTTGGGGTTTTTTTGGTTGGTTTTTTTTTTTTTTTTGGTGTTCTAAGGGGAGTCACAAAAAGAATTTTGGGAGGCTGAAAATGTCATATCTCATCTGTCAAGGGCTGCTTGACTTCTGCCTCCAAGGTGCATTTTCCTACCTCTGCTCCCTGTTCTGGGGAGAGGGAATGTATGAGAATCTACACCCAGGCATCTTTTAACTCCTCAGAAACTTCAGGCAGAAGAAACATACACAGAACTCTTGTTACAGAACCAGTAAATAGCAGCTGTTATTTATCTTTCTACTCATGTTTACCTTTTATTTGTCTATGTTTCCCCCCAAAAAATGTGGGTTTTATATTTTTGGGTCTTTTTTTTGTTGTTGTTGTTTTGTTGTGGCTCTTCTCCAGTTCTAAAATCACTGTGGTGTAAAATGCCAGTGTCTACCATTATCCCAGATAAGTCAACCTGTTTGAAAAGCATTTGAAAACAAAGAAGCCACAGAGGTATACAGTCATGGTGAAGGTGGGATGAGGGTAAAGAGAGATTTGTTCACTGGTGCTGCATCTTACCTGGCGGGAGGGGTAGTGTGCCCCTCACCAAGCTGAGCTGAAAGGAGAATCGTAGAGGCCTTGGTTCTCCTGCCTCCAGCAAACCCCTCCTAAAATGACAGCCTTAGTGTTGCAGTCCATATAAACTCCAGAACTCTTGCTTGTGCCTGCTCCTAACCTTCTTCTTCCACCTCCAAACGCTGGAAAGGTGGCAATGAGAGTAAGTATATTTAAAATTACTGTATGCAATAAAAGAGGATGTTCATTAGATATGTCCATTCTTTTCCTCTGACGCATATAATATCTTTCTTTTTGCTTTACATTTCTGAATTCTGCCTAGTTACTCTGTTGGTATGACAACAAAGAGACTTAGTGCCCAGTTATGGAAAATGCTCGCGTATCTCAGGTACCTGCCCTTAGTAACCTGTTCCTTCTGTCTGCATATCCTTCCTGGTCATTGCTGATCTGCTGACAGTTTGCCATGTGCTCTTCTGTGTGTGTTTATTTTGGGAAATGGTTATACATGTGATTCATAGATCAGTATCAAGAAGTTACTCTTCACCCCCATTGAGCGGGTTCTCTTTCATCCATGCTAAATCATTAGGCAGTTTCTTCTTCACCCCATTGAATCTGCATTTTTGTGCTCCATCAGCTTGTTTCCTATTTTTTTAAAATGTAAATTTATTTGGAGCGAGGTCTTTCTATTTTGTTTGTACATTTAGCTCAATAAGATGTTAGTGTAACTATTTACACTGACAGTTAAACCCCAGACCATTCCATTGCCTGCAGAATTTTGATTTAGTGCTGTATTAAATAAATAATACCAAGTATTGTTTTTGTTGGTTTTTTTTCATGTTTCTAAAGGACAATGTTATTAACATCAGATCAACTGTCTTTAAGTGTCTTTGTCATTGAAATATCCAAATAGAACATATTTATTTCTGCTTGAACTGCTTTACTGAGAAACTAATCCTCTGCAGTGACCTTGTTTATAATAATATTTCTTCAACACTTGTTTTATCTTGTTTCGCATATACTTATTTACAGTAGTCTACCCACAATAATCAAGCATGTGTCTCAATTTGCAGCTTTTTTTTCCCTCATCTAAAGAGTTAATAAGAATTATTAATACATCAGAGAGAATACAGTATATGAGTGCCCATTTAAGAAAAATTGTCTAATACATACATAATATAGCATTCTTTGGCTATATTTGGACCTGAAGAAATAGTTATTTCTTTGCAATTAGGACTCCAAACAATGAGATAAACCAAACCGTGATTTCCAAATAGTTGAAGAACTCACCCTAACACACAGCAGAAAATAAAGTGTATGTCACAGTGACTACAGAGTCTTCTGTTTTTTTTGTTTTCACCTTTACTTTGCATCTGCAGCTTAGGCATCTATTCTTTGGGCTCTGGTTCTGTATTTAGCAAGAACTTGCTGTAGTGTTTCATAGCAGTCAGATAGTCTGTTGTCCTAACAGACCTGAGCGTGGATCAACTAACAAGATCCCAGCTTTTCAGTTTGACTCTCCTGATGGGAATATGATTTTGTTTTGTTTCTCCCAAAGTGCTGCTCCTGCAATAGCATGGGCATTTTTGTTCCCCTGGTTTGAGTCTTTGAGCCTAGGCGGTAATGACACAAGCACAGATTGGGGACTGTAATGGGTTTGCGTGGCAAGGTTTTGGTAGCGGGGGGCCTACACGGGTGGCTTCTGTGAGAAGCTGCTAGAAGCTTCCCCCATGTCCAATAGAGCCAATGCCAACTGGCTCCACCTGTCTCTGGCCAAGCCTGAGTCTATCAGCAATGGTGGTAGTGCCTTTGTTATAACATATTTAAGAAGGGGAAAAAAAAAACCTACTGTGCAAGAGCAGCTGGAGAGAGGAGAATATGTGAGCAACAACTCTGCAGTCACCAAGTTCAGTGAAGAAGGAGGGGAGATGGTGCTTCAGGTGCTTCATCCCATGGTGAAGGCTACGGTGAGGCAGGCTGTCCCCCTGCAACCTGTGGAGGTGAATGTGGAGCAGAGATCCACCTGAAGCCTGTGGAGGAGCCCATGCTGGAGCAGGTGGATGTGCCTGAAAGAGGCTGGTACCCTGGGGGAAGCCCATGCTGGAGCAGGTTCCTGGCAGGACCCGTGACCCCATGGAGAGAACACTCCACACTGCTGCAGGTTTTCTGACAGGACTTGTGCCCCTGTGGATGGCTGATGCAGGAGGAGTCTGTTCCCGAAGGACTTCACCCCATGGAAGAGACCCACATTAGAGCAGTTCGTGAAGAACTGCAGACCGCGGGAAGGACCCACATTGGAGAAGTTTGTGGAGGACAGTCTCCCATGGGAGGGACCCCACACTGGAGCAGGAGAAGGAGCAGCAGGCAAAATGTGTGATGAACTGACAGCAACCCCCATTCCCCATGGCCCTGTGCACCTTGGAGGGAGGAGATAGAGAAATCGGGAGTGATGTTGAGCCCGGGAAGAAGGCGGGTGGGATGGGAAGGTGTTTTTCAGATTTGTTTTTATTTCTCATTACCCTACTCTGATTTGATTGGCATCAAATTTAATGAATTATCTGGTGTTGAATCTGTTTTGCACGTGATAGTAATTGGTGAGTAGTCTCTCCCTGTCCTTATCTCAACCCATGAGCCTTCATAATATCTTCTCTCCCCTGTCCAGCTGAAAGGGGAGTGACAGAGCAGCTTTGGTGGGCACCTGGCATCCAGCCAAGGTCAACCCACTGCGGGGATTCAGCTAGATTTAGTCTTTGGTCCTCCAGTGACCTGGCAGAGCAAGAAAATTGGTCTCAAAAATCAAATGTTCCAGGCTGTATGTTGATTAATATAAAAAATCTACAGTGATGTTAGAGGCAAGCCTGCACAGAATATTTTGTTTTCTTTTCAAAGTATGTAGGATGTTGTAGTTTTAATTTCCCTTTTAAACTCAGAGTTCTTTCCTTTTAATTGATTTTCAAGCTTTCCAACCTGATAAATCTGGCAAATTGCGTTTTTGCAATGTATACATACTCTGATACATATATAGACTCCTTTGACATCAATGATAGGTGCCATACATCACCTGCTGACAAGTTTACAGTCCTTAAGCCTTTGTAACAACTACCACTATTTAGGTTTAAAACAAGATTTAAATCAACAACTTCAGGCTGACTACTTGCCTGTCATATTAATTACTTCACTGTAGTTATGCTATTTTTCTTCCCTTTGTAAATCTCACTCGGTCGTGTTGTACTATCTCTTGGATTTTTTATTTTTTCTTTTCTTCTACCTGCCATTTACTATTATTGCTACCAAACGAAGTTCACAAAATGGGCATAATTACTATTTTCTTTTTGAGTTAGTTAACCCAAATAAGGCATTAATTTTCCTCATTAATATGGTACATGAGATATTTCCTAGCAATGCGTTGTACTTCACAGATAGAAATAAAGCAAGTTTTCACTTTGTACTATAAATCATGTCAACACAGTAGAACATTCAGTGATCTTTTTTTTTTTTTTTCACAGTGAGAAATAGACTGCTAAAATTGTTTTTTCTTTGCAGAAACTGAGTGATTCATGTACGCCTGAGCTTGTGTGTTGGCATCTTGTGACTAGCCAGGATTTGCCTCCTTTACCCTGAGGGAGGTCCACTACTCCTCTCCGCATTACAATTCTGTCATTCTGGGAAGAAACTTCCCAGTGATAGATTTTTACTGTTCAGAGGGACCTAGGGTAGAAGATTTTGTGTTTCGAACATAAATGGTTTCCCACAATGAAGTATACAAGGAAAAAAGACCCAAAACAAATGCAGATAAACAGAGGGCTGGAGCACCTCTCCTATGAGGACAGGCTGAGAGAGTTGGGGTTGTTCAGCCTGGAGAAGAGAAGGCTCCGGGGAGACCTCATAGCAGCCTTCCAATATCTGAAGGGGACTTCTAAGAAGGATGGTGACAAACTTTTTGTCAAGGCCTGTTGTGATAGTACAAGGGGTAATGGTTTTAAATTAAAACAGGGTAGACTTAGATTAGATAAAAAGAAAGAAGAATTTTTTTACAATGAGGGTGGCGAGACGCTGGGACAGGTTGCTCACAGAGGTGGTAGATGCCCCATGCCTGGAAACATTCAATGTCAGTTTGGATGGGGGTCTGAGCAACCTGATCAAGTTGAAGATGTCCCTGCTCATTGCAGGGGGACTTGGAGTAGATAAGCTTTGAAGGTCCCTTTCAACCCAAACTATTCGATGATTCTATGATCTAAAAGCTTCGCACTCTTGCCTTCTCCAAAGTGTATGAAAATGGCTCCCAGTCTTCCACCCTTCCTTAATGCATTATATTGAACAGAATTTCTCTGAAGGGGGAAGGGGACCACAGAGCCCCCAGCTCCAGGTCAGTACTAAATCTACATGGCTTTCCTTTCACTGGTTCCTCTAACCTTAGTGGGAAGCGTGTATATGTCCCTTTCTTGTATTGGCTGGACACTTGAGGCACTAATCAAGACAGATTAAGGAGGAAGAACCTGAATTACACATTTCCTAGAAAGTGAGGTGTTGCCAGATACTCACTCTGGGCAGTATTCATACTACCTTAAGCATCTCAAATAGCCAATGAATAAATCTTATTTATTCATTGCTTAAAATGAATCCCAACTGAAAGGGAGAACTTATACCAGTTTCAATTTGCAAAATTTGGTCATAGCTTTTTTTTAACCAGGCCCAGGCCATCTAAATTGAAATTTAAAACTCCAAGTTGTTTTTTGAAGGAAGGTCTCACTCTCCTTCAGTTATAAAAGGAATTAAGGGGGACGGACTCCTTAAGTTAGGTGTCCAAAGCCCGGTGATGTGAGTACCAGTTCTAGATGCATGGACTGGTCAAGAGCAGACCTTTGATTATTTAGTTTGCTACATTTAAGACTTCTGTCTTTCTCAGCCATGTTTCTGTCTCTCATCTTATGCTGATGCTGGCAAGAATATATTATAAAACATCGTTGGGGAACATACTGTAATGTCTAACTTTCAGTCCACGTGACATCATAATTTCAACAGTAGCGTTCAGATGTTTTAATGATTGTTACTCCTTTCAAGTTTTCATTATCCATCACGTTTATTTTTCAACATTAATTAGATCTCAGATCTTGCCTACTAGAGAAAAAATAAAAGGATGCTTTCTCATCCCCAAGATTATGAGTACCTCTTGCTAGATGTTGACTACTTTTGGGTAGTTCAGGAATAATAGAAGTTATTTGACAACCTTGCTGAGGAGGTTATCAGCACATTAAGAGGCAATCTCTATATAGCTGCACAAAATCTGACCTGATGTTAATTACGTTCGGTATTAATCTAATGGTAAAATTTAGTACCCATAAATCTTTGTGTTTTCAGGGAAAGTTTCTGTTATGTGAAACAAAGAGGAAATGGCATGTTTGAAGAGAAATTCATAGAGTTCTTCATATTTTTATCCCTCCATCTAACATAGTACCATGGAAATTGTTTGCACTCTTGCATGTGAATCATAACTTCTTTCATAAAGCAAAGCTAATAACTCTGTTTTCCATTACAGGCAAGAAAAAGGAACATGAGTAATGGGCTAGATATCCCTTAGGATGAAGGCTGGATTTTATACAAAATCCAAAAAGGACGTTTCGTTCCTTCCTTAGCCCCATACTGAGACACAGTTATGATGCCAGCTGAGGTCTTTACCCTCCCTAGTGTGCACATTTTGAATGGCAGTACATGGAGGCTAAGCCTGGACACATCAACACCATGTTACTTCCTATCATGAATGCCGTACATTACTAACAGAAGCTTTTTCCCAGCTCTATTTTTACATACACTTCTATACAATATTAATATATTCTGTTGTCATGGTTTTGGGCTGGGTTGGCCAATGACAAGACAACAGATGCTATCCCCCACCACTTGCTCCAAGGAGAGGAAGAAGAGAGATAAAGAGATTTATGAGTTTAGAAAAAATTAAACTACTTTAGTGAAATATGAATAATAAAATAATGAAATAGATACATTACACATATGTAACACCATATAAAGTTCCGGGGAAGATGTCACCAGCAGGCACTGGGGAAGTTCCAGGCTGGACTCAGTGACAGATGGGAAGCAGATGCCAGATAACAGACAGGGTCCTCCTCAGATATCAGTTATTGAAGGAAGAGAGCCACTGAATTAGCAGCTGAAGAAGAACTGACCCTTTGATCCCTCAGCTTTTATACTGAGCATGGCAGATGGGACAGAATACCCTATTGGTCAGTTTGGGTCACCTGTCCTGTCTGCTCCTCCCTGTAGGTGCAACCCCTCCATGGGGTAAGCAATCAATTCAGCTGGTCCTGATTGCCACAGTAACAGGTATAAACAAAATCCTCTTTCACTGAACAGATAGTTGGCTCTGCTCCACCCCAAACCAGGACAGGATATCTATATTTTCTATATTTGTTCATTTGTTTCTAGACAGAGAACTTCAGCATGCCTCTTTTCTCCCTGTAAAAAAACTTTATTTTCTTGAATGAAGAAATCAGTCTTTCAGCTTCATCGTTAAGCTTGACCCTATTTTTATTTCTGACTAAATTTTCTGTGGTTCTTTGAAAATTGCAGTGTTAACCTGTTTTCAGAGAACTGACATACAAAAGTAATAAGTAAATACACCACACTGTCCAGCAGGCAGAGAATTCTATATGAAACATATTTAAGATTCACACAGGTGAAAGATTGTCTGAGGAAATTAGTTGGTATGGTTCACTACTTTTAACTAAGGTGTATTTTCTATTTATAAAAATATGAAAGAATTTTACTAAAAATACAGACCTTATTCCCTACCCAACTACCCAGCAATTCCTTCTATTTCAGAAGTTAGGTAACTGAAACCTTAGGTTTGAATTGTGTGTTACTTTATCACTTTTCTCTTTGTTTTTCTCTTCACTGGGACAGTGAACGTATTTTGCCAGCTAATAAAGATCAGATCAAAATTCATGTTGTGAGATGTCAGTTTTCCTCATCTTTTGGGATATATGTTAACAAAACATTCTACAAATACAGTACACCAGTCTTATGTCCTTTTCAACATTTTAGTAGCTGTCCCTGGACAAATAAGTGATCTTGTTAGGAAAGATACAAAAAAATGCAGGTCAGTGGGACTAAGTTAAATGAGAAAAGATTACTTTTAAATGGAGAGTTTATCAGCTGAATTCACAAATAAATAGCCAGTGAAGACGGAACCATATTACATTTGCAGGAAAATTCATTGAGAATGAAGGACATGCCTCAGTTGATTATTCACTACATGTATGTCCCATTATGCTGAGTGCATATTTATTTGAATTTCTGTATTTTATTCAGCGTCTTGCACAGGTGAATTAGCAAGAGCTCATGCACCTGCATGCTTGAGCAGACTGGTCTCCATAATTACATTTGTGTCTTCTTTTTTTTTGGCATCCTGCTGCCTTCTGCTGGCAACGTTGCCAGGAACATAGGTGGGTGGGCAGGTGGAGTGGTGGAGTCTATGTGCACAGGGACACCACTGAATGGGTTTGTCTTCAAGCTTCCAATAAATAGCTGCTAGAGTGACTAGAAAAAGTCTTCAACAGATCATTAATTTACAGCCTGTCTCACAAATACTGTAAAATGTTACAGATATATTTTCCAAAAGAGCTCTGGGAATCATATGTGTCCAGCCAGCTATGCTACAGGGACTGATTAATCTCAAAATCAGAGGTTTCAGCAAGTTACACAAATCCTGAATTAATTGCACTTCTGTACTGAAATGTTACTATTTAATACTGTTGTGATCTCTTAGGCAGATTATAAGTGATAAGGTCTCAACCCGATCCTATTGTTAATAAAGCTATTACTTATATATCCAAATATGACAAACTTCAGAAGTTCAAATGACTGTGTGGGGTACACTATTACCTTACAGTAAAAACTCTGTGATTGTTTTAGTGACAGCTAAAAGAACACAGAAAGTGGGTGTTGGATTAGCTGAGTCTTTACAGAGCTGTATACACTGAGTTCAATAAATATTCAAAAATTCTCTTAATATACATTTTCAAAAGAGCATTCTTAGAAGTCTAATATCCAATGACAAATAGTTTTAAAAATATGTCAAGCTTTCACTGTATCTGTGATGCTAAACAGAGTAACACATTGCTTTCATGTATTAGTTTACTATCTTTTTTTTCTTATTTCTGACACCTACAGATGTTTTAGAGTTATTACTTTACTATTCTGTCATTTTGTTTTGGAAGTTCTCATTAAGGCAAGTCCTGACTTCAAACAGTTTTTCCATTTAATCAAAACCAAGTTAGTGCCATGTCAGGAAGCAGGTATTCTCATAAGCAGTGGGTCCTATTCATTATTTATTCTTTTCATTTCATATATTAAGGCATCTCTTTCAAGTGTCATTAGTATAAATAATTTTTTTAAGGGCTTCTAAAGACTCTCTTTTAATGTATGTTTGTATTTGTTCTTTCCTTTTTTACAGTTGATGTACCCTTACATCCATTTATCCCTCATTTACTAAGCCACAAAAATGGTCATACACATATTATTGAAACACAACATTGATGGCTTTATCATACTGGTTTATCCATAACCCTGGAATTTATTACACAGTAAGGTGACAAGAAGAAATGTTCCAAACTGACATATGTATATGGAACATGGGCTTGGACAATACAGAATATATACATGCCAGACCAGTTAGTATCAGTGATGGGGTAACATTGATAATTAAAACTGCTCCATATAAAAATAAAAAAAAAAAATTCCACCACATTAAAATCAGTTTGCAAGTGAAATCATGAGTCTGTGGCCGAATCTTTCAGATTGTATTTCATATGTCATAAGTTCAAATGGGTATCTCTGTTGTCCGTACTGTTAAATTTCTCATGCATCTCTGATTCCAACAGCTCCAAGGAATTCAACATCAGGCTCTGAAGAGATACTTGGCAAAGAGAAAATCATCGGGTAAGCACAGGAGCTAGAAACAGTTATTGATTTTGCTATTGTTTTCTCACAGGAAATTCAAGGGTTTATCTAAAGTACATAAATCTCAGGTGGGTAAGATAATTAATGTATTCTGAGCACACTTTGGAAATGCACCACTACTAAGGTAAAGAGGTCAAATCTGTTTGAAAGGCTAGCCAAATGTATACATTTTAATGTGTTGCTGCCAGCTATAAATGCCTGGCAAATCACAATTACGTATAAGTATTTTTGAAGCTATAAAATGGAAATAAGGTACACCTGTCCCAGAAAAAGATTGTATTTTATACATATATTGGTAAAATTAATGAGTACCTTCAAGCGTTCAGTTGTGAAGTTATCAGATATCATAACGCAGAGATGACATTAGCATACAAGAATGGTTTCAGCAATAATGTGGTTTATAATTCAGCAATCACAAAATTGGTTTGGATTGCACAAGTGCTCTTTCACTCCCTGAAAATATGATAGAATTAGTTTAAATATCTCTAAACAAACCTGAAAGGAATAACAACTTTCCTAGACCCTAAATCTGTGGGGATGCTGAAACCACTTATTTCTGGAAATGCTTTTTAAATAAAGATCAATAGCTTTTTTTAAAATCTGATTGTCTCTTCTATAGATTCAGTCTATTACTCTAGTTCTGTCCTATATATTGGTTCTGTCTCCCCTCATCCATCTTTTTACCAAACTGAAAAGTCCTGTTCTATTAACCTTTCTTCATAGGTCCTAATTTCTGAGCTTTTAATAATTTTTATTGTTCTCATCTATGCCTTCTCCTGTTTGACAGTGTCTGATCTGAAATGTGGCTTTCGAGGTGAATGCATTGCTCCAAAAGAAAAGAAACATGGCAGAATGCCACTACAAGTTTTTACATAAGAGGCTCTACCTAGATAAAGACTTTTGGAGCTGAGGGAACTGGGGTTGTTCAGCCTGGAGAAGAGGAGGCTGAGGGGAGACCTTATTGCTCTCTACAACTACCTGA
>JAOXNO010000024.1:93083901-93098932 GCA_028565335.1 Limnodromus scolopaceus
GTCTATTTTTGTCAGTTAGGTTGACGGTTGGACAAGATGATCTTTAAGGTCCCTTCCAACCTAGAAGATTCTGTGAGCTAATGTATTCATTGAGGTAAGCTCCCTTTTCAGCTTATAGACCATGCACAGACAAGCCGGCCATTATATAATCTTTTCCTGTTTTCAGTTCACCCTTCCATTTTTGATGAGCGATAATGTCCAGAAGAGCTTGCTTTTCAGGGGAAGCCAAGCATTGCTTTTTCACAACGAGCACATTTTTCTATATTTGCAATCCATTCATCATCTGGAGTTAAAATATCCTGGATACACTCAACTTCAGCGTTACAATGGAACAGGTTCAGCTGAAGGAATGAAACTGCATAGAACTGGAGTTCCTAATTTAAATTTTGCATATGTAAGTCTGATATTCATAGCCATTAATAGCTATATTAATTCTCATGTCACAGATTTCCAGTAATTTCCCCTGTTCGTAAGGTAAGAAATTTTGCAAGACCTTATTCAAATGATAGGTTTAAGATAAATGTTTTAGCATGGGCTTAGCTAGATGCCCAACATTACAAATGGTAGATTCTGAATGCAAGCAAAATTAAGCCTAGAAATATACCTGCAAAACTGTTATTGATCATATAGTTATATTTTCTCTTCATCTAAATCCTGCATTTCTTACACTGTAATCTGTGCTTGCTTTTTCTTTTGTAGGGGCACCCCTTATCATTATGAAGCAAGTATATTCAACACAGTAAAAAACAAATACAAATTATTTTTTTTCCAGTATTCACTGTGACAATAATACGATTGTGCTCTTTCTTGTTATTTTTTTGAGCAACTCGCATCCTATGGCTTAATAGAGATCAGATATTTGTATGTTCATCAGCCTAGCAGTTTTCTGATATGCAAGCACCATAAGCGTCTGCCCTTTACGAGGTTGATTCTTAGCATTCTTAAATATTCTTAATAAAATTCTTGGACAGAGTGAATTGCATGTTTATGAACAACAACTTGACATTTTGCTGTCAGATGATCAATTTAAACACCGAGCAACCTTTCAATCTACAAAGTGTATGCATTATTGCCAAAGTGTCAGTTTGTTTGTTCAGTGGACTAGATGTTCTGAAGTGTCTCTTTTCCCCTCAAAGGTCAGTTTGAAATTTCTTTCATTTTCTGCAAAAAATCTATGAGCTTTTCATGAAGTTGTGATCTTGGTTCTATCTTTCCTTCTCAGATCAACAGGAAACGGCATCTGTAATGCCACTTGAGACACATCAATCTACACTCATGACAGATATATCATCTGTGAAACTAGTTCAAGAAAACTGTCAAGTCTCATTGGGAAAATTAAGCTTTCTATTAGGGGAATGAATCATATATGACAAACACTAAATGGTAGTTTGGAAGAAGCTGTTGTTTGTGAACTGCATCTCAGGTCAGCTCCTTCTCACTTCAGAATTATAGTAGCCAGTTCTTACAGCTCCTTTAACATATATATATGTTTGCTCATAAAAATCTTATGCCGTTCCACAGATTTAGGAAGACATGCTATAACTAATTAGTCAACATCCTATTGTTATTCAGATAAGAGGAGATTAAATAACATTTCTCAAATCTTCCTAAAGCACTAACATGAGTGAAAACTATACCACCTTAACACCGTAATGTAGAAGACTTTAGCATGGCCCTAACAAGGGAATTATTCAATTTCATCAGGTTATTCTAGGAAATGGACTAACAAAATATCTCAGTTTACAATTGTTCATCCCTCCTTATCTATTCTTATAAGACAGCACAATAGGATGCTTCTTGGCCCAGTAATTTGGCATTCTTCCCTGTTCTTTTCCTATATATTGCCCTTCTTGCTCATTTCCCTCCTCCTTTTTTTTCTACAAAGAATGCACTAGTCACTGTCTCACATCAAGATTTACATTTAGAGGAAGTCAGACGCCTCCCGTGGAAGCTATAACACACATGCTGTTGCATCAATTACCGAAGAATTGAGACTTGTGCGTGAACAACGAGACTGATTAAAAGGTCTCTCTTGACATACCTGGAAAGGTTATTTCTGTAGATTCAAATATGTGTTTATGCCTGATAACCAGCTGACTCTACACAAACTTTTGAAGTGCATTCATTTAAAACTTGACATTAGGCAGGGCGCTGCTGCAAAAAGCTAACTATGAATCTGCTGTAAAAACATACTGATAACTAAATCTTGATTTTGAGAAATGGTGACTTCCACTGACAGTAGCCTTGATTCTTTTATTCCTTTTACTGATTCCACAACCAAAGGAGAACACTGCCTGTACTGTTGTAACGCTGCCATGTTGGTGGAAATTTAGTGAATCAGCCCCCGTGCTCTTAAGAAGAAATTTTATTTTAGTCTTGTTCAAAGAAATCAGACTCGGAATATGAGAAAAAAAAAAAAAGGAACTCAAGCTAAATTACAGCATGGTGAAAGAGCTAATGATGACTAGCTACAAGATAGCCAGTGAAGCTGAGACAAGAACAGCCTGGAGTGACAGCCACTTCAGAACTGATTGGTCAAAGTGTTAAAATTAATTACAGTCGAAAGACTCCCTTTGTCAAAGGATGAGATTAGAGACAATAACCTCTGATGTGCTAGGCTTAAATTTCTAATATATTCCCTTACTACAAGTATTTTTTGATGGCTCAGAGTAATATGTAGCTGATTGGTTGCAAACACATCCACAGATAACTTCTGCTTCGCTATAGAGACATACCACTAATATAGTGAAGCTATCTTTGAGAATCAAAGACATGTTAAATTTCATTTGACTATCTTATCAGCTGTCTGCAGGACATGCTTTTACATTCAGATATCTGAAATGCTGTAAACAGCCAGAGTTCTCTTTTAATAATTAAGCTGTCAAAGAAGCAGTTGTTCCATTACAGAAGCAGAGAATTTACTGCAAGAGTCCTTTAATATGTTTGTTCTGGCATAGTAGGAAATTAAGGATGTGAATAACACATAAATATTTAAGAATACCAGCATTATAAACAGATATCTTAATAAACAGATATATATACACTTACGTAGCTAAACACTTGTACATATATAGTAAAAGAGACAGCAAGATGATTATAAGGTATCTTAAAAACATACTTGAAAAAAACTTTTTTTAAAAAATGTTACTAGGAAAAATGATGACTGTTTGCATAATTTTAATACCATCCTCCTGTATTTGCCCAAAATCACAACCTTCAACTATTTCTTTGCGTTGTAATTTTTCACCACCACATTGAGTTGATAGGTAACTATTAATAATTTTCTTTATCTTTTCAACTGATGTATATTCTTTGGCTTTGTTTAATAATACATAATCTGAACTGGGCATAAGTGGTGGTTTAACCTCTGCTAGGGGCCAGGTGCCCACCCAGCTGATCTCTCTCTCCCCTCCTCAAAAGGACGGGGGCAGAAAATAAGAGAAAAAGAAAGACAGGGAGATCACTTGCCAGTTACCGTCATGGGCAAAACAGGCTTGACTTGGGGAAAATTAGCTCAGTTTACTGGCAATTAAAATAGATTTGGACAGTGAGAAACAAAGACTAAAATTAAATAACACCTCTCTGTTCCCCCTGCCCGCTTTTCCAGAGGCACCATCATCTTACCCAGCTGTGCCCTGGAGTGGGTCCATTGGAGCCACCTGGATATCCCACCACCTGAACAACGCAGAACTCTGCGCATTTCAGCTGTGGGCTGCAGGTTTGGCCCAAGGGCAAGAACTTCTGCTAGATGAACCCACGGCATGCTTGGAGACTGAGCTGGAGCCGTGTGTCGCGTGGAGCTCCCACTGGGGACGGATGAAACACGCTTTCTCCAATGGATTCACAAAACTCGTAGTTAGCAGAGAGTAAAGAGCAACGGCTGAAAACAGCAACAATTCTTGAGCTCCAATCAAGCTTTTAAAACTTAGCTGGTTGGGGTTTTTTTTTTCTGTCACATTCTCTCATTAAGCGTCCTATACTTCCTGATTTTGAAAGGAGAGTGAAACATCAAAACCCTCAAACGTTTAATCAAAAAAAAAACCTATCAGCTATCCTGTGCCAGGCTTTTAAGAAAGAATGTGGATGGCAACCATAGCCAGCAATTGGCTTCAGTTCAGCTTTGACCTACAATATAGATAAGATGTTATGAAAATAATTTGGTAGGTAGATGTCATTATTATGTACAGCTAGAAACTGTTCCTAGCAGATGCAAATTCTTCTACAACTGCCAAATAAGAATTAAGTGAGTTAGTAGAAATTATACAGGAAATACAATAGCCATAAAAATCCTTAAGATCTTGCTGAGGTCACATTAAAAGCAGACATAGAAAAGCCTGGACTGCCTTTTAGCAGTCTTAAAAAAAATGAATATTTGAAAGTATAAGATGATTTTTAATATTCATACTAATGAAAAATGCACAAAAGACTTAGGTTTAGTTACCAGCTTTGTAGATATAATTAGATTCAGAAAAGGTTATGTTTCTGTAGTGTCCAGAAATGTCTGAACACAGAAAGATGATATTGCTAGCTGGGTAGGTTAGAAAGATTAATTAAAAATTCTCTTTTACTTCTGGTATTCAATTCTTTTTGCTACAGTTCCTTTGAAGGGAAGTCACCAAACAGTTTTCACACAAGCAACTTCAGTAAGCAAATTAGGAGCTTTTTAACAAATACCGCTTTTTGTAGGGCACTTCAACCATTAGTGGCACGGGAATCTCAAATTTATTTGGTCTAAAAAGAGATCTAGTAAGATTTTGATTTGTTAAGTAATACAATTCAGTCCCAGGGAACAATTTTTACAGCGGGTCAAGTGGTCCCACTCACTCTCTTCTATACAACAGTTCAGTGGGTAAAGCAGTTGCCCAATAGGTAAAGAACTGCTTCTGTTTTTGAGGAGAAATAAAGCTACAACCTCCTGACTGGAGGCACGTGTTGCAAACCAGCCCCTCAGGGTGAGATGTGCTCCTGGTGAGGTGGTTCACTGCTGGGCAAGGCATGAAAGCAGATTGCCCTCCCCTCCTTGCCTCAGAACACATTTCTGCCCAATGCTGTACTCTACATAATTTATGTGTAGTGCTATTAGGCAGATCATTTCAGACTGAGATAAAAAGGTTGGTCTCCACAAGAAAGTATGCAAACCGCTGCATTTACCCCTCTCGCTCTCCTTCTGGCCAAAACGTTCTAGAAACTTCCTGTGAAATGTTGAGTGGGATGGACAAGTCTTTGACAGTGACAGAAGCTGGGATTTTGATGTGAACCTTCATGTTTCAGAGCTTCCTAAGAACATGTGATTGCTGGGAATTAAGGCAAGCTCTTTCAGGCTCTGAAATCAGAATTTATACCAAGGCAAAGTTCTGAATCTTTTTTGCAGTGGGCTCACTAGACTTGAAAGTGGATGTAATTTTAAGATGTTTAAAATGTAAGACATCTTCATAAGAAAAAGGGATTTAAAATGACTGACATAGGAAAGATGGGAATTTAATCCTCTTAATACCACAGATGACTGTCTTATTTAACTGATGCTTTAAATGATGGGAAGCCATTGCTATTAGCAAAAAGTAAAACATATATGAAAAAGGTTGCAAACTCACTCACTTTCTACTCACTCCTTGTATCATTTTTCAGCAGCCTGATGCAGAAGCAGGTAAACTTGAAGAAGGGACTCAGTCTGGTTTAAACCACCACCCACATTGTAAGTCTTTTAATCTCTGCTGACTGAGAATTAATATTGTCTATTGGATTCACCTGTTTAAATGATCTTTACTCATCCACCCAGCAGGTGATGTTGGTTTTGCCATCTTAGAAGTGAGCTGAGGCAAATATGAGAGTAATCCCTAAACTTGAATTGATGGGAGTGTCGTGGTTTGGGCTGGGCTGACCACTAAACAATGACAGATGCACTATTTACCTCTCTCTCTCTCTCCTTTCCCAGAAGAGAAGGGAGAGAAAATAAAGGAGATACCTATGGGTTGAAAAGAAAGCTAAACCTACCTAGATAAAATATTAATAAAAAGAAAATACAATAATGTAAAAAAATAATGAAATATATACAGTATGTACAAAACCAGTACTCAGCTCCTAAAATGATGATCATGTCACTGGCAGGCACTGGGAAAGTCCCAGTCTGGGCTCAGTAACAGATGGGAACTGGATTCTGGAAAACTTGATCCAAAAGCACACAGACTGGGACCAAAGGTCCAGAGTCTCCTTGGACACCAACCATTGAAGAAACAGGCTGACCAATTTGATCCCTCAGCTCTTATAATGAGCGTGATGTAGATGGGATGGAATATCCCTGTTGGTCAGGTTTGGGTCACTTGTCCTGTCTGCTCCTCTCCACAGGTGTGACCGCTCTATGCTCTTCAGCTTCTGACCCTTCAACTTGGTGCGTAACAAAGTTACCTGACCTTGGTTGTTATTGCAGTAAGTATAAGCAGGAGCCTCTCTGCGCACCGTTCCTTGGCATTCACTATGAATGTTCCTTCACTATGTTCATTCACTATGAACATCAGACCTCATCACAGCCAGAAGCAGACATTGCCTGAAAAACGCGGCATTAATTTCAGAGAGTCAATTTGTTGGAAGACACTTAACTCAAAACTAAAATTACTGAAAATTACTGGTTTGTTCTACCTCAAACCAGAACACAGAGAAATAAAAAATCATAAGATACAACCATGGGAAGTTTTATGCTCCCAGAAAGGAGCTCTTTGGAATATTGTTATTGGCTTTCAAAAGATTTGCAAAAGTTCCACAAAAGTAGAAGAAAGGCAGCATTGTGACAAAATTCAAAAAGGAAGGAAAAAATTACAGTGCTAATTGTAAACTATATTGGCATGACGCTGAGTCTGAACTGAGATGGGGTTTGATTAATTATCAGTCAAAGTAGGATAATGAAACAAACACGATTAACAGGAGTACAAGGAAATAGAATTGTTATACTGAAAAAACCAACCTTCCAACCATTTGCAAAATAGCTGGAAAAAAATAATAGGTTTGCTGAATCTGGCTTACTCTTCTGCAAGGTGTATAGCAGGACCTACATTGAGATGTTTTTATGATGTCCCGGAGGAATGGGCTCTTGCTATGAATAGTTTACCTTTTTTTATCAGTGGACTGGAAGAACAGATTTGAACCACTTCATAAGTTTGAGGTAAAAAGTCTTTTGGATACAAAGGAAAAGGCATACTGAGGAAATGCCAAATGAGTGTATTTCATATTGAGGGTGGAGCCGTTACCGCTGGAACACAGAGAGAGGGTGCAGCATCTATACTGCAGAAACGATGTTGAGAAATTGGAGGGGGTTCAGAGAAGAACCTTGAGAATGATGAAGGGATGGAAAAACATGGCTCTTGCTGAAATATATAGCTCAAACAATTTGTCTAATAAAAGACAAGTCTGTGGGGGTGACCCCAGTGTAATCGATAAATAATTTCCTGGGAATAGAAATCTATTAACGGAGAACTAGCAAAGAGGGAAAGTAATTGCCTATAGTAAGCATTTAGCTAATGGATTCTCCATCTCTGGAGAATATTTATAAATCTATACTGGATATTTTATTAATAAATATGATTGAGATCAAACAAAAATTATGTCTAGGGATTCTGTAGTCTGTGTTTTGTTGCAGGATGGACTAGATGGTTATGATCTGTAAGAGAATCTAATCTGTATTTTTCTATTGAGTAGGTGAAGTCATAAAATCAGTGAAATTCTATTTAGGTGCAAAGTTCTTTCTTCAATAAGACCTAAAATACTTTAATTTTTTTTTTTTAATTGTCACGGGAATTATTTTTTGTGCAACAGTATAGCTAATGACTCAAGTAAACTTTACATTCGTTATGGTCTTGGAATTGTCTGCTACAGAACCTACTGGTGACTGATAAACAAGATTTTACTGACAGCTGTAACATCAATAAATAAAGCACCAATCAGAATCACACCGAAGTTATATTCTTGATGAGGGGACCACAGTATTGTGGTTGATTATGAACTACACAGCATTTTTGTTTCTGGTTTTAACAGGTGTCATTATCAGTTTTAGTGTGTTAGAATATAAGTGAATTGTATTTCAGCAAGGATTTCTTGCAAAGGTGCATCCCATGGAATTGTTTCTAAAGGAGTAGAGAAAACTACTTCTGAATCCTTAAAATTTTTTTAGCTTGTTGAGTAGTTAGATTAATCTGAAGAACATTGAAACATAGAACAACTCTGGTGTCACTGAACACTAATAAGGAATTAATTAATGAGCAATTGCAAATACAGAAATGTTAATTGCAGGAGATGTTGGAAAAAGGTTTCTAAAGCAGATGAAATAGATCTAGGAGACAACAGTAGGGAAAAGAATATAATTTTCAATTTTTTAAGAAGAAAGTAAGATTACAAATTTTTAATTATTTGATGGTTTTTATGTTGTAAAATTGCATCTTTGAATAACATCAGAAGGGTTTTCCACCCTCATTGTGTCATATGAAATTACTGACACTTCTAGCTGATGCATGTTTTTCCCATTTTGCCTTTTAGAGCTTTTTCCTTTTATCATTGAAAGATGGTGATTTCTGCAGACTGTAAAGATGACTGTGAATGATATGTATTGCTATTCAGACTGTGTTCTCTGTTTCGACGATCTTTTCTATCTAGGTAGGACTTTACCCTAGAATTAGGAGCAACTCAATGATGTGAATGAAGCTGTGTCTAAGTGCCAAAAGCCAATCTATGCAGATTTGATCAGACACATTTTATGTACCTGCCTTCCAGACATGTATGGTTTAAACTGAAATCACATATGTAGTCTGAACATGCAGAGAATGGTTTCTTTGGCTGTCTTTTTTCCCCTTACTGTATCTGTTGGATGTGGTGTTGAAAAATACTTTCTGTTACCTTTGTTACTAATAGATAATATCCCAAGGATTCATTTGAAGGAAAGGGCGTATCTTAAGTACCGTATGCTGGAAGCAAATGTAAAGAAGTGAATGTTGATTCTGGATCGTATTCTTACAATAAATCAATACTGATGGACACAAAGATATTAATTTCTTATTAAGTCGCATGATTTTTTTTTAAATATACTATTTTTAGATTTCTATTATAAATGGTGCAGTAAAAAACTGATTTAAACACATTTATTATTATGTACTATTTAAAATATATATTATTTCTTTTTTTCTTATAAGGTCAATTTTGTTATGTGATGGGTGGATTTGCCATCTCATTTTTTCTTTTAAGGAGGTGAGATGTGTTTCAGTCTATAATGCATATATTATTCCTACTTTCGTGTTCAAGAGTGTTCAAAGCTTCTCTCTACATTTATTCATTATGAGAAAGATTATACATAAATGTGCTTACTTGTGCTCAAATAAATCCTCACTTTATGGATAAGTTGGCAATGCATACTGGGCCAGATAGAAAAATGCTGAAGTCCATTTTATACCTTTGTCATCCAGCCTCATAAATTCAGCCTGAAAGTGCATTTAGGTGCACTTTATATGCAGGTAATACTGAGAAGGGAAGGTAGTCACTGTGCACACAATAAAATGCACCAAAGTGTTTATATTACACTACCAACTGTAGGCCCAGACCCTCAAAAGACTGTAAGCAACTAAATCTCTACTCAGAGTCATCCTAAGTTTCAAAAGCCTAACATATACCAAAGGACCCCTAGAAAAATTTATTGGCTGGAAAGAAAGCAACTCAGACAATATAATTCTATTTACTGAGCTAAAACGCCTCTTTTGAGTGAGGTGATTTTTACAAAAGGTTGGATGAGAGGCTGAGGCACCTGTTTCTTTCTGTGTACAGAGGCTTCAAAATTAACTCCGTGAAATATTCTTTAAGATATTAAATCATGATGGCAGAAGGCTTCTCAAATTGTTTTGTCCAAAATCTGGAATTACTTCTGTGTTAAAGTACTGCTTCCTAGTATGGAGATCCAAAGGGTCTATGGATACTAGATCCACACCAGTGAGAAGACAGGGCAAGGAGTAAGGGCTGATGGAGGAAGAAGAGGAAGAAGCTGTAAGAAGAGACACGTATTTATGCAGATAAGGTTTTCATACTGTGGGTGCAGTGAGCAGCAGGAGGAGCTGAGGCCTGGGACTCTTGCATGGGGCTGCATACTCATGAATAAAGCCAATTATCTTAAGTTTCTCTCGTACGTCGGTTGGCTCAGATCTGAATGGCAGTCAGCCTTTTGAGGAGGAGACATTGCTCTATCAGATGGAAAACACTGAGCAATTCTAGCGCTAAGAAGATTCTTTTGGAGGATCGTAAATATTTTTTTTCTCCTGACTAATGCTTTTTGAGATCTATCACTCTGGTTTTCATAAAGCACTGAAAGCATCTGTTAATGGTAAGCTATAGTACTCATTTTTAAAATTGAAATGTCATCTGTTAGTAAAAGTCACTCTGCTTACACAAATCAAACTATTAACATCTAAAAAGCCTTTTTTTCCAACCACAGTGAATAATATTATTAAAATAAACGGAATTAGTTAGAATAGATGTGTTTTCCATAAAATGGTTAATATTTGTGTTTTTCATAGAATAGTTTGGGTTGGAAGGGACATTTAAAGGTCATCTACTCCAATCCCCCTGCAATGAGCAAGGTTATCTTCAACCAGATCAGGTTGCTCAGAGCCCCATCCAACCTGACCTTGAACCTCAGCCCCCTTGAGCCCCCTTGAGCCTTTTGCAACACAATTATTAAAATTCACAATCAGCTCTCCGTGTTTTCCTGTAGCACTGATTGAAGGCATGTCAAATAATTGAGTATTCTCAGTTCAAAAACCCCAACCGTGTGAAACTTTTCTGTAGCTGTTTTTTTGGCTTGCAATCACAATTGGAAATTGTAACAAGATATCTCAACTGGAGTGCAACAGAGCATAACTTTCATCTAAACTAGAATAAATAGGCAATCTGCCTTTTCATGGAAGATCCTGGTGAACTTCTCCACTGTAGTTCCCAGTTCATGGACAGGTATATGTCAAGTCCAATGTAAGCTATTGAATATGTTGTACAATTGAAGTTGGGAGAATTTAATATTTTTTTTTAAATGCAATGTAGCTACACTGCACCACCAGTTTACAGAAACAAAAGTCAATCCAGCAAACCAACTTAAAAAAATCCCTTTCTCAGAAATCTTTCTAATTACATCCATGCGTAATGAATAGGACGTCTCTTATTAAAAACCTATTAAAGCTTTACAAGGATAAAAAAAGAAAGAATAAGAATACATAAGAACCAAGAAAACATTTTTACACATTGTTTGGTATGCTTGACCTAATCTCTCTGGTATATTACTTAGACAAAAGAAAAAAGGAATGTGGAATTACAAAGCAGAAGATAAAACTACAAAGCATAAAATAGGAAAGTAGAATGCCTACAATGTAAGTCTTTATTTTCACAGCATCTGTGAAAATCTTTGCTGTTTTTTGTTGCACATTTGCACATTTACACATTACAGTGACATTTCATGTGCTCAAAACATTCATTTCATGGTGATATCTGATCTGGGTACAGTAAATACCCTATCATACAATGAAAGACACGTTAAAGCATTTCAAAGGCAGAGGTATTATGTAGTGGCAGCTGCTTTGCCTTCTCGTGATAAAATTTATAAAACAGTTCTGCTGGTTTCCTCTGTTTCTGTTGTGACAATGTTAGTCTTTCCACCTCTGGTACATGAGTAGAAAATGAAGAAAAACATGGTGCAGTTTCCCAGTAATGAGTATTAACAACTCCACTAAATTACGTGTGTACCTGACTGCACTGGAACATGGTGGGTTACTGATAATTTTTCCTTAAAAAAAAAAAAAAAAAGGGAATAAAAAAGGTGAACTGAAAATTCTACAGTATGAAAATGGAAGTATCTATCTCATTGTTAGTAGTTTATTATACTGGAAGAGTATAGTAGTACCTATAACATAAAACGAGTTTTTGTTGCCTCCAGATGTCAGTTAAGAAACATTCCACCAATTTCAGTAGGCCACAAATCCTAAATAGCTTTGAATTTGCCCTAAAAAGCCCTAATTTTTTTTACTTACTTCTCAGTGCTGGAAGTGAGTTACCAAAAGGCACGATTCTCAGTATAAGGGTCCAAAATCTTACCACATCAAAGCTAGCAGTGAGGTTTAAGTCTCAGAGTATATGATTTGATGTAGAATTTACTTATATATACTAAAATAAAGCTTCTCTTTTCAGTTCACATTCATTCCAGACACATCAAGACAGTTAGGAAGACTTTATCAACATAACCAAAATGCTTTATTTCATACCAGAGCTACAAGTACAACCGAAGAAGTATGTTGGCTCTTACACTAGCTTTCTGGTGCATAATTTGGCCCTTTTTGACTGTTGCAAGGAAACGTGTATGTTGGAGTTGCTGAGGCATTGTTACATTCCATCTATCCTATAGAACTTTAAAACCCTAATAAAGATAGTAAAAATGATAACATTTTATAGTTCTAACTGGGTATGTTTAATAACATTTTAACAAAGACAGCACGTCAGCCTTTGTTGGAGTTGTGATAGGATAACAAAACCATAAATTTTACCCATTTCTTTATTGTAGCTGCATTTTTGATAACATAAGCAAAAAAAGAGGAGAGAGCGCCTTTTGAATAGATTGACTTTTCTCTCTCGTTGAGCTGGAAATATATTTTGGCTTAAGATCATTTCTCATGTGTTAGATTTCATAGTACAGTAGTCGCTTCCAAGGTCAAAAAGATCTGCTGAAGTTACTAAATGCTACTCACTGTGGATGCTCTTGGTGTAAGTGGCGCCCTTATTTATACTTCCATGAATGTACAGTTATAACCATTTGTTTTCTAATACGTGTCGAAAATAACAGAGGGGGAAATTAAAAACATCACTCATGCAGTATACAAAGTGGTCATTTTGGTCACCGAGGGAAAGGCTTTCATTTAGCAAGTCAGAGCAAAATGCAGGGATCAGCAGAAGGCAGAATAGATTTCTTGAAGTGTGGAGGAATCCTGTTGACACAAAAAGGAATCCTGAGTTATTGTCTCTGCATTTTCAGAGTTCTTAAGATCAATGTGTTTTCCAACAGCTGCTTTCTTACCACACTTCGAATATGAATTGAATCTATATGAAACATATGAAACTATGACCTCCTATCACAGAAAATGCAGCTGTTTCCATATATACAGATTCGAGTAAGATGTTGTATATATGATTTCTGAAAAAAACCCCACATTATTTGCAGTATATGAATATTCTTTTTGGCTGAAATAAGGTTCATGTTGCAAAATTGTTTAAAAAAGTAATAAGTAGAAAAATTGTTGCTGTAATGGCACTGATTTTTAATAGAACTGAGAATTAAAAAGCTTATTTATTCGATACTAGTTCAATTTGGTCCAAGTGGTAATTCTGCTGTATGCAGATATACATAACAGCCAAAAAATTCAAGCAAAGATAACTGAGCACTCAGCACTCTTAAAGGCTGAAAATTCAGAATTTCAACATTTAGAAAATGACAGAAAGTTGTTGGTGCCACCTTACTCTAATCCATTGTACATATATTTTTCTGATATATATAATTCAAAAGTATATGGTGCACTTTTTCTCTAAGCCTTAATTCATTTAATGCAGAAGAGGATCAGTGCTTGCAGAACGAGCAATGATGTGAGCCTTTGTTTTACCCTCATTGGTCAATGGATGTCCTTAGGTATTGCACTATTCAATGTATACTATATAAATGTTGCAGTGAAATGGAAAACAGGTTGGCGTAGGCCCACCTGACATTTGTCCCACCCCTGGTCTCAGGGTTTTAACATAGCAGGGCTTTGGCTTTCTGTGTGACTTGCACTTGTACCCCAGCAGCCTGTGGCTGGGTACCATGTCTGTTGGGTGGGGAAGAAGGACCCAGCCAAAATACACTTGTCTCTGTGAGCGCTCATGTTCCACCTAAACATGAGGAGGAACTTTCCTTTGAGAGTGACAGAGCACTGGAATGGGCTGCCCAGAGAGGTGGTGGAGTCTCCTTCTCTGGAGACATTCAAAACCTGCCTGGACACATTCCTGTGGGACCTGCTCTGGGTGGACCTGCTCTGGCAGGGGGTTGGACTAGATGATCTCCAGAGGTCCCTTCCAACCCCATGTGATTCTGTGATTCTGTGAATGGGGCAAATAACGAAGTTACCTGACCCTGGTTATTACAGCAAAAAGTATAAGCAAGGGCCTCTCTGCACACTATTCCTTTGTGTAATCAGGTCTTATCACTGTGAGAGCGAACAGTTTCTGAACAATACACTGTTAATTTCAGAGTTTAGTTAGTTAGAACAGGTCCAGCTAAAAAGCAAAATTACTGAAGAGAAAATTAGTTCTGTTTTACCTCAAACTGGGACAATCTTTTGTTTTGGTTTACATTCCCCTCTCAGAGTTCATACCCTGAGTGAAGGCTTTCAATTTGAGACATTCTCAGAAGAATCATAGAATCATAGAATCGTTTAGGTTGGAAAAGATCCTTGGGATCATCGAGTCCAACCATCAATCCTACTCTACAAAGTTCTCCCCTACACCATATCTGCCAACACCACATCTAAAACTGATTCATAGGGTGTTTTTCTATAAAAGCATAAATAATAACAACAGTTAGACCTATTTTTTCTGCTTTTATCCTGCAAAAAGCCACTTTCAAAGTTTATCTGTTTTTGATTTTGACTCTCCTGTCATACTTCAGCTTACTGTAAACAGATGCAAGTCAGGAGGCAGCCTGAGTTTCAGTCTGTCAGGTATTCCCAACACCAGTATACACTTGTTTCTAGGAGAACTATGAGTGACTCCGAGTTGAGAGAGAGTCAGTCCATTGGGGACACTAAGTAAGAAAAAAATGTCTCCCATTTCTTTTAAGCCCTGTAGTTCGGGCCCAACTACAGATTGTCTGAGTTGCCGGTTGACATTCTGCCGCCATGTTTTGTCAGGACATATCAAAATAACATTTCCACTCAAATATGAGAAAAAACTTCTTTACAGTGAGGGTGCCAGAGCCCTGGAACAGGCTGCCCAGAGAGGTTGT